>WBMZ01004193.1:76427-207251 GCA_013400975.1 Atrichornis clamosus
AGAAAAAGGAAAAAGAAAAAGGGCTGGGGCATGGGGAGGGAGAGGGGCAACAGAAGGGGGAGGAAACAGAACCAAACTATCCACATGGTCAAAAACTACACCAAAAGAAAAAAAAAGTTGTCTTTAGAGTTCAAAGCATGACAGAAGTGTCGACCCACCTGCGGTGAGAGGCATAGTTCCCCGTTATGTGTCCACTGCCATCACAGCCTGGGGTTGGGCAACTGAGCAACAACAACAACAACAACAACAACAACGAGATAAGTGTGGGAAAGGAATGGATTCCCCAAGACCCACAGGTGGGCAAAGCCAGCTGAGCCCCCTCAGGGCCTGTCTGGGGGGTCTCAGTCCAGCCCTGCTGCCAGACCCCTGACACCAGCTCCATCCATCAGATCTCCCTGTGTGTTTCTGTGTTTGCATGGATATAAACCAGCTGTTTCCCCCTCAGCTCCCCTGCCTCTCTTTTTGCTTCCGAAAGATCATAAGGATCCTAAAAAACAATTTGAAAAAAAAAAATGAGAAAACCTGTGGCAAGTGCAAAGGAAGTGTTTAAAACCCTCTGTTGCTTGGAGGGATTGGTGGCAGTGGGGACTGCTGGGTGGTGTGGCCTTACTTGGACACCCCTGGCTGCTGCTGCCAGGTTGGATAATTCCTGCAATACTGAAGCTCTGGCTGTGGGAATCATCTTGTTCAGATTTCAGATCTGAAAAAGGTGCTTCAGATCTCAGATTTCTAAAATGATTTTTTGTTTCTCCCGGCTCTTACAGCTGCAAAGAAAAGCTGGAAAACACTGTTTGGGGAATGACAGTAACCTTGGACTCTGTGCCTGGGGGTGATGGGAAGATACAGGTGAGGAGCACCTGCCTGGAAGTGGCACAAGAACTACACCTGGACACAGAGCATCAGACACAGCAGGCAAGTCTGCTCCTGAGTTAACTACTGCTAATTCATTACAGCCCTTGGGCCAGAGAGGAACTAGGATATTAAATGGGGAGGGAAGGCTCAGCATGCCCACAACACCATTTATTTATTCCAGGGCTGTTTCCATTTCGGAAATTTCTCTACCATCACAATAAAATTAAAGCACGGGAGGATTTCAGGGCTCTACCTCAGAAATTGCTGTTTTTTAAAAAAGCCTTTAGAGCTTTGTGTAGGGCAGCTGGTCTGTGCTTTGCTCATTCGGGGAAGATGCTGCTGCTGCTCGGCCCCCACTGAGCTCTTCCCTGCCTGGCTGCTCCCTCAGCCTCCTGGCTGCAGATAACGAGTGAGTTGTACGAGATCAGCAAAACAGTGACCACTGCCTCTCCCTGCTTAATGTGCAGGAGGGTCAGATGCACAGGAAAGAAGCCAAGAACAGCTGGGATGCCTTGGAGGGGAAACTTCCCCATCACAACCTCCAGACTGATCCCAGTGTGCCATGAGACCAGAGCCAGGTCCAAGCTGCCGTGTTCGGTTCAAACTCTTAAATATTAGCAATTCCTGTGGGAATCAGTGTGGCTGCAGAGCAATACTCCATCTAATAGCACAGTTCTGGGTCTGTGCTTCCACCCAGACGATGAAAAGACAGCTGTGGGCTGGGTCAGGGATCTCTCTCCAATGACAACACCAAACTTGCTGCAGCTCAGGTCACATTTTGTGACCCTGCAGTATCACCATCCTGGGACCCGTTGCTCTAAGCCAACAAATCCTATCTTCTCAATGAGACATCTTGTGTTCTACACTGCCACCAAGAAGGTGCTGAGGTCCCTTGGGTACTCTTGGCTCCACAGCATCACCCAGAGTCCCAAAACTAGGGTTCAGGCCATTGGGTAGGCTCCATCACTGTGCCAGAAACACTCTTGCAGGAAAACACCAGGAAAAACTGGCCCTGAAAGGAATTATCCACAACCCTGTCCATGAATCCTGAGAGCACCAAGCTCTCAGGCTCCCTTCATCACTGCTCAGTAAGGCCATATAGGAATGTATCGTGTTCCTCATTGATCAGCACTCATAGCAGGATGAGGTAAGACCAATCACAGGAAGAAAGAGAGCAACAATTGTAATTTTAAAAATGTATTTACTAACAAGTTTTGTTTCCTACCAGCCTGGCTATGCTAGGTTCATATTTAATAGATTTTGGAGGAAGAGACGAGAAGGCAGGACTTACGTGAGCAGCTCTTTCTTGATGTCCTTGGAGAGGAATTTCAGCTTGAAGTTGGTTAAAGTAACTTCACCTGGGTATTTTCGCTCTTCAAAGTTTTCCTCTGACACTTCTTGCTCATCAGCTTCCGAGGAGGCAAAAGAGTGAGCAGCAGGCTCTGACTGCAAGGAAAGAGCCAGAGGTGTAGTGTGGTCATTGCTGCTGGTCTGTGGTGGGAAAGGATCCCAAGTTCATCCCGGCTCTGAGTTAGTTCAGCAATGCCAACATTCCCGAGCCCTCTGCAAGCACCTCACAGTACCCAGCCCAGACATCCCACAGTCTGTGATTTCCTGTTTTTATAGGAGAAATGTGTAAAACACGTCTGCACAGGGATTTTCACATGGCTTCCCAAGGTCTTGAAGGATAAAGATCAGTGCAATCCCCTCACACTATTCCTCAGCAGCACGTTCCTCCCCATGGGCAGAGAGGCAGGTGATGCTTCCAGAGCTGGGGCCCTCACCCCATCCAGGGGGTCATGGCTGGATTCCCCACCTGCAGGATTAATGTCAGTGTCATGCAGGGCTGTGTCTGCTAATGGCAGATATAAATCATCCCAGGAAACGTCACCTGGAGCACCACTTGTGCAAGGGAGCTGAAAGGATTTACAACAAAAAAAAAACCACTGCAGATGCAGGGCAAGGAAAGTAGTGGGTTCTTCCTTTGCAAGGGCACCCCAACAGATCCAAGAGCATCTCATCCTGCCTGGTTGTCTCTGGCTGATATCTGATAGCACTGAAAAAGCTAGGAATATTTATCTCCGTGGCTCAAAGGACAGACTAGGGGCTCTGGGGGGAAATTGGACAACTGTGCAAGCAAACATGGCATTCAATCCCCCCTGAGTGGTTATTCAAGCATCAAGAGCCAGCACCCACCTCTTCGGGCTCCTCCTCCCGCTGGCGGTTTGGTTTAGTGTAGTCAATGGGCCCATCCCATTCATCCTGGCGGGAGGTCTGGCTGGACTGGGGGGAGGTCATGGTGCTGCTCGTGGCACTGGTGCTGTTTTGGCGCTGGGACACATCTGGGGACTTCATGCTGGGACTGCTGCTGCAGCTGCTGCTGCTGGGGAAGGTGCTCTCCCGCTTGCGGTGTTTGTTCATACTCAAGTCCAGAGTCCCGTTTTCATCCACCTCAATGTCCATGGACTGAAAGGTTGGAAACACATCCAGTGTTAGCAGCTGCCAGAAATTCCCTATGGGGATCTTGCCCCTGTTTGTCTTTTGCAGTGCAGCGGGCAGATTTTCATGTCCCATGACCTCCACAGTCAGGTAGGAGGAACTGAATGGAAAGGGTTGCTCTTTCCTAAGTATTTCAGGAATGCATCAGACAAATGCACCACTGTACCACCAGCAATGTGGCATTTTGATTCAGTTGATTGAACACAGGCATCTAGTGCCACTTAAGATTCCCCATGGCATCTAAAACATCTGCCCAAGGCTGGGGATGCAACATGGGACTTCTGGAAAACCTGTGTTCCTCTGAAAAATATCTGGAGGTCAGCCTGGATGTGACTGGGGAATCTCAACGGCATCAGATTCAGATCAGTGAGCAATTGAAACCAGCTCTGAGAACCACAGAATCATTTGGTTTGGAAAAGCCCTCTAAGATCATCAAATCCAAACATTCACCCAGGGCTGGCAAACCCACCACTAAACTGTGTCCCCAGGTGCCATATCCACGTGTCCTTAAAATCCCTCCAGGGATGGTGACTCCACCACTGCCCTGGACAGCCAGTTCCAGGACTTGGCCATCGTTTCAGTGAATAAATTTTTCCTAATATCCAGTCCAAACTCAAGACTTGGCTTGGGAATGATGCTCATCTCACATGTGTAATTTGAACTATGAGGCACCTCCACAGTACGCTAAGAGCCAAGATTCCCTCCTCCAAACCCAAAGCAGGGGGTGAAAGGAGGATTTGTCATGAGTGTCTGCACTCCCTCTATATTTAAAAAACAAAACGCAAGGAAGGGTAAACCAAGGTATTTCCCCCCATGCCAAACTTCAAGTCTGGCCCCTGGGCAGTGGTCCCTGGACACGTGCCCCCACCTTGCCAGGGGCCTCTTGCTGCTTGGTGCTGAGGTTCTCGGGCATCTCCCAGCAGCGGGTGGAGAGGTTGAGGATGGCGGTGGCAGCCATGTGCGCAGCCTCGGCGTCGTGCGAGTAGTCAAAGCCTGTGGAGGAAGATGAAGTGCTCTTCACGTAACTGCTGGAGGGGCTGTGGCTGGGGGAAGAGGCCTTTGGAAAAGGTTTGGCTGGAATGAAAAGAGAAGGAACAACACAAGGCTAATGTATAAGCGGCATGAGCAGCGGGGAAAGGTTAAGTCAGTGTGACACGGCTAATGTATTCGCAGTTCCTGGGGTTATTCCCGATCCAAGGGCTGGTTTGTTGCCTGGGATGTGCAACAGCAGCAGTGCTGGCTGCAGCTTGTGCTCAGTGTGAAAGGTTAATTCATTAACTGACTCTGCCATCAATACCCAAAACACAAGTGCTTTTCTTCATTAGAGCTTCTCCTCAGTGGAAGCAGTTGAAGCAGAAGCTTAGGGAAGCTTCCTGGCTCTTTTTTTATTGTTCTCTCTATGTCCATAACTTATCTGCAGAGCTGCCTTATGGGGAGATTTCTTGTAGCATACTTGAAAACTTTAAATTTATAAAATTACATTAATAGAAAAAACATGGCCATAAAATATGAGCTTCCAAGGATGACTCTGGTGAAATACGGATTTTCTGACAGCTGACATATCATTTAAATATGTCAGAATAACAGGATTTATTACACAGCTGCACACAGCCACGCTGCCACTCTGTTCCTGTATGTCACAGCAGCAGCAGTGCCAGCCTGGAGATGCAATTGCTCTTCACACCCTATGAAATGAAAGTAGTCTCAGGGTGAACGCACAATAAAACTTTCCCTAATAATAGATAGTAATTGCCTATTAATTAAACTTGAACCTGGTCCCATTTAGTGGGGCTCTGACCCATGCAGAGTCCCTGTGTATTTTCAGTGAGTGCAAACAGGAGAGCATCTGATTTAGAGCAGTCGCAGGATTGTATCCTGAATCAATTATCAGCATCTTCAAATTCTTAATTCATTCCACTACACTCTTTCTGGGGGGAACCATCCTCCCTTGAGTGGGAGGCTCACCCAGGGAAGACTCATAAGCTCTGGCCTGATTATGGCAAAGCAAAGACAACCTCAGTTGATGCAGCCACAGAGCAAAGTGATTTCATTATTCCCATTACAAACTCGTAATATAAGACACTATAAAATACTAATCTTCCCCAGCACTGCTTTCTTCCTCGTTGCGTGCGTATATAATGCATATTGACATTAATGGGAGTTATGCACACACATGCGGGGGAATATAAATCCCTCTGGATGAAGATCTCTTTAAAATAAGTTCTCAGTGAAAGGAGCAGATTTCCCTGCTATGATTGGCAATCATATTCATCTTGTCGCTTTGATTAACTCATTGGAGGTTTGCCCAAATGGTTATTCTTGTGTCTGGCTGCTTGTTTTCCTGTCCAGTCTAATCCACGTCTTTGAGGCGGGGTACGAGTATCCGCCAACCCAACCTGACAATATCCAGGATCGGGAGATGCCAATTTCAATTTCACACTGTAGGCTCAGCGATGCTTTTCCATTTCCTAAGTATTTCTACCACTAATAGACTCGCAATCAGCAAATTAGTGAAATAAGTGATGAGAAAAAATAGAAAGGATTATCCTAGTGGGTCTGCTGGAATTATTTTTGTCAGTACAATTACCCTGAAAATTCTTTGCTAATATTGCAAATAACACAATCTATTCAGCGAGAGAATCACTTGTACTGGGAAACAAATTACTTTTCCATCAGCCCTAACCTAGGATGACAGTGGCAGTTGTGCTCTCTGGCCTCCATCCAATTTCATTGTCTGATCCTGTACAGATTTAGTACTGTAATAAAGGGCACTCCCATTGTAGTGCAACAACCAGGATGCTTTCAAGTACGAGCACTTTTTTAGAGAGCAGCTGCATCAGGATTAAACAGGATTGTGGAAGTGGGATTAGGCAGGCAGAAAGCCCTCTTGAGGCTGCTGACTTCCACAAACTGGACTCCTAAATATTTTTCTCCCCTCCTCAAAAAGATGTCTTGAGGAGCGCAGTTGGTGTCAACACATTTGCACAGGCTGTCTCCCCACGCAGGGTCCCTCCTGCCCCTGGCAGCCTGGCCCCTCAGGGTTTATTTGGCCATTTCATTTTCATCCACAGTGTTATAACCAGTGCAAGGTCCCTGGAGCAGAGCAGAGGTGGGTGGCTACGACAGGAAAGAGCTGGAAGATAAAGGTGGGTGATCGATAGGTAGAGCTGGAGAGCAGAGCACAGCAGGGAAGACAAATGGGTGCAGTGGGTCATATATAAGATGGAAGAGAAGAAAACTGTAATCCATTTAGCTAGATGAGGAAAGTCAGATCAATAGATATGAGCTGCAAAGCAACAGGGACCAACTGAGGACAACTGTGTAACTTATCCCACCTCAAGACATCACTCAAATTAATGTTCCCACCACAGTTCTTCCCAAAGCCAAAGAGACTCTCCTCCAAACAAAGCTCTCCCAGCAGCCATGGACTCTTCTGACTGTGGAAGGTGCCCACCTTGGGACCCATCTCACCCTCCCCATTCCAGGAGGGATCCAGCAGCTCAGCCCCAAGACTCTCCCATCACCCCAAAGCCACAATCCCAAGAGCCTCGCAACACACCGAGAAAGGCAGAAAATGCAAAAACCCAGCCCACCCCTGCTCCCAACTTACATTTAAAGGCTTTAGGTGAGGTTTCGCTAGTCTGAATCTTTGGGGCAAGCATGCGTTTGCCAAAAACCTGAGCATCAAAACTTGCATAATCGAAGGTGACCTTGGAGTACTTCTCCAGCTCCTTGGCCAGGTTGGCCCGAGGGGTTGCTGGGACCATGTTGGGCCGGTAGCTTCCATACTGAGGGATCTCCAGTTGCTTCACAAAGCACATAGGCCTGAGGATAAAACAATGAACAGCAATTATTTCTCTTTTCCTTGACGGGGTGACTGTTGGGAGGGGACCAGATGTGTTGGGGACACGTAGCTGTACCTTGTTCCTGAGGGCTTTCTGGGGACAAGGAGGCAGTGACAGCCCTTTTGCTCTCCCTCAGCAAGTCTGCATCCGGATCTCTCAGATTCCATTTCTATTTTCTCTATCCTTTTTTACCTCCTTTTTTTTTTCCCTCTTTAAGCAAAACACTGAGGTGTCAACCTCATCCAACACAATGTTCTTGCAGGCTGTCGTGGTGTGGCAGCATTTTCCAGAGGAGTACAAGCTTGGGCATCACTGACTCCTGGGACTCATGACACAGGGAGGCACACAAAGGCGTGAGGACCCCGCTCAGCTCCACTCCCCACTGCAGGTTCATTGCAGAGGCACCAGGGCCTCTCCCCTGCCTGCAGCCCCTCCTAGAGACCCGCTTCTGCGGGGCTGCCTATCATGAATCAATTTGTCTTGCATATAAATTGTATATAAATGGCCTATTGTTATTCTCCTTCCCGTGACCTCTTTCCACCAGAGAGTCCTCGGAGCGGGAGCTCCTTGGAGCATGGACCGTCCTCGTGATGCGCTCACAGCGCTCTGCGCCCAGCGCGGGCTCCGCTGCAAATAAATAAGTAATCGCCCTAAATGGCCTTTCCAAAGCACCGAGTGCTGGTGCACCAGGGTGCTCAGCACTCCTGGGGAGCAAATAAATAAATGAATCACAGCTCGATGCCTTTGTGGGAGTGCTGCTCTGGGCTTGCACTGCGGTTTTTATCCTGCTCTCGTTGCAAAATAACCAACTATATTCCAATCCATCTGTGGCCTCATGAATCACATCAGCTATGGAAGCCAGCATCTATCAGGGACATCCTTAATGTGAGACAGCCCTTTCTCCCGGGAAGATAGAGACAGGCAAAATATCAAAATTAATGTGACTGGTTTGGAAATGAGTGGCAGGTTCCTCTCCTCTGGAACGTGCAGGCTAAGGAGGAAAAGCAGGTGGACTTTAAC
The DNA here is from genome assembly GCA_013400975.1 of Atrichornis clamosus. Taxonomy (NCBI): domain Eukaryota; kingdom Metazoa; phylum Chordata; class Aves; order Passeriformes; family Menuridae; genus Atrichornis; species Atrichornis clamosus. The sequence continues at coordinate 84,644 of WBMZ01004193.1, forward strand.
ATGCAACTGCCATGGAGTGATTTGTGTGTAACCTAAATCTCCTCCTCCTCCTCCCCCTCCCTGAGCCCACCCTGCTTATAATGCTGATATAATGGCCAGCACTCGCTGGCAGTTTGCGCTGCGGAGCCGTCGGCACAAGTGCCTTCTGCTGCACTGGTAAAATCCTTTGGCCTGTAGCCTCAGCATTAATTGATGCTACAGAAGCAATTCATTGTCCTCAATGCTCTCCCTGGGATCATCAATTAAATATCTCCCCACCTTGGCGAGACCTATGATCATTATAACAGGACTCAGCAGTATCAAGATACAGCCAGAGGGAGCCGTGGCGGCTCTTCCTGCGAGCGTGGCACGGCGGGGAGGGCTGGGACAGTGTGGGGACGTGGAGCTGAGCTCTGCTGACCCTCTTACCTGAGTATCCGGTCAGAATTGGAGCTGGTCTTTGCAGGATCACCAGACTGGGTTTGTTGCTTTTCATGTGATTTGGCTAATTTTTCAGCAGCAGCAATGGGGCACCCAGATAAACTGTGGGAGTTGTTGTTTGGGGTTTTTTTTTTTTGAAAGAAGGAGAAAAAAAGAGAGAAGGAAATCAAGCATGAGGAATGAGCATGAAAACCTTCATTTCAGGGACCCAGAGCTGCACTGAGTCCATGAGAAAAGTGCTTGCTTCCTCCACACTGAATTAATAATAAGACAAACTCACCTTGTGCTTGCAAACCCGTCAACATGGAATCATAGAATCATGGCTTGGGTAGGAAAGGACCTTAAGGCTCACCTAGTTCCAACCCCCCTGCCATGGGCAGGGACACCTTCCACTATCCCAGATTGTTCCAAGCCCTGTCCAACCTGGCCTTGGACACTTCCAGGGATGGGGCAGCCACAGCCTCTCTGGGCAACCTGTGCCAGGGCCTCGCCACCCTCACAGGGAAGATTTTCTTCCTCATAGCCAACCTAACCCTGTCCTCTGTCAGTTTGAAGCCATTCCCCCTATCCCACCACGCTGTGCCCGTGCAAGAAGAAGCCAAAGGTGATACCTCCTGTGCGTGTTGCGGTTGCTGTTGACGTGACCCTGTCCTGTGCACCCTGGCGTGGGGCACTTCAACACGTTCTCGTGCATCGCCAGGACTTCGGAGCGAGGAGGGGAAGGGGAGAAGGGAAGGGAAAGAAAAACAACTTAATAAAAATCAGAGAGAAAAGAAAAAGAAAAGAGAAAATCATCAAGTCTTGTACGCTGCTTTGCTAGAAATCAGGGAACGTGAAATGCTGTAATTAGAATTTGCAGGGGAAAAAAAAGAAAAGCTTTACAAGGCAGCAATGCTCGGGTCAGCACTAGATTAGCATCTCTGCACACAGCCTGGGCTTTCTCCTCATTTTCTGATTGCAATCCAGTTTCCCTCATCCAGCCCCTCCTGCCCACCCTTGTTTTGGAGCCAGGTTTCACAGTTTCAGGTAGTTTTAAGTGATTGAAGTTGTATCTCTGTTTTTATCCTTAGGACTGGTCTTGGTTTGATTTTTTTTTTTTATTTTTAATCTTCAGGATTATTGCTTCCTGCAGTGCTGACCTTAAAAATAAAGAAAATAATTTGATCTGCAAGCTTTTGTAAAGCCCGCAGTTTGTGTTATTTATTTATTAATATTTTTGCTTGCATTCCAGCCTGTGAAGAGTGCTGTACTTTCTCCTTGTTTTTTCCAGTTCTGTGTTTATGTCGGGTCTGCAACCTTTGAAATTCCTGATAAGGAAGGACTTCGGTTTTTTTGGTCTATTATGTCATTATCATAAACATACAACATTGATTTTTATGTATCTGCACAGAGAAAGCCATTTAGGATGCTGGTAGAGAGGTAGAAATAAAATCTCTCTCTGTGCATATGTATATACAAAAATCTGTTATGATGGTGATAAATATTTTCTGTTGAATAGGTGAATCCTGGTACAGCACCTTGTGAATTTTACAGTGATGAGAGCAGAGAGCACAGAAGGAAACTCTGAATCCTGAATGACTCCTCTCCTTTCCTGCATGGCAACATATCTGGACAGCAAGGAAGAACAATATCCCCTTCTTCTCAACGTGATATCCCAAGTAGGGAAAGACATGCGATTTTCAGTGTAAAGATGGGCACTGCTTGACACACGTCTGGAGATGGGCAGGCATTTTTAAAGCCCCTCTTTGATTTTCAGAGAAGGGACCTCATTCTCCACAGGATGGTGCTAAAAATCTTTAAGAAGGGCAGGACTTCCAAGTAAGTTCCCATCACGTTTCCTGTGAGTAGCGATAACACTTTGGTGGATAGCAGCATCCAGGATCAACTTGGAAAAGCACTATCCCATGCCAAAAACTCTCTTATACTCCAAGGAATAACATCAGACTTGTTCTAGGGACTCAGTCATAAAATTCACATCATTTGAGAAATTCCCCATAGAAATTAGGCTTCAGACTAATTAAACCAGCCCTCAATATCCCACCATGTACTCACTCTCGGGGGGGATCCTGTCTTTGTGCGGACAACCGGAGAGGCTGCGATGGTGGGGGTAAAGTCCAGTGACGTGGCCAGTCCCATCACAACCAGGAGTTGGACATTTGATTTCTCGCTTCTCGGGCCTTGAAGGATCTGAGGATTGTGGGGAGAGAGCCGTGGGAAGTGGGTTAGTGGATTTGGAGGGGAAGAAGTAAAAAGAAGTAAAAAGTGCTGAGGATGCTTCTCACCACTTTTACAGTGAAACAGGGAGAAACCTTTGGGTTTGCAGGTTTTTTTCCTGAAGGTGGAATTGTAACAATGGAAGTTTCTAAAATTGAAAACAGCAAAGTAATTTGAGGAATTATCACAACTCAGAGCACGGAGCTGCTCACAGCAACCGAGCAGACAGTCCAGCTCAGAGCCAGAGGTTGCTGTAGCCCCTGCCAAGTCCCTCATGTTGCTGTGGCCAGACTCCTACAACTACTTTAAAACCCACGTGTATTTTAAACCAGCCTTTCTGCTCAGGCTGAGATTTTCAAGGTCAACAGACAATTTAGCAAAGGTACTCTTCTGCTCAAAGGGAGGAACCCTCGTGATGATGTAGAGGACACCATCGTTTTGCGCATTCACTGTTGACCTCTAGGATGTCCCCATCCCTCTGCGCATTGAGGATTTGTGGTTAAATTCGCCCTGTGAGCTGTGAACTCCCCCTCATCAGGCTAACGTTCTGTGCTGAGCAGACAAGTTCAGCTCTTTCACTGGGGATGGGAAGGAGGGAGACACACAAAGGTTTATCCCTGTACCTTTGCCATAGTAGCTCTTCCGGATGCTGTCCAGTGGTTTGTTCTGTTTGTCATCTGCCTGGAAGTGCTTCACATGCTCTCCTGGCAGCCGGCTGGGCTCCCGCACGATCTTCACCTGCTCAGCTTTCAGCGCAATGGCTTGTTCCAGCAGCCCCAGGTTGCCCCTGGTCATCATGTCGTACATCTCCGACTCGTCCGTCACGGCTGATTTCTGCGAGCGGGCATCGTCGTCCTTGTCGTCATCTGACCGGACCTCCACGATGACCGAGTACTCGGGCTTGGGGCTGAACTGCCCTTCACAGTGGCTTTTCTGGGTGTCCTGAGAAGTGTGAGGAGCTTCTTCACAGATCACTTCAGGAGCCATCTCCTCCTCCTCTTCATCCTCCTCTTCTTCCTCTTCCTCCTCCTCCTCATCCTCTTCCTCCTCTTCCTCCTCGTCATCATCCTCCTCCTCATCATCCTCCTCATCCTCTTCTTCCACTTCAGCCTTTTCCAGTTTGCAGGACTCTTCGCCGTTGGCATCGTCCCGGGGCTCCGGACACAACTCGCTGCTGCGTTCGCTGGTGACCTCGATGACCTCCTCCGCGTCCTCCGTCTGGATGATGATCTCCTTGTCGCACTCCTCCTCCACCAGCTCCTCTCCCGCATCCTCACGGACCAAATGCACAACGTTGGATGCTGGCTTGGAGACCTGCAGCTCACCTTCGGGCAGCTGCCCTTCGATGGCGAGGGTTTCCTCCGCTATTTGGCCTAAGTTTAGGAGAGAGTTGGCGATTATTTCTTGGTAGCTGCTATAGTTGGCCTTGCTGGGCCCAGATGTACTTGTTGCTGTGTTTTGTCCATAGTGGGTTGATTTTGCTGGGCTTCTCTCTGAGGCGGGGGAAAGAAGGAATAGAAAGAAAAAGAAGAAAAGAAAGAAAATATGGAAAAAGAACACACAAAAAAAAGGAGGAAATGAGAAAAGGAGGAAAAAAAGAAAGGAGTAAAAGGGAAAAGGAGGGGGAAGAGTAAAGGGCGTAAAGAAAGTAATTATATAGGCTCATAAACATATCTTTGTTGTACTTAATTGAAAACAGAGCCTGGCTGTTCTACCCCTGGTGCAGCCTAATTTATTGCATTTGGGGATGGCGGATGGCAGGTAGAAAGGGGATTTCCACATGGAAGCTTTCTTGAGACTCAGATGCACCATCTTCCCACTGCCTGCCCCATCAGCAGATGTCTGACACCCCTGATCCCAGCGCTGCCCAGGCCAGGGCTCCAAACCAGTGAGGAGGGCAGTGTCAGGACCCCGGCTGAACACCCATCTCTTTTCCCTGTCACTCCTCCCCTTGGATCGTGGCCAGATCAGGCGGGGGGAAGCTCCTGCTGAGCCCCTCGTGGCACCAACGTGGGACCCCGCCGGCCTCCCTCGCTGCCATCTGAGCCATGCAGCAAGCTCCTCTGTGCTTCCCAGGGGTCTTTCCCTAGGGAGCATCTCTGATGGAAAAAGCTCTCATTTTTAAGACACTGAAGGCACTGTGGCCTCTCAGTTTAACCAGAGCTTTGCCATTGTGCTTCTACCCAACGCAGTAATTGAAGGACCCATCCTGTACATAATTCAGAGGAGCTATAACTCCTGGCTGTTAACACTTCCTGCCCTTTCTTCATCTGCAGAACACAGCTCTGCAATCAATAATGATAAAGCACCTTCTGCTGTCTCAGAGCTGCGGGTCTCCTCCTGCTCCATTGCCTCTGCCTCGTCCTCCTCCAGCATTCCCTCCGACTCGTCGGAGCCAGACTCTTCCTTGGCCTCGGCCTCCTCGCTGCCATCGCTGTCGACGTTGTAGCCTTCATCCAAAGCCAGTTTGAGAGGATGGGATTTTCTCTTCGACACCAGATGTTCAGCCTCCGCATCCTGAAGTTTCCTCTTCTTGGCGAGAGGGCAGCTTTGTAAACTGCAGATGGGATCAAGGAGCAGAGAGGAGGCATTGCCGAGTGAGAAAGGCCTGGCTGCCTCATCTCAACCAGTTAGGTAAGGGCAAGTGGGACAAATGCACAAATACTACCAAAAAATCATCCAGCAGCCCAGATTTTTAGCTGGTTTAACCCTTTGTGGCCAGATCTGCTCTCAGACCTTGACTTTGTGCAACTGCATCAACTTTTTTCCAGAAATCAGCACACAGATCCTGGGATGCAGCATCCCTGCAGTTGTTGTCCAGGGAGAAGCAGGACCAGCAGCTCCCAGCACCACTGTTGGTGATGGGCACCATGAAACCAGGCAAGGGATGCAGAACAAGACCCTGGGGCATGTCCACCAAGTGCTCCAATTTCACCATTGTAGGGTGTTGGATACGTTCATTTAAGTCTGGCACTGCCTCCAAGGCAGCCAATGTGTTCTCATTTCCCTTCCCCATCCATAGAGGCACCAGGCACACCAAAATCTCTGCCCAGCAGCAGTTCCCATCAACCCCAGACACCTGACTCAGGTACTTCTGCCCTGGTTTGGGGTATGTAGGAAGGCTGCTATGAGTCTGAAGAACGCCCAGGTTCCCTTAGGGACTGATGGAGAGCCAGAAACAGACTCCCTGGCAGGAAGATTTGGGGCAGACAAGGTGGGTTGCTGCTCTAAACCAGACTTTTTGCAGTGAATGCCTGTCTTTGGGTTTCTTGCTCACATTTGTCCATCCCCACTACCTCCAACCCCGCCTCACCTTCTGTGTCTCGCATACTTCCCACGGATATGTCCTGAGCCGTTACAGCCTGGGGTTGGACAGCTTGGGAGGGAAACAAACAACCATCAGGAACAGCAGTAGGACTCAGAGAACTCATTTGTAATTAGAGTTGTGTAAACCACGGTCAGTTAAACAGGTCCTGTGCCCAAGGAACAAACTAACCACAAACAGTAAGATAATTTCCTTCAAATGATTCAGCTTGTCCCTTTGAATTCCAAGGGAGAAGAGCAGGAGAGCAGCCTTGCAGTTTGCTAAAAATTAATGAAATTACTCACCCCATTTAATTAGATGAACGACTCTCTATAGTTTTATGAGTATGTTTAATTAAAGATTTGCATGTGTAAGAGCAAGCTTTTAAAGGCAGACAGCTACTGCACTCTGCCTCCCCGCTGCCACTCTCCAGTTTTCTGTTTCTCAGGAGGAAGGCATGGGCTTTTCCCTTATTTGATGGCTTGTCAGGGAGCTGGGGCTGCTTATGGCAAGAAATGGGTGCTCTTTGGAAAGAACAGACTGGGAGTTTATCAAGGAGGTTTTAGCCAGGCATCTTGGATGGAGATCACCAGGACCGAAATCCTCAAAACCTCACTTTTGGGAGAATGGATGGGGTTTAGGTGACTAGATCTCCCAAATCCCTGCAATTTCTTCCTGCTGCTGTGCAGAAGAGGATGAGTTAAAGGCTTGCAGGGAGCTCTCAGCCACTGCTGCCTTCACTTGAGCATCCCTCGCACGGGACCATGCGCCTCCCCTGCAGGGGTAATTAGTCCCAGCTTCAGGAGCTGTAAGGGCTCCAGATAAGAGGCATTAAAGCAAACATTTTCTGGCAAAACCAGATTATGGCATTGATTATAGGATGCCCAAGCGACTTGCCTGGTGTCTGAGGAATTCTGGAGTCGTGTAGGATTAATAACCTCATTTAGCACTGTATCACCCACAGCCTGGGAAGCTGGAAGTGCTAATGAAATCTCTTGATGACAGAGCAGAGGGAGAAGGCATCGCCAGCCCAGAGGGGATGTGGCCAGCCTGTTATTCTTGGAGTAAAAGACATGGGACAACATTAAATAGTACCAAGTGCCTAGTCAGGCTTTAGGGACTCAGAATTTCTGCTCTCAGCAGAGAGCTCAGCCCTTGCAGAAAGCTGAGGACACAGAGGGTCTGACTGCACTAATGGGTGCAGCAGCTCTGGGAGCACCAGCGGGTTATTAATGGTTCAACTCCCCAGAATACAAGTCAGATCACTGTGTTCAAAGAATATAATTCAACCCAAAATCAGGACAGGACTGTGCTGCTGAACTGTCAGGAAAGTAGGAATCCTTCCTTCAGGGAGACTGGCTTAGGTTAGCAAAGCTAACACTGAGAGGGCAAATGGAGGCAGCACATCCCCTAAGGGGCACAGTTTTTGAGGGGGTGGAAGCTGCACCTCTCGGCTCCTCCAGACAAGTCCCCCCTTCCTGCTCTCCCTTTTGCTCATGACCTGGCTTGAACCCATGATGCTGGACATCCTCTGATGCCACCACCTGGGGGATGGCTCCCAGCCCTTTTGGCACCCAAACACAGCCCAAGCCCCACCACACCTGGGGTCTGACCCGGCAGTGAGGTGTCCCTTCTCCAGCAGGACGCTTGAGATAATAGAGAAAAAGATCTCATCCCGCTCATGTGCAATTGGAAGAGGGAACTTCTCCCTTTGCTGCTTATGATCTAAAAGGCTATTTAATTTTAATTGCCCTCAGTCCTGACTGAGGCTGCTCTGTCCCAAGCAGCCCCAGATACACTTTCAGTGACTGCACACCAAAAGACAGAGTGGTGTTTATGTCACCAGTGACTTGCCTGAAAAAGGCTTTATTCAGTGGGAGACAAGAGCAGCTCTGATGAAGATGTTACAGGTTTTATAAGTTTTCTTGTATCATTTAAAGATGATTACCCGTCACCCAATTTTTGATGTGGTTAAATGAAGCCTGCAGTAAAAAGTATGTAGGAAAGAGCCAAGTGGTTCAGCGTCGAGGTTTTGCCAAAGCAGGTGTGGATTTGGGATGTTTCTGGCTTCAGTGTGTTGATTTAATGCCTATAAAAAGCACCAGCACAAAGGTGATGCTCTACATGCTCTGGGCCAGGCTTTCCCTCCCCACTCTCCTTTGGGGAGGTTTCATGTATTTTGGCAGGAGTCCCAAAAAGGGAAACGGGCTTCGAGGTCTATTAAAGCTGCTCTCCATCCCTCAAGAGCCACCACACCGACCAGCTCTCCCCCTCTCCGCAGCCTTCATCTGCTTGACAAAAGGGCTTCTTATTGTTATGCAGACGATGCCCTGCTTCCAATTAGTCGATTAATCGTCCAGTTATTCAGGCAATTAGGTGACAGCTGCAGAGATGGCTTTGTGGAGCACTCTGTCCTGCCCCTTAGATATGTCACCTGCTCCAATTACCACCTCCACTCAAGTGTTCAGCAATAAAAGTTGGAGAAGGGGCATGCCCAGCGCCAGCTCCTCCCGGCTCTCCAGAGTAATAGGAGAGTGGAGGAGCAGAAATGCTCTGAAATTGGGTTGGTTAAGGTCCAATTACTCCTTGACACACGCGGCTTTCTAAGGGAGGCTGCAAGGAGAGGCAGCCCCTGCTATTAGTGCCTGTCCAGGTTAAAGGCTCCCACCTCTGGCATAAGCCCTTGTGCAAGGTTTAGTGGGAGCTTAGGGGTGGGGAGGCTGTTAGATCTAATGAGAAGCTCTGGAGGGCTGCAGAGGCTCTGCTCCTGCTCTTTTGGCTGCTGCTCTTACCCTGTCAGCACTGCTAAACGAGCGACAACCGGACCTCGGTGACTGAAGAGGGGACACGGGGCCAAAGGAGCATCCGGCACGAGAAGTGATGTGACAGGACATTGTTTGGGGGCACTGAGAGGATGTAAAATATGGGGGGGAAATACCCTCTGGTTAGTAGGATGTTGTCCCTAATGATCCTATAGTACAAAACGTGAGCATTATGTTTTGCTGAGGTTTAGATCTGGGATAGGACAACGGGTGGCTGGAGGGTCTCCAGTCTAATGTGATCCATCCAGAGCTCCTGTTTTCATCCCTTTAGCTCCTGTGATTCCTCTGACTGCATTGTCAAGTGGTACCCTGAGCACTTGGACACAATGAGGTGTCCACCAATAGAAGCCCCCCAGCAGGACCCCCACCCCATTAGTCCCGTGGGTTTGCTCCCCTCACCCAGGTCCCCAAGATGAGGGGCTTCTCTCAAGCCAGTTCTACCATGTGGCCCCCCATCCCTCCCACCACCAAGGAGGAGCAGGGTCCTTACCTCACCTCCTGGCCGATGAGCTCCGTGGGCACTGGGCCGAGGGCAGGATGCAGCATTGGAAACAAACACAAGGTCAAAAACACAACAGGGGTACCCAGCCACTCCCCCTTCTCTGGAGGAAACTCTCCTGCCTGCAGCTGGGCTTCTATTGCCTCCCTGGGCATCCCATTTGGAAAAAAAAAGAGCAAATCTGTCCTGCTGTCATTTAGTGCAAGCCAGCCTGTTATAAATTATAATCCTGCCTTGTAAATCCTCGTGCCTGGGCTTATTTTCAAGCAGGTGAGTGCACGTTTGCAGCATCAGGGACCACCTCTCTTCTTTGAATATGCCATGACTTTGAAGTCAATGGAGCTATTCTGACATGCATGCATGTAACTCACACACTTCTAAATAAAGATCCAGTTTTCTATGCCTTTGTCTCTCTTCTTATCTTTTAAATCTGCTAATCAATTTCTTCTTTCACAGTTCACAACTCTTTTCCCGAATGGCCACATTCACCTCTATAACACCAACATTTTTCTCCTCTCCTTGTCACACTGGACTGATGCAGGAGCCCCTGCCAATGCTCAAACATATGGTAGGGCATGTGTTACTTGGGGTTTAGGGTAAACAACAGTTTGTAGGATTTTTAGGGATTATTCCCCACTTGTGAATAAGAGGGCTTCTCACTGCTCACAATAACATACAACAACTTCACATTGCAGCAGAAACCTTCCATCCAGCCAGCAATTCAAATAATCAAGAGGAAAAAAAAACCATCCCTCAACACAAGTCTAAATTTGCCCAGGCTAAAAACCATAACACGTTTGCTCAATTTGTTTGAGCTAATTGGGTTTCCTGGGATCCAGCTCCCGGTGGGATGACTCACAAGCTTCAACAAACTGGAGGCAGTGACGAGTCCCAGGGTGTAGGCAATAAATTACCTTTTCACATCGAGAAACCCAGATTCAAGCGTGGGGGAGGCAGGGTGTGAGAAAATAAATAGAATCAGGGCGCTCTCATTTGCAACCTGAACGAGCACCTTTGTGTACGTCAAACAAAGAAAAGAAATCCAAATATCCAAGCTCTGTTCAGCACAGCTGGCAGCATCTGGGTTTGGATTTGTTTTTAGAAGAGGCAGACGCTGTGAAGAGCAAGGAGGAAGGAGGATGAGGACAAAGGAAGGTGGTCCAGCTCAGCTGTAGGATGAAGCTGCAGTCCCCGCAGCCATCACAGCTTTCCAGTCTCGTTTGTTCCTCACTTCCAGCCACCATTGTCACTTATCAAATCTACATCCACACAAACGGACCAAAACAGAGAGGCTGCTCTGTAACCATCCCACATGGCTGTGGGGCCACTCGAGGTGACACCCTGGGTTCTGTCAGAGCCCCTCACCTTCTCCTGGAGGGCAAGCACGCAAAGACCTTCAGTTTGGGGTTTTTTAGATTTAAATCTGAAAATAAATAGCAATCAACCTTTGCATTAACCAGTTGTTTGTCCTCCCATCCCTGCCGGGGGATGGCCCATTTGCTTCTCCAACATGAGTTACTTCTGCCAGGCGCTCTCAGATGTGCGACTTCAAAGCCGCCGGCAGAGTGAGCCTGATGAAAGCCCCGGGAGCTGATCTGAAGCTCCAGTGATTGCCATCCCCTACAGCAAAGCAGGCACGGGGGGGCTTTTTTAAAAATTTGCTTGTTATTTTCCTTCATCTGGGTGTAGAGGATGAGGGTTAAATATCATAAGGACTTATAAAGTTTTTCAGACAAATTTCAGTGGGGTTGGGTGTGAGGGGTGCAGGGAGCGTAACTTAAGGAGTTAAGCCTGGACTTGAAAAATCAAAACCTGTTTGGAACAAGGGAAGTGCAGGGAGCTGAAGTCTGTACAGTCCAGTGCTGCAGGATAACCAGCTGCTCACCTCGGATAGACTTGGATCGCGTGCGTGCTCTCTTATCATCATTTTCTAAACTCATCTGCAACAGAAAGAAAAAAATAATTACTGACGGATAACCAGAAAATTATCTTTAAAGGACAATCTCATATGGGGTTGTCGCTTTGTATAAATACTTGGGTGGCAAGGAAAGCTTTCCCATGTTTTTGAGATGGAGGCTTCTTGCCTCAGTGCTATTGTTCAACCCACAGTGCCCAAATTTAGTAATTTTAAATTAATTTCCACATCCTGGGGCACAGGAAGGACTTTGCTTGTTGAGCAGCACAGAGGGACAAACATCCAGGTGTGATGGTCCATGATAGAGAACGGCTGTGCCTGAGATAGCACTTGTTTAGGGCAGAACTGATTTCTCTGGATTGACATCACGGAAGTGCTGTGAGCACCTGGGTGGAATGCCAACACATAATCACCAAGCCCTGGTATGTGTCTGAGCTGATCTTCTGCCTGAAAAGGGCAATTTTTCACAAGTGCCCTAAAGAACAACCTCTCCTCTCTGCTTAAATTTGCCACAAAGAGGACTGCATCTAAATAACCCACAACATGGACATCAAACAGGAGGGTCTGCAGGGAACACGGGCATGAATAAGTAACATCGAGGACTTCAAAGTCCTTGATATTAATTAATCACCACATGCCACAAGGTAGCAGAAGGCTGAAGTGCAGCCACCTCTGGGGTGCAGCACCCGCACCCCGGTGTCAGGGGGGCTTTGAAAGCAGGCAGTGCCTGGAGGTGGGAGCAGGAAAGCAGTGACCTCCTTGGCATGGCACAAAGACACGGCTGGAATAATATAAGTGGGATTTCATTCAAGGCATCAAAGGAGCTGCTGGAGTGGTCAAAGAGCTCTTTTACGTCTCGCCCTTGACACAGAGATGCTCTCTCTGCAGGGAGGAGTGTTTGGTAGCAAATGCCAAGTGGGAATGGACAAGATCAGGGTGTGAGCAGGGAGGGGCATCAGAGCCTGGTAGGCTGGGGACAAGATAATTTGGGTTTTACTGCAGTGTTAGCATGTGGGACATTTCCTCCAGAGATAACAAGGAGAGAAAAAAGCAGGAGAAAGGACCATTTGCAAGTGGGATTTGACATAATACAAAAAAACTGTCTTTGGAATATCCTCTACAGGCCCAGTTAAAGAAGGAACCAACCAGCTCCTGTGTCATTCTTAAATGAGGTTTGGGAGCAGCAAGGATTGGGAGGCTGTTAGGGCAGGCAGGGAGAGGGGACCAAGGTTCCCAACCCCTGGGGCACCACAGCTAAAAACCCCTCAGAGGGAAAGGATGAAATTTCCCCGAGTGCCTCTCTCCCTTGCACTGCCACCTTCCAGGAATTCAGTGTCAACATGCAATGATTTGTTCGATGTGGAGGTTGGAGAGGAAAGAAGAAAAAAAAAAAAAAAAAGATGGTGGGGGGGGAATCAAAACCTGGAGCAATTTATGCATCCTGTCAGCATTCAGCTCATGGCACCACGGTGTTGTGCTCCACGTTTATTACAATCTTCCCAATAACACAGCAGACAATTACTATAATTTGTATTTTTAAAGCCCCGGTTCCCTGTGGACCAATGGCTCCCGTTTAAAGTGTGGAGAGGAGCAGGTGTCACAGGGACTTCATTACATTTATGAGCCTTTCAACACCAGCGTGCGCTGAGCTCGCTCCCTAATGCCGCCGCACGACGACAATACAGCTAAACCTCGGATTGCTGGGAGCCTCCAACCAAAAGGAATTTCAGAAAGGGCTTTTTCTTTATATTTTCCCTTTCTTTTTCTTTTTTTTTTTTTTTTTTTTCTTTTTTGACAGTTCTCCCAGGGAATTGGCATATGTTGGGCTGGTGCCCTGGCAATATGGGTTTCCTGCAGATCAGTTTTTCAAAGTGGCAGAGGAGGTCAGGCTGCAAGGGGCCAGCTCTGGCCAAAAAGGAGGGACTGGGACCTACATGAACAGCATGGAAAAGCAAAGAAAAATTTCATTTTTCTCAAGCCTGTCCTTCAAGGACAGGCAGGTGGGATGGGCTCAAGCTGCTTTTCTATAAACGGGAGAGTTTCCATTTCAGGGCATATTTGTCTTCAGGAAATTAGGTATCATGCCTGAGCTAACATCCGGGCTCCACACCACACCACAGCACCTCAGAGCAATTCCTCCCATTGCCTTCCACATCTCTTTCAAGCCAGGATCAAACACCCTGGAAAGGCAATGGCATACCCAGTCACCACATGGGCACAGGCGACAGGAGCCGCCTAAGGCAGGGACAGACCCAGAGAATCACAGAATCATTAGGGTTGAAAGGCAACTCTGGTGACCAAACCTTGCTGAGTACCAAAGAAGGGAAAAGCCAAATAGGCTGCCTTGCCTGGCCTATTATAAGAAAAAAACAACCCAAACCAACTCCAAACTCCTAAATTATTAGGGGTTTTTCCCATAGGGAAGACCCCATTAATTGTTTAGAGAACTTGACACAGCCTCATTTATATTATTTATAGAGTTTCCCTTCACCGTCGGGATGGAGTGGGCTCTGCACTCACAGATTCTGTTTTCTACCATCAAGCTCCTTTTCTCATCTTAAATAAGAGGCAGGATCATCCTCAAAAATCCTCATTCAAAGTGCAGAAACACCAGGAATAAGATCCATTTCAGAGCTCAGCCCCTGCTCCTCCCAGGCAACTTCAATAACGGGCAGAGCCATGACTGCGCTTCTGGAGCCTCCGTGATATCAGGCTCAGATGCAGGAAGGTTACATGAAACCATTGTCCTTTATTGTTGCCTTCTCAGCCAGAAGCCCTCTAGACAGATCGTTTTAATGTGAAATTTCAGGTCACACAGTGCATGTTTGCAGTCCTGGAGACCGACAGGGTATTTTCATTAGGCCTCTCTCTTGTTCACATAACAGCCAGGCTGAGGAGCTGTCTGGGTTTCACTCTTACTACTTTAACTCTGAATGAAAACAAAGCAATCCAAAGGGAAACCTGCAAATAAATTATTGCTACCAGATACCAGCCACAAGCACGTTAGTCCAGCTGGAAAAGAGAGAGGTTTAGTCCATGCCTTCTCACCTTATCGATGGGTTATCTCTAAGATTAAATCAAAATAAGCACCTAGCAAGTTTTCCAACCCAGTGCTACAGGAAAGGACCCTGTGCTGACCCTCAAGGTATTCGTTTCAGGATTCAGCTCAGTGCTCTGCCTGTGGTAGTCAGGGTAACCTTGGGAACATCACTTCATCTCCGAGTGCCCCTTTTCCCCCCATTTTCTCTCTAAAAGCAGGAAATACCCCCAGTACCTTGTGCTTACGCTGCGCTAGGGAGCTCCCTGACACGACCAGAATATAAGTTATGATGAAAACGAGTCAGTACTGCAAACCTAAATCAATGAGGTTCAGATAGATGAACTTGAAGAAGAGTTTAACCCAGCACAATGTGGCTTTTAACACCCAGATTCCACAGGAAAGGTCTTGTTCTGCTGCCAAGACAGCAATACAGCACGGATCTGAAGCTTCATTTCATGGAGTACCCACAGGGTTGACATTTTCTTCTTCCTTCTTATCTTAATACACATTTCCTTTCCAATGGAAGCCCAAGGAACATAACAGAACATAAACCCACTGGGAGCCCACCACGTGCTGATGCCCAGGTGTGCCTGGGCTTCGACAGCTCTATGCAAATCTGCCATTAAAGGCCCTGCTGAAATTCCCCCCGGTCAGCAGTAATACTTTATATGTATTCAGGAGCACCACGGAGCTCAGGGAAAATAAACATGCTGAAAAACCCTTCAGCTGGACAAAGGGAGGTGAGGATTCAGCAGGAATATTTATTTTACACTGAAAGCAGCAGAGCTTCCATCAGTGCTTATTTGTGGACATAGCAAAATGCCAATTGCAAGAAGCTGCGTCTGAGCTTTAGAGGGACAGACAGACACACAGTGACTCTATTTTTAGTTTTAAAACACCCTAAAGTTACATTTGCCTAGCAGCAGAAGGAAAATGCCAGAAGAAATGACATTTTTCCTACAAAACTGTTGAAAAGTGGTTTTCTGCTCAGTCCTTTCCCTCTTCCAGATTCAAAGAGCCCCTTCTTCAGCTTCTCAAGGGAAAAGGCAGCAAAACTGCCTCTCTGCTCCCACCAGTCACTGAGGATGGGTTTGAAGGGCCTATCCTGATTTCTCCTCCTTGTTTTGTTTTTTTTTCTTTTCCCTATGAGGAATTCCTCCTCAGCTATTGCAGACTGAACATGGGTGGAGAGACCTGGATCTGGTTCTCCAAACTTCTCCCCTTTCCCCTCTGCAAAGTGCCATGGCATCCCTGGTCACTGCAGAAAACGAAGAGGACTTCATCCTGCTGGACTTTCTATAGCTGTGAATTTTTTAAATAAATAAATAAGGGGTGATGAAGAAATACCCTTGATCAACAGCGTGCCTCTACTTTTAAAAAAAGCTCAATAGTAGCTCCCAGCTGCTATTTTATAACCACACTCCGAGATTAGAAGGGTGGTTTGTTTTTTTTTTTTCCCCTTTTCTTCCTTTAGGGCCTTCCTAGCTGCTTGATTTAAATCCTCCTGACGTTCCACCTATTGTGAGTCGTGTTCTCGGCTGAATAAACTCCCGTCTGCCTTTTGCTCTGACTGCTTCCAGGAAAGGACACCCTGCGCGGCGTTCCCGGGCTCGCAGTCGGGCGGGGCGGGATGTGGGGGGACGGATTTCACCCTGACATGTTCAGACGCAAACCCACAGCTTGTACCCACCTCGAATCCGCCACTACAGCTGTGTCACAAACATCCTCCTGAAGCCGTGCTGTCACTTTGCATTTGCAGAAGGGGTCCAACCTCCCCCCCACCGCCCCACCCCTCCCCACAGGAGCGCGCAGCGCTGCCCGTGAAACGCTTCCCGAGCGCCGGCGCTCCGCAGCGACGGCAGCAGCGTCCTCCGCACGGGGGAAGCGGAGCAGAAAAGCCGCTCCTGAGCATCACGTCTGACACAGCCGCAGCTGCGCCGCTGCCTGCGCGGCGCTGACAGCCCGGCGTTAGGCTGGGTGGCTTCAGATGCTGTGGTTTAAGTTGACACACGCTTTCCTCTTGACTGCTGGAAAGCGCTGCAACGCGTAATCCCGATGCCAGGGAGACCCAAGTGGCTCCGTGCGTGCCGGCGGCTCTCAGGCCAGAAGAGGAAAAAAAAAAATTCCAGTTTTCAATCTCGTTGTTTTCCAGCTGCCTTTTCCATAAGGTTATCCTTGAGTGGCACAGTGTGAGGGGATTGCTGAGGTGTCCCTCTCTGAAGAGGACAGCGGGGATGGGCTCTGGTGGCCCCACCATAGTCAGCCCTACCTGTCCTGACAGCAGCCAGCCTTCACCAACAACCTGCCTGCTATTCAGCAGCTTCTCAGCTAGATCCCCGTGGCACAGGAAAACAGGAAAGGTTTGGGAGCCAAAGGTTCATTTCACCATCAGACACTGTGGTCCAGGACGAGCCCTGGCAGGAGAATCCAGGCTCAGCTGGCTCCGTGCAGAGATCAGCTCTCCCCAGCACTGCAGAGATCTCATTTCAAACCTGTCATGGGAAATTTTATCCCACGCCTGGACTTCTTTAGAGGCAAAAATAAATAAGTAAATGTGCCCCACATCCCATTGTCCTTCACCACTGCACATCCTGTGGATTACGAGCTGTGACTGGCATGAAAAACTACATTTAAATATAATATATATTTATGAGCACACATATAAGTGCAAGCATGTGCACACAATGCAGATCCAAAGGTCAGAGAGTGATCGAGACCTCTCCCCCTGTGATACAAGAAGGCTGCACACACACACACAATACCCAAGCTCCCTTCAGAATCCCCCTCCCCATCTCCTCCTCTCACCCCTGAGCCAGTCACTCAGATAAAACACAGATAAGCAGAGCTGAGGATTGCAAGAAATGGTTAATACTCGTGATGTGCTTGTTAGAGGCAGAGCACTAGATGAGCACCAGGTACTGGGAATGTTACCTTTTGTAATCATTACTTTATTAACATACGACAATCTTATTAAATCTAATCTAAGTGCTTATTTGGCAGGTTCAATAGAAAAGCCTTAATTGAGCTCATTTTAAATATAGCAACAACTGCTTACTCTGCTTTCTAAGAAGGTGTGAGCTTTCCTGGTGACACCTGCGTGCAGCTGACAGCTTGTTAGGGAAGAAGGATGTGTTTTAAGGGTGGATTTTTGCTGGTTTGGGGTTTTCCCGAGGTTTGGTTTATTTGGGGATACAGGAAGCATTGGTAACATCAGTCACCTAAGGAGGCTTCCTCATCACCCAGGTGGGTCCATCCACCCATTGGAGACGGTGGCTCACTACTGAGGGGCCAAAATAGGACAGGAAGCACCATTTGTGCAGTGAACAGCTCAGTTCTCTGCTTAATTAAAGCTTCCTAATATGCTGGCAGTGAATCTGCCAGGAGGTTTGACAGCTTTGGCTGTACCTCTTTCATCAGCCACAGCTGCAGCAGTAAATGAGTGGCTGTGTTGAGCCCCAGGAGCTGTCCAGGGTCCCGGTGGGGATGAATGCCTCTCTTGTCCCCTCCAAAGGCACCACAGCTTCACCTGGTGTTCAAGGGGCTCCTTCCGAGCAGCCGGCGCCTTGGAGAAAGGGCCTATTCTAACAGGCCTGGGAGTGACCTAAATACCCACATCTGAGCCGCCCTTGGAGGATGGCACCGGAGAGGAAGGCGAGGATTTAAATATCTGGACTCAAAGCCAAATTTTGACAGCTGGAAGCCCTCCCTGCCCGGATTCACCATACAGGAGGTTTGGCTGTAGCAAGGAGACAGAGACTTCCAAGTCCTGCCCATCACTTTGTGGGTACCGGAAAGGCTCCATTCCCCCAGGACCAGCTGGTCCACAAGGAGCTGGAGGACATGTGGCCCCTGTTCCATGGCCAGCCTATGGGGTGGGGGGTGTCACTGTCCTAAGAAAGCCCCAGCTGGTGTACTCACCTTGATGCGTGTGCCGTGCAGGCCGGCGGCTCCCTCGCAGCTGCTGATCTTCTCTCCGCAGGTCCACCTCTGGTTCAGCAGCTCACCCCGAAACTCATTTTCTGGGGAGGGAAAGAGGAACATGGGGTCAGGACCCAGCGTCAGCCCAGCACTCCGTCAGCAGCGTCCAGCAGAGGTGGAAATGCGATATTTATTCCCTGCCTGATGCCCCGAGCAGGACCCCAGGGTGCCACGCCAAGGCCAAGAGCCCCAGCCATGAAGAATTTCCACCCTCAGCCTACCCAAAACCCTGAAAATCTGCTCAGCTCAGTCCTCAGTTGGAAAACACACTATTAACAGTTGAAAATTAACATTGAAAGACTGGGATAATTCAATCCTGTGGTGATGTACATCCAAGATAATGCCTCAGATAGGTGACCATCAAAGTCACCTTTACGTATTTGCCCTAAAACAGCTGTTCTGAAGCCAGGACGACAGCTGGGGCAACTTCTCTAGGTTTCACAAGAGAATCATTTGTGTTTGAGACTCCAAACCCTGTTTGAAGCACTGTGTTCCAGCCTGGACCCACGGAAAAGGCAGAAGGCTTGGAGTCAAAATCCAAGAGTTGCTGAAACATTATTTTGCTTTGGAGAAGCTCTGAGGAAAGGGAACAGGGAGGCACAGATGGCCAGGCAGATGATAAAAACCAAGCAAAATGAGGGAAAGGAGCTAGAAATGGACAGAAGAAAGGAGAACAGAGGGGGGAAAATATCAAATAAGAAGAAATAAAGATGTTTTGATAGCACATTCATAGGCCAGCACTTCCTGCCTGCTTATCTGAAGCATTTTCCTGAGCATCCTTATCCCAGGCAGCACATTTTAAAGCAGGAGCATCCTCTAGGGAATGCAGTGGGGGCAGGAGTAGAGAGAGGGTTAAACTGTAGAAACAATGGATCCTGGATGCCAGATAACCCCAAAGATAGCTTAGAAGATTTTTGAAAGGTTAAAAAAGTCATGAGATTCAACCACAAGGAGGAGAAATTAGCAACACCCAGGCAGACTCATCCTCTTTGGGCCTGTTTTCTCATTTGTGCCCAAGTCACAGGCAAACGGTGAATTCTGAAAGTGGCTGTGGATAAATCTGGCCTTGCCAGAGGATAAGTAAATTGTCCTTGCCAGAGGCCCCATCCCAGTGTTCCATGCCTTCATCCCTTTAAGCAAGAGAAGGAAAAGGAACTGTGTGTTGGGCCAGGGAGCCCTGGCCAGGCTGAAGGTGTGTTGGCCACACCAGCTCAGAGCCTTCCTGCCTGCTCCAGTCCCTCTGCCCAGCCCGGTTCAAATGGCCAAGGCTGCTCCGTCAACACTGGAATCAGATTTCCTCTATTCCGTGCTGCTTAAATGCATCTGGTCTCCAGGGAGGATCAGCTTGCACTGCTGGCTCTGCCCTTTCCACCTCCCCTCGGATC
Source organism: Atrichornis clamosus (assembly GCA_013400975.1). Taxonomy (NCBI): domain Eukaryota; kingdom Metazoa; phylum Chordata; class Aves; order Passeriformes; family Menuridae; genus Atrichornis; species Atrichornis clamosus. Next base: position 104,221 of record WBMZ01004193.1, read on the forward strand.
CTGGCTTCAGCAGAATCCAAGCTCACTGGTTATGTGAAGGACACGTCTGTTAACCCCTGCCTGGGCCACCCACGAGGAGATGTGGGATATTGCCTTAAATACCAGTTTTAGCCCATGGGAAGCAGATCCCAGAGGGAACGGCATATTCTGGGGTCCCCGCCTGGCACTGAGCTGAGAAAGTAAAAGCTCAGAGCACGGAGCACTTACATCCACTCCCCACTGGAAAATGATCTAGATGCTCAGCTGGTCCGATGGATCACTGCCTGGTGTTCACATCCCAAAGGAAATCACCAGCTTTCCCACATCAACTCCCTCCTCAGTTCTGTCCACCCAGTCAGGACTGGAGCACACACTGGAGTCTTAGACAGGCTGCTTTTCCCCATCAACATTTATGACAATCCACCACCATCCTCTGCCAAATTATGTTCTTTCCCGAACCTTGAATCTATTTATCCCCTTCTGGAATATCGACAGCTGTGAACCAAAGCCTTGCAAGTTGTGTAGAATCCTCGTATGAAAGAAAAAGTTCCATTAAACATTTGGGTCACCCTCATTCACCCCAAAGAAGATGATGTGGTGGGAGGGAGACCACAGCAATTTGGAGTGTTTATCAGACTCTTATGTGTTTTACTTTACACTTCCAAAGAGAGAAGAAAGCATTAATTTTCCAGAAAAAAAAAAAATTAACCCTCCAAAGAATGGCATAAAATTCCCCCCAAAATAAACACAACAAAGCTCATAGGAAGCTTTGGAGTGAGGATGAATAGAAAATGAGGAGGGGGCTGCCTGGGTGGCAGTCAGCACTCACACATGTCCTTACAGTGCCAGGGGAGCCCCAGTTGCAGCCCCAGCCTGTCTCCAAATCTCTGCAGAGGTTACACCTGCTATGTCAAAGTGATGGGGTGAGGGGAAGGTTCTGTAGAGAAAAGATGGGGGGTGAAGGCTTCCTTCCCTCACAAGATGCATCACTGCGTATTTAAACTGAAAGACTAGTAGAAAAACATATCAATCTTCATTTGTTCCTCCAAGTGTAAGAAAAGAAAAAGGAAGGGAGGAAAATTTTTCTTCATTTTTTTTCAGGCACATTTTTCACGGGAAAGGTGAATCCTGAGTTAACAAGGCAGCAGCGTGCTGAGAGCAGGCTAGGTCTTTCAGAATCCACCTGACAACGTGGGCTCGCTTCTCAGAGCAGATACTGCAGCAGTGTAAGGGATCAGAGGGAGCATTTTGGTCCCCATCTTCCATGTGAATTAAAAAAAAAAAAAAAAAGTAGTTCCAAATCCAAGTTTTATACCTCCTCTAATCTGGAGAAGCCACTCCTGGGCTCCCCCACCGCTGGCTGCTTAACACTCCTGCATTTTATAGAAAACAGGGAGAGCAACTTTTTACATGGGCAAACAGTCGTGGGATAAGGAGGAACAGCTTAAAACTAAAACAGGAGAGATTTAGATTCGCTGTTTGGAAGAAGTTTTTTACTTGTGGGGTGGCGAGGCCCTGGTACAGACTACGCAGAGAAGCTGTGGCTGCCCCATCCCTGGAAGTGCTCAAGGCCGGGTTGGTTGGGGCTTAGAGCAACCTGGTCTGGGGGAAGGTGTCCCTGACTGTGGCGAGAGCTGGAACAGGACCATCTTTAAGGTCCCTTCCAACCCAAACCATTCTGTGGTTTTGCAGTTCATTGCCCACCCGCAGCTCTGTGGCCGCTGCCTGGAGAGCACCAATAACTGAATTTGCTTCCCTGCATGGCCCCGAGCCCTTGGTGCAATGAGAGCTTTTCTGCTGGCAGGTAACATGAGTCTTATCTTTGATTTAAGGCCTCAGTCTCAGCTCCAAACTGCAGCGCTGAATGCCCTCACACAGCCCCCAGGACTCAGCACGACAATTGCCCCACGCTCCTGCCCAACCTTTGCCAAGAAAAGACCCCTCTGAGCCAGTACCCCACGCAGCTCAACCTTCCCACTTGCAGGAACACAGCAGCTCTGCATCAGAGTGCTTTTTTTCCAAAGGAAATGGATTATAATCTCTGTAGGAATCAAAATACACTGAAAAAGTAGAACTCAGCTTCTTCAGCAATTTTCCTCCATTCATCTCTGATGCCAGGAGTGTTGGTTTAACCCCCTCTCAGGGCACAGGAATGCTGTCTATTCCAGGCAATTATCACTGTTTACTGCAGCAGGGCTATGTTCAGTGCTGCAAATTTAGCTTCCCAAACACGCATTTAATTTAAGATCTAATACCGGATGTTAATTGTATATTGCACAGTAAACGACTGATCATTAAAACATATTAATTGAGGTTTAACAGCTGTGTAATAGATATTACATCTCATACTTATCAGCAAATATGATTTAATAATCAGTTAAGACGAGATGTATGGATGGGAGACATAGCATGGCTGGCTGGATTGTGGTTTTTCTTTGTTCATTTGCTGACCTAAAGATACTTTTCCTTATGTTTGGAGAGAAGCTGGGCAATCACCAGGAAGATCATATAATGGTTTGAGTTGGAAGGGACACAAAACACCATCTCATTCCAAACCCCTGCCATGGGCAGGGACACCTTCCACCAGACCAGGTTGCTCCAAGCCCCATCCAACCTGGCCTTGAGTGCTTCCAGAGATGAGGATGTTGAGCTTTGATGTTCTCGCCTGGGGATTTTACCTGGACAAGTCCCAAAGAGTTTATAGTCTCTACAAAAGGAAAAATGAAGGAACCATGAGTAGTTTCCTCCTAAAAGCCGGGGCTGAGCTGTGGGGACCTGGCCCCACGACTGTTCGTGCACAGCCCGCAGAGTTTGCTCATGAGCTCACTGCTCCTCATCCCACGTCATTCCCAGCCGTGCCTCCTCTCACGGCAGCACAGAGCCAGGGGGGTGCCTTGCTGCACCACGTGGCTGCTCAGAGACCCAGCAACTCATGGCACCAGTGAACTGAATTTGTGATCCCACCGCCCCAACCAGTGCTGGTTAAACCCACCGTGCTACCAAACCACACGCTGTGATGTGAAATCTGTGATGCACGCTCTGACCTTTTACTTTCCCATTACCCAAGGGAAAAGAAGGGTTTGATTTCAGTAGGAACAAGCCCTGCTGGTGCTTTCACTGCCAAACAGCCCCCTGCAGCACAGCATGCCCTGCTGACACACTGAGCACTGCTCCGAGGGGTTCTGTGCCGACAGCCAAGTGCAGCCTGCTCAGCTCTGCGGGTCCTGCGGGCACAGGACGGAGGAAGGGGGCACCAGACAATGCCAAGAGAAAGAGGAGAGGTCACTGCTAGGGCCGTGCTGCTGCTTCCCCATTTCCAGCCACAGGAACCTGCCACTCTCCTTCCAGCAATTTCTGCAGCCCCGGGAGCACTCCCTGCCTCAGCTCCCTGCTGCAGCACTGCCTTAGGTGACTCACGTCCTCCTTCCCAGCTCCTGCCACCTCACCTCTTGGCTCATCCTGCTTCTGATGCTGTCAGCTGCCACCCCTGCCCAAGTGGCTGTGTCAGCCCCTGTGGTCACCTCAGCCGTGCCAGCTCATGCTTTGCCCTGTCATACCCAGCACCTTTGGATGCTCTTGAACTCTTTGCCAGCTCCTTAATGGGAAAAGGGAATCATCCCTTCCCCACGGCCCTAGGACAGAACAGTGAACAACTGGTTGAATCACAATGAGATTCAAATTTCCCAAAGGCAGAGCCATGTTGCAATGGGAAGAAGCATGGAAAACTGCTCCTTGAAGAGGGAGCAAACCCCTCAGCTGTGGGGTTCCTTAACAAGTTCAAGATCCACCAGGAACAAGATGCAGACATCACTTTGCCGTAGGACTGGCATCCCCAGACCCTGATGATGGATGTGCTGCCACCCTTCACCTGGAGCCCTCTTTCCATCCCTTCCCAGCACTTCCAGGGAAGGACCAACATTCCGTCCTGTTTCCGTGTATCCCCCAGCGCCGCAGGAGTTGAAGCCCTGTGCACCTACAATGCAAGGGAAGCAAATGAGGCTGCGGTGTCTCCTCATTAAGAGCAATATTCATGCTCCAGTGTTCATGGCCAGTTAATAAGAGTTTTTATTAGAGCCTTTTTTCTTTTCCTACAAAGTGGCAGCAGCTCAGTACACAGCAGCAGGACACAGCAGAAGGCACAAAAGGAGGTGGTTTTCCCCTTCCATCCTTATACCACTCGTGCACTCTTCGAGAGAGGAACAAAAGCTCTGTGCCCACAGCTCCGCTGCAGCCTGCACAGTGTTCTTAAGTATTGATCAAAAAGATTAAAGAGTGAACGTTGTTCAACATCCCATTTTCCCCCAGCTCCATGGGGGAGCTGTCAGAGCACAAAGCTGCTCTGAGTGTGGCAAGCAAGGCCCCATCAAGAGGGGAAACAAAGCACTGAGGTTCTCCACCAGAGAATCCTTTTGGTGTTTCCAGGGTTCAGGGCAGCAGCAGGGCCCGGAAAAGCTCTCAGCCAATGTGGACCCTCTCCAAGGCAAGAGCAAGACCTGAGCCACAGACGTCTCTGCCTCCTGCCTTTGCCCTGCCAGCCACAAAGTGTGAATGCTCCTACTGCAATTGTAAGAAATCCATTGAGACGGCTGATAATTCCTCTCCAAACATACCTGAGCCTGAATGCAAAGAAAAAATAACAATATTAGAAAAAAATAGAAATCAAGCAAGCCCTGGCATATCGCTTCCAAATTATGAGCACCAGCATCCTCCCTGTTGCCAGGCTTCTTCACAGCACGGATGACTCCTGCCCCTGGCTTCATCTCCAGCATCCATCCTTTTGAACCAGCAAAAGGAGCCCTTCTCAGCCACACTCATCCACGCGTGCCCAGCGCGTGTGCAAACAAGCGTGTGAAGTGTCAGGCACGCAGGAGAGCATCTCCCAGAAACAGGATGTTGCTTCTTTCTTCTTGCACATTTCCCTCATTATTTTGTTCTAATTTGCCTTTCCTGGTACCTTCTCTATTCAACAAAAGCCAAATGCAAACGGCGTCCCTTAATCTCCAAAACAGCAGCTCACTGCTGAGAAAATAATATAGATGTAACTTCCAGCATCACACACTTTCTTTTCCATTTATATGCAAATGCCGACCTTTCACCCAAGCTGTCTCAAAGAAGTATTTCCTTAAAAATGCAAATAGCATGTTGCAGGCAGTTACTCTGGCTGAGTCTTTCTTATATTATTATTATTATTTCTTTTAACCTTACCAGCACTGTAAAACACAACAGCTAAACTGCACCCTGGCAATAATTACTTTTCGTACCAAATTGAAAGCCTCTGTGGAGCCAAGGTGTCGAAACACCAGCAGGAGAATTCAGTGCAGATAAATTCTTGGAGATGGTTTTAGGTAATCATGTCTTGAACCAGTGGGGAGGAAGCAGCTCCAAGATGTGTTGTTGCTGAAGGAAACAACCTGATGTCTCAGGATGGGGTTACAAGAGCATCTTTGGTCTTGTAAAACCCTTCCCAAGGTGCTGCTGATGCACAGGAGCCCTCGGGAAGGGGCAAACAACCCGTGTAAGTCACGGCGAGCACAGCAGGCACGAGGAGTGTGGTGGGCACGGATGTCCTTCCCCACCTGAGAGATCTGGGAAGGCCTCTGGGGCTGTGTGTGCACTTTGTGCTGTACAGAGGGGCTCCAGGGCAATATCAGGAATCCTGGGCCTGAAGATGAGCGGTGAGAAGGGTGGTTGAAGAAGAGGCCTGTGAGGAAGAAGCCACGAGGAGATGATGCATTCGGAGCAACAAATGAGAGTGGGGGATTTCAGCTCCAAGACTCCCCTAGCTGACCTCTGTTTCTCCCAGCTGTTGAGAGAAGGGTGAATCTCTGGAGAGAGCAGCAGAGTGCTCCTTCCACCCCCAGCACAGCAGCAGTCCCAGCACCAGCGCTCTGTGTGCGCACCCAGCACCATCTCCTCACCCCTGGGGATGGGGACAGGGCTGTCCCCCCAGACTGGTAGCACCAGCCCACCCCAGAAATCTGAGGGGTGAAAGGAGACATCAGCAACTGAAACCACAGCCTCCCCTTCCCCACAGCTGCTCTAGGCCCGCACAGGGAGGTACTCCCAGCACAGATGGATGTCAAACAGAGCGAGTTGGAGGCATTGACCCAGCTCAGGTATTTGACACACTGCACCCAAAACGCTCCATCATCAGTTTGGAACCCAAGAGAGAAGAGGAAGAGAGAGCCTGAGCACGGAGCTTGCAGGGAGGGGCACAGGGCTGCACACTGAGGGGAAACCAAAAGTAAAAAGCCAATTACAGGCAACCTTTCTGGGACAGGGCAGCACAGGGTTCAGTACCTGCTTCTGGGCAGCAAATATAGATTTTCCCAGTGCGTAGGGAAAGAGTAGAAGGAACAGGGGAAATATGAACTGATCTTTTATTTATCGTTTTAATCATCCATAGATTAGCTGTCAATGATTCTTGAGCTCCTTCTGGGCTCCAAACCTCTGGAGATGCCCCAGTGGTGACTGTCACAGCCCAAGTGAATTTGAATTTGCTGTGGGACCCTACCCTCAGCCTCATAGATTCTGGGTAAAAACAACGACCTGCAAAAAACCCGCAAAAGCTAAACCAAAAAACCACATAGTTTCTGCCTAAATTTGGCCCAAGTTGGGTACACGGAGGAGTTTGTGGGACACAAACCCTCTGCCCCCAGCACAGGACTGGTGTCCATCGACAGTGTTGGCTCAAGGAGGTGTTTTCCTGACAGGGATTTCCACCACGTGTGACACCAGATCAGGCAGAGGAGGAAGAAGCTGCCTGGAAGATCCAGGGAAGGGGCTGGCAGTGCCTCTGACGCAAAGTTAGATGACTAAATGGGCTACTTCCCAGCTGCCAGCTTGTCTTTATGATATTAAGCCTTTTCTCTCTGCTGCCATATACGAAGTGAAAAGTTGACACGTAAGCGTGTGTCATATGGAGTCAGAGAGACAGAAGCAATAAGGCATAAAAGGAGGTGAGATCATCGTGCAGCAACAACTCCCCTGGGGTACGAGGCAGCTCCACTCAGCGCCCGCTGCCTCTCAGCCCCCACCAGCAGCCCCCTCATGGGCTTGGCACACTCAGAGCAAACCCCCAGACCAGGGGCAGGCACGGGGTGCCACACTGCCCACCACGAAAAGAGGCAATTATTGCCTTTTGTAGGGTCAGCTCATTAAACAGGAGTCTCTACTGCAGCATGAGGCTCTGTCAGCCGGAGTGTCACAGCCCCCCAGGATTATTGCTGCTGAATGGGGCGGCTGCTGTGCACCATTTGCCTGAAAAGAAGGAGAATCATCAAATATGTTGAGTTTATAGCCCTGCTGGCACCGCTCTGAGCACTCCTGCAGCCTCTGTGTAATTGAAATTAAATAGAAGCCAGTGATACCTTTCTGTCCTTCCTACAGCCTTCGCTTGCTTGGGAATACAAGGCAGGGACAACAAGGAGGCACCAGCTGGACCCCATGGGCACAGCTCTTGGAGCACCTTTCATCCCCACTTCCAGCCCCCTGCACGGGCTGAGCCCGCTGTCCTTACCAGTTTTGTCCCATGGCTGAGCTGGGAGCAGGGAAATCCCACAGTCCCCAGCAGTGCAGTCACCCCCAGGCCCCACAGCCGAGGATCAGCTCACATCCCTCAAGTCAGAAGTTTCTCTCTCCTCCGAACCGTTTTCTCCCAATCCTCCCCTTGCTGGCAGGGTGTCCCTGCTCTCCTCAGCAGTGCTCCTGGCTCGGTGGGTGAGCAGCCAACCTGCAGAGCCACCTGCCTCCCCAGCAGCTGGGAAAGCCACTCCATGACGAGAGGGAGCTGAAAGTTTCCAGGGAATGTGGGACAGGAGCTGACAACTCTGTGCTCTGCTGAGACACTGCAGGCAGAGTTAACCATTTCGAATGTCTTTTTTTTTTTCTTATTTTAAAGCAACAACATTGCTCCCAGGCACTTTTTTTCCTTTTTTTTTTTTTTTATTGAATTAAAAATGGAGCAGCTCTCTCCAGAAGGCTATTAATCCTCTCCTGTCACTTGTGTTCTTGGAGAGCGCGTTTCTCTGGGCAAAAGCAGTGAGTTGCTCGCTGACTAATTACATCAAAATATTGAGGGCAGCAAACAAACCTTTAACTCCGCTTGCCAGAAGCTCGCTAGATGCAAAGCTCCAGAATTATGGAAGAGAAACGTATTTGAAAGCAGGAGAAACTGGGACTCCAGACATGCTCATGGCCACATCAGCATTCAGAGAGGTGAACTCTCCTCTCTGCAGGGCCACTCAAGTTGGGCTAACTTTGCTCAAGATAACTTTACATGGAATCTTACCCACCCAAGGATTTTGATGTCCTACAAATAAAGATTTTTTTTCCTTTGCCATGGAAGTGAATTAATTTATTTCCTCCCATTCCCGTGCAGGCACTTGGACTTTGTGTGCAGAGCAAGGGCTGCACACACATTCTCCAGAAAGGCTCATTTTAAGATTCAAGTCCCCTTAGAGAACAGTTTTTGGCTGAAATCAGGCAACTTCTCTCAAAGCCCATCTCACACCTTCACTTATCTCAGAAGCAGAGCAGAGCAACCCTCCTCTGGGACACAACATTGCAGACCTGACCCTTCCCTGCCCCAAAACTTTCACCAGATATTCAGCCAGCAGGGTTTTGTCATTGACTCAGTTCCCATCCCACCACCCTGCTTTGCCCATACAGCACCTGATGTGCTTACAAGAGGATTTGGATGTCCAAGAGCTGAATCGGGTGACTCAAATGCAAGCTTTGGTCCCAAACCAACAGCTGCCAGGGATCCATTGCCTTCTACCCCCAGATCTGCGTCTCCCAGGCTGGAGAACACTTGGAACAGGGAAGGGTTCCAGCTCTGAAATGGGGGTTAACCAAAGGCAGCTGCTGGGGAGGTTCCTCTGCACTGTGTAGGTGTTTCTGTGCTCAGTTAATGGGGTACTCACCACAACCCTTAACCAGACACACTCAGGGAGCCCAGTGACAAGCACAAGTTACTCAACACCAAATTGTTGGTTTCAAGGGATTGTTTAAAAAAAGAAAAAAGATATTCAAAAGTGCTCAGACTGTCACCTATAGATTTTGCCAGCAATACCTTGGTTTTTAAATACTGCTTGCATGAAAGCTCCCCCAGAGCCATCTCTTGTACCTTATAATAATATTCACCAGGGGATCCTCCTAATGCTGGGTTTGAATCTATTGCTGCTGAACACACCCGACCCTTGGCTTGCAGAGTGTTCAGATAAACGTGCCCGGGAGCTGCTGCTCAGAGAGACGATTACAGCCCTCAGCATTGATCAGAAGGGTTCTGATTGCACCCACAAGGAGCGAGAGGCTTCCCCAAAACTGGCACCAACCTCGCTTGCAGATGCTGTCCTAGGGAGAGCCGCACGCTTGCCAAACAATTTCAAGCAAAGGAACGAAGAAACCCGAGTCTCTACTGCAGTTTATATTTAATTAGAGGGAAGGCAGCTTACGCAGCAGTTTCGGAAACATATTGTCTTACAGCATATTGGATATTTGTATCTTAACAGCTCGACATCGATTTCTTTTATGTAAAGGAAGAGGGGGGAAGAGCACGGCGTGCCCTAAGTTGTGTAAGCTCCAAAGAGACGCCTGTACCGCTTGGACTAATGTTTAGAGTAATCAAAGGCGTGAACTCATGTATTATGGATGGGAACGAGAGTTTTCAGTCTTCCGCAAAAAGGAATCTCCAGCGTTTGGTATTTTGTTAGCAGCCTGGCACCATATGGCTCTCCCCTGCTGATATTCTTTCACACCAGAACTTTATGTTCAGATGCTTTAGTTAATATTTTACCCAGCAAGCATAAACAAGATGCAAAGATTGCAGTCGACAGCAACCTTCTCTTAAACCATATATGCACGTTAATAGTGAGGGTTTCTTTCAGCAAGTACTTTTCTGAACACATGCCTGGTTTTATTCTTTCCTTAGGGGTCCAAACTGGGCCATTTACTTTAAATGCCTTCCCATCAAGCAAAAACACAAGCAGCAAACCCAAGAAGGACATTTTCACTCCCTCCCTACTCTGTTTTCTGGCTGGTCCAAAGCAGCGCTGGATGAGTGCAGGTGACACACACATGCCAGTTGTACTTGGGTACAATTTAAGGCTGTATCTCTGCTTCTGCATCATTTCAGCCTAAATTTTACCTTGGAAAGGCAGAGTTTCCCCTTCTTCTCTCCTGAAGCAGGGATGGAGCCCAGGTAAAGCTCCTAGTCTGCAGGGAAGCCTCACCCAAGCACCAACAGCCTAAACCGACCACAACCAACAACATGGAGCACCCAACTCAAGGGCCAAGATTCGTGTTTCCCCCTACCCTGCACCAAGGTAGACCCAAAATCACTTTTGGAAACTGCAGCTTTCAGATTTGGCTCTAAATATTGCATTTGGACTCCCCCCACACACCCCCACGCTCCAATATTCTTATTAGCCTTTAATATTCTTAAAACAAATAGGACCTAACAGATGTCTTTTCAGCCTGCACTCTTATTGAGAATATTGTAAGAATGGAAATCAGGTCACAAATGTTTAATACTTTGTTTAAAAAGTCTTCAGCTTCTTTAAAGAGTTCCACTAATCCCAACATGACAGATGTACAAGGCAGTTTTGCTTGGGGCAGATTAAAATTCTCGCTCTGATTTGCTCTTTCATTTGGTCTGATTAAAATAACATTGCGATTTTTTTTTTTTTTACATGCTGACTTCAAAATAAAAAAGGAAAGAATAAAAAGTGACCAGTAAAGGCCAGCATGATCACAATAAAAGCACATTTATTGTTAAGATTTAAAAAAAAAGTGAGAGAAAAGGAACAGCCGGCTCATACCCAGGTTAGCGTTAAAGCTCTATGTTAAAGATGAAAGGGGAACCTTTCCAAACTATGTTTTTCCATTTGAAAGTGTTTATTAATCTATTCTCTCTGAAGCAAAAAGTTCAATGAAAGACAAAGATCAAAAGTATTTTAATCTAGGTGGAATTTTTTTTCCTTTTATTTTTTTTTCTCCTAAACCAATCCAATCTGAAAAGCAGAGCATTGCAGAACGTGACACTTCAGTATTCTGCCCGAAGACTGACATGTCCTGGAAAGAGCCCAGCTGGTAGGATAAGGTGATCCCAGTCACTTTTTCCTCAACCAAACCATTCCTGGGAATTCTCTATTTCCCTTTCCTGTCATCCTTTCACACCAGACCACCCTTCCCTGGACAAGCTCTCCCAGCTAACTTCATCTCCTTGCTGCTACAAAACACACCTGACATCCGAGTCACACATGAAAGTGTGTGTGACAACGGGTGGACCAGGATGCACCAATGGGAGCAGCAGAGGAGCAGGGTGGTGGGCTGGACCCCCAGCCGCGCTCCCAGCCCATCTCCTCTCCCTACACTCATCTGTAAACACCCCAGAGCCTCATCTGCCTTTCCCTCCTGGGTCTGCCCAACGCCAGCCACAGCTCCCAGTGCTGGGTCCATCCAGGGCACTGCTGGACCAGCAGGCGCTGCCTCACCAAGGGCTCCTGTAACACGGAGGGATGCACGGCTTTAAAAAGCTGCCAGTGCTGTTCAAAATACAGCCTCCCAAAGGGCAAACTCCTGCCTAAAGAGACCAAGATTTCACACCAAGAACCCAGGGTGTTAGTCCAGACTTCTCCAGCCCATCTCTGCCTTCCCATCCCCTCCTGCAAACTCCCAGCAAGGCCTCACAGAAACATTGCAGGGATGAATAACCTGAACAATAGAAAACCACTAGTTTTGTGTTGTAGATTTAGCCATTTTTCCTTAAAACTTCATCATGTGCCTTCTATGAAAGAGTCCGTAGAAAATCCAGAGTGTTTAAAGTTTCTGAGGATCTGCTCCATTCTGGTAATTTTTAATTCTTACAATCTTTAAACATAAGTGTTTAACACATGTTCATGCCCCTGAGATGCTCTCACCTCAGCACCCAATTTCAACAATTCCCAGGGCAGAAACAACACATCCATGTAAGATACTGTGGGAAAGCAGGTCAGGAAAGCCAAGGGATGCCCTTCTGTGCTACTGCTCCCACTCAGGGGAAGTCTGGGGAATCTCCATGGGGAGGAGATGCTTGGAAACTGCTCTTCACCTTCTGTGTCTCAGCCCAGTCCCAAGGGACAAAGCCACCACACAGCTGCTCCCAGCAAAGCGGCTCCCGAGCTCTGCAAGGGCAAATGCTGCACTTTCAGAAATTCCCTTTGACAGTAACCTGCCAAGAGGGGAAACTTTCTTCCTCCAAATATAAACCCATAAGGCCCTTTTCTCCTTGGTGAAAATATTTGTGGGGAGTGGAAGGGGACCTATTTCCCTCCCATCTCTGAAGGGAGCAGAAGGGATGTCCAAGCCCTGCTCTTTGCCATTACTCACTGGGCCTGGGTCCCAGATCCCAAAGAAACTCTCATGTAAATTCATTTCATTCTAGGAACAAGGTATTTTGGGGCATTTCTCCACTCCAGAAACTTTACACAGCCTGTGCCTATCACTCTGCTTCTCTATTCACACCATGATTCTCCCCTCTAAAGGACGTTCTTCAGATCAAACTTCTACTTTGCAAAAGTAAACAGCCTCAGAAGTGATACAGAATATTTTAAGATGGGAAGTTTCACACAATCCAGCCTTAAGGATGTCAGAGACATTAATGGGCTCTGCACCACACACCCAGGAAGACCAGCACAGGTAAATAGGCTGAGTTATTCTTTGCAGAAACCGGTAAAACACAGGAGAAAGAAGTAAAAGGCAGAGAAAAATGTGGAAAGAGTTTTCTGACAGCAACTTTTGCCCTGTCAAAACTTCAAAAATACCTGGGAACTGAGAGGCTGTGTGGCAGTTAACCCCAGACTGATAATCCTTTCACACAGCTGCTGTAGGACTAGCTCCCAAAAAGCCAAATAAACCTGGTGTCTGGAACCACCTCAGCCGCTTTCCTTGTCTGCACAGCCAGGGAACAAACAACATCAGCAAAATAAATAATCCAAAGAGGGGATTTGTTGTGGGAAGAATGGTAACACACAGCTACTTCCAGCTCTGGAAGTTTGCAGCGTGGATCCTCCACGCTCAGCTCCCATGCAAGGGAATGAGGAACGGCTATCAAGTGACACCAAGAGATGATCTTTGTCGCTAAGGAAAGGGCTCTAGCAACTCAGCCACACAGTTTACAGCTGAAAAATAAGCCCTTCCGTTTACAAACGCACACACACACAAAGCAAAGGGAGAGCAGGACCTGTACCCCACTTCGCCCTTAAACTCTCACGTCTGACTGCCCAGTGATAAGGCGATGCTTCCCCGCCTCTCCCTCCCCTTCGCATGCCTCATTTCATGTCTTCTGGGAAGCCCAGCCCAGCCGTGGCTTCAGCCTTTACTGTAAACCCTCGTCTTCCCCTTCCTCGCTCTACTCTCGGGGGGCAGAGGGTCCCAGAGCCCCAAACTTTGATTTGGGGATGGCAGCATCCCTTGCAAAATAAGCCCCCTGCCCGAGGTTGCAAGAGGAGGGCTCTACCCCTGGCTGGAGAGGGAAGGAGAGACCATTTTACATGGCACAGACTGGTTTTGGAGGTTCAGGTGTGTAACCTCACCTGCTCTCCTCCAGCCCTAATGGAAAACTACAGCGGGATTTCAGAGAGGGAGAAGAGTTCATATTCCTGAGCTCTAAAGCCGTGTCGTTCAGCCTGTTCTGAATGTATTGCTGACTTAGGACGCACTGCTCCCCTCAAAGCCCGAGAAGAGCAGCGTGTGTATCCAGAACCCAAGTTTGGAGGCAGCACCCCAAAGCTGAGCCTTCCGGGGGCTGCAGGGGGAGTTTAGTACTGTCTGCTAAAATGGCAGCTGCTCTGACGCCGAGCTACGTCTTGCGAAGTCAGCCCTGCGCTCACCATCACCATCATCATCATCATCATCTGACTGCCGGGAACCGCGGCCGCCCAGCTCCGGCTGCCGGGGCTCTGCGGGACGGGGCGGGGGAGGCTCAGAGCCGGGGCTTCTCCTGCCCCTGCCCACCCCCAGCCCCCAGTTCGTGGCTCCGGGTTGCGGGGGACAGTCCCGGCCCCGCGGAGCAGTCATCGGCTGGAAGGCACCTGGGCTCTCTGTGCCCCCTCTTCTCTGCCCCTCCAGCCCGGGGCCATTCACGGGTTTAACCCGGCTCTCCAAAACAACAACCGGGAGATGTAGGGGTGGCAGCTGTCCCGACCCCCGGTCTGCTGTCCCCCTGCTTCGCATTCCCCCTGCCTTGGGGACGAGGGTGTTTCCGGGAGCAAAGGGACCGGGCACCGAGTAGCTCGGACCGACGGGGAGGGAAGAGAAAGGGGAGGAAAGGGTTCTTGCTCACTTCCAGACCAGGATTTGTCCAAAGGGGAGGTGGCACCCCCGTCCCAAAGCCGCCAACGCCACCCTTGACAGTGACCATAAGCATCATCCTGCAGTGGGACACCCCTCCAGCCGGGCCAAGCCCCGGGGCTCCCAGGATGGGGGGGGGGGGAGCTGAATTTCTGGCTTTCCTGCAGCACGAGGTGCCCCCGCTGCCCCCACACCCCCCAGGAGCTGTCACGGGCCGGCGGCGACCCTGCGGGAGAAGCGGATGCCGATTCACCACCCCTGGCTCGGGACTGAGCAGGGGACAAGCGGGGCTGCCCGCCCAGACCCCTCCTCGACGGGACCCCCGGGAAATCGCCAACCCCGACCACCCCCCCCGGGGGTCGGTACAGCCTCGGTAAGAGCCCCCGGGACAGACCCGGACCCGCCGTTCCAGAACCAAACTCCACGAGGACACTGGGGACAGCTCCCGTCTGCTTTCTGAAAAGGGAAAAACCCAACTTTCCGGAGTTTTCCTACTCTTTGTGCGGCGGGGATCCCACAGCCCCACAGCATCACTCGGGAAAAAGGAAAAAAAAAAAAAAAAGGAAAGAAAAAGAAGAAAGAAAGAAAAAGAAAGGAAAAAAAAAAGCCAAGTTTTCCTTGTTCTTCCCGAGGCAGGTGAAGGAGGAAAGGGAAGGGGGGAGGGTAGGCAGGTTTGAAAGAGCCGAAGGGGACAAGTTGTGCCCGGGTTTCCCGGCCGCAGCAGCCGGCGCTGGTTTGTGCTTTGCAACACGCGCCTGCTCCAATCTGCGCCGCTCGGGAACAATAAACAGGATCATACAAAGAAGTGGAAAGGCGGCATCTTTGCTTCTGGTTTCTATGACAGCATCAGAGAGAGACAAACCAACTATAAACTCTAATTCCTAGATTCCTCCTCCCCCCCCCACCCAAACTCCCTTTTGTCTGCCATTAATTAAAGTGGCCATATGGAAAAGGCTGATAATAACAGCAGATGAGCCAACGAGAGAGAGGGAAAGAAAGAAAAAAATAACTAAAAGTAGCGGCAGGGCGATGGCGAGGGTTTAGCCGGGGCTTTTTGCACTTGTTTTCAGCGGCTGCTCGAAGTGAGGGGTCTCAACAGTAGCGGGAGGAGAGCGGCTGCCCCCAGCACTGCTGCCCGGCCGGGTCGAGAGGGGCAGTGGGCAGCCTGCCCCTTCCCCTGCCCGGCTCCGGGGAGGCTGGAATGCCGCAAGCCTCCTGCTCCGAGAACACTGATCCCCACGACCCGTCCCTTTGTGTGGGAGAGCTCCCGAGGGTGCCGACCCTTCTCCGGGCCGCCTCCCCGAAGAGGGGTCGGTGCTACCCGCCGGCAAAGTGCACCCCAAACTCAGCCTAACTCGCCGGGATCGATCGCAGCGCAAGCACATCCTCAGGCACCAGCCCCCTGCCCCTCGCTCCCTCTCCAAATAACCCACGGAACAACAACGACAACAAACTTTGCTAAAATTGATAAAGAGATTAGCCAAGCAAAGCCTCTTCCGAGCAAGCTAAAAATAAGAACACGCAGATTTCTGTCGTGGTCAACGTATAGAGAGAAATCCACAAACATGGCACACTTCCCTTGTGCCTCGTTGCTATAAATAGAAAACTCTAAAGTAGGCAATATTAGAAAAGAAGGGGTTGGGGTGGGGGGAAGGAAAAAAGGAGAAAAAAAGAAAAGTCTGACAGTGGCAGGAAGGAGCAGCCGCCAGCCCTCCACACCCGTCCCCGGGCAAGGGGGGTCACGGAGCTTCCCCGCGCCCCAGGAGTGCGGAGCTGCGGACTTGGGCTGGAGTTTTTGCAGGAAGGGGCCTGGGGGGCGAGGGGAGCGCGGTGAGGGACGCGTGGAGCCCCGGTCCCGCCCGGCCGTCAGCACCTCCGAGAGCTCCGCGGCCGCGGGGCCGCCGCCGCCGGCGCAAACTCCTCCCGGCGCCCGGGAGCGTCTTCTGCTAACACCTCCCTCCGGATAAACATCCACCGATCTCGCGGTTCACAAACCCGGCAAGCATCCTCTTCCAGAAATATTCAGAAAGTTTCCCGGCTGAATGCGACGTTGTGCTTTTTTTTTTTTTTTTAATAAATCTCCTCCTTTCTCATCTTATTCAACCTCTTTTCAGTCAGAAGCATAACATGTCCACTAGCGTCTCGCAGCCGGCGAGAGAGCAAGCGAGCAAAGATGGACCTAGGAGCATGATGATCATCATAAAAATCCCCTCGGTTCTCCAGTGCAATTTTCAAAACAACAACCCAGCCTTCGTGCTGTAAAGGCGAAACGCCTGCGTCTGTTTACATCAACTGTGTGCTCCGAAAGCCTTTCCCCTCTGTCTCAATCCAAGGGAGGGGAGGGGAGGGAAAAAAAAAAAAAAAAAAGAACAGGGGAAAAAAAAAAGAAAAAAAAAGAAAAAAAAAAGCCAGCATTATCTGCCTTTGTCAGCGAAAGAACATAATATTGACTTACCTTTCCCCACAGCTATTGTCTGCCCCTTTACAAAATGACATCACGGAAACCAATCATGAAATTTGCATGGGGGAGGTTGTGGGGGGAGAGTTCTTGGAGGGCAGCCCACTTCCCTACACCAGTAACACGCGTGTAAGACGGGTTGTTGGTTTCAATTAAATATCTGATACTCCTTAGTGTGTGAACTCTTAAGCCTGCTAAAGGCAATGTCTCATTTACTTAATGACCGCTCTCATTAATGGAAATGGCACAGAGGGGGCTTGCTGCGCCTTCCCTTTGTAAATACACTACCCATGAACCCTTGGGGTTGCAATATATCTGTTTACTCTCTGAGGTGAAATAAATTTACAGTATAGCATCAAAGAGAGCGAGCGAGAGAGATGGAGCGGCTGCCTCGAGTGCACAGAGAGTTGGGGCTCTCCCGGCCCCGCCGGCCCCTCTCTCCTCGCGCTCCCCCCTCCCCAAGACCCAGCAGAAGGTGAATGATTTTACCCGAGCTGATTCATAATTAATATGCACGAGGCTCGGGGCTCCTCTGACAGCAGCAGCACAAAAGGACGGCGAGCGCGACAAGCGCCGTTCCGTGTCCCCCCCGCGCATCCCGGCGCGTGGTACGGCCCAATAATTCCTAATAGCAGCAAGCAGCGAGTGACAGATGCCCTGGGTTAGCACAGCTCCAGCGAAAGTACTTTACAATATTTATTGGTGGTTAGGAAGATGACCTATCACCATAAAGAACAGACTGGGAAATTTATCGCCTCTATGAACCTGGAAGTGTTGCATATTAGCCGATATACATATTCAAAAGCGAGTGGTTAAAAGGTGTATAAATATTTTAATTTTTTTTTCCTCCCCTTAAAAGGAAAAAAAAAAAAAGAAAGAAAAAAAAACGACACAACATATTCCCAGCAGCCAACACCTCACCCTGGGAAAGAGAGATCATGGCTCAGGTGGTTACATTATGGATTTTGTAATGGGAAGAACAACATAAGGAAAAGTCTTAAAAGAAGACAGTGACTAAAATAGTTTAGGGATTGTTTTTAAGTGAGAAAAGTGCATGTTCTTGCATTATGCACCTTTTCCTCCCAGAAATAACCACACTTTCCAGGAGTCAGCATCGTCTTTCCTCGAAAATGCTTCTGCTTGGTGGAGATCTGGCCATTCCGGGAGGAGAAAGTCCTCGCCGAGCTGGAGGGAGGGAGGCTCTGGGGAGTGACCCCGGCACCGTGCGGCAGGAAGGGCATTAGCACATCCCATCCATGCCCCCTGCCAGACGGGAGCATTAGCACTTGGATTGCAACTTTTAGGAAATAGCAGAGGAAAACACAGGCAGGCTGCAGCCCCACGGCCTGGGGAGAGAAGGGAAGGGCATTTTTCTACCCAGTGCTTTTCCCTGCACCCTCATTCCATCCCCAGCATCACTGAGACAATTAAGACTTCACTGTCATCTTAATGAAGATTTCCAAAAAAGATGTGGGAGCTCACAAATGGACAGAAACCCCAGGAGTCCTTAGAGAGCTGAGGCAGAGCCTGGCAGGGAAAGCTGAATCCTGCTGAGGATGCACTCTCCTGTGGGAAACTCCAGCTCCAGAGCTGCAGGGCTCCAGCTCACCCCCACCCTGGTCAGGTTAGGTGCAGGCAGGATTGGGAAAAGCCTCTAAAACTGCCCCAAAATCTGGCAGATTGGCCTTGGGGAGGTACTGCTGGCAACTCCATCTCACCTGCGGACCATTGCAGGGCACATGGCAGGAAGGAGTGATTCTATTTCCCATCTCAGGAATTTTATTGAGGAGAGGGTGAGAGAAATACTAATTTTAAACTGTTAGGGCCGCTTTGGAGGTTGTTAGGATGCCCATTTCCATGGCTTGCCAGCCTGGTGTGCTCCTAAACCATTAACATAAAGGAGATATTCAGCAGAGAGTACTCCTGAAAAGCTGTTTTCTATCTCCTTTGGACACACCACGAAGACAGGGATATTTTACATCCTAAACCTTTGGCATTCAGAAATTCTATTAAACTCTTATCTGCAAGCAGCAGGCCTGGTGCTACACTGCATCTCCATTGTTCTGCACCCGCGATAGAATCAAAGGGAGGGCTGGGTGGACTCGTCTCCCCTCTGCTCACAATGCTGCCTGCTCCTCTCCACCGCTATTTCATTTAGAGACGTAATGCTAAAACTTGAGAAACAAAAGCACAATGGGGTCTGTTGGGAGGAGGAAGGGAAGTGTGTTTACTTGTGTGCGCTTCCACATAAATCGCTGCACACGCACACGGCACGGATATGAGCACACACATGTGCTTCTCCAAGCGTTAAGAGAGGAATTTTATTATTGCTGTAGCTGCATTTATTAACACGCGGCGCACCTAGGAGCCCTAAGGCAGCTGACAGCTCCGATACCATCCGACTGAGCTCTGGGTTGTGAGAGGGTGTTTGGCTTTTCTTTGTTCCCAAACTCGCCAGACTTCTCTCTCCTCTCCTCCCAAAACACTGCAAACAAGCGGCGCCTTTCCCGGAGTTTCTTGTCATCACGAACTCCAGCAGCGGCAGGAATTCCCACCCCGCAGTCCCCAGATCCCTCCCTATCCTCTGAAGGTCTCTGTCTCAGGCCAACAGCCCGCGGGGGAACGCGAGGCCACGCGTGGGCTCCAGCGCAGCGGCGGGTCAGCACCACGGACAGCTCCGCCCGCTCCCGCCTAGCGGGTTTCGACCTTTCCAAGTACTTTTCAACACTTTTTAAAGACAATATTTCTCGCCCACACGTACACCAAATGTCTTCAAAGTCACTTTACATCGGCTTTCAGGGGGGAGGTAATTATCGCGTGTTGCCAGGTCTCAAAGAGATCGTGTAGCAGAGAGGTCTAAAATAAATGTTCGCATATTTTCATCTTCAGGGTGTTTAAGACCGGGGCTCCGAGGGTCCCTGTTTGCGAGACGCCTGCAGAGCTGAACCCAGAGAGGATTTTTAAATGTAGATTCCCTTCACGCCCCTCCCCTCTCCTGTTCTCCATGACATTTTTTTTCCCTCGTGTTTTCAGATCAAGCTCTTCAAGTTTGAAATTATTTAAAATAAAACTCCATTTGCTTGTGTAAACACAGACAGAAACTCACTGCGCTGTGTTTCATTGGCTTCTTTGAGTCTGTTTCAAAGAAAATTAGATCTCAAACTTTACGCATTTGTAATTGGCACCAACTTCTCCGGTTACCAGCTGGGGGTGAAAGATTTTTTTTTCCTTGTTTCTTTCTGAAAGCTTCTATGCAGATGGGCTGGCTGCCTTAATGCCTCAGACTACAATTAGTGCTGTTGTATGCCGAATAGAAATGGCCAGCATTAATATTGTATATGGAACAGCTGAAGGGTTGCGAAGAAACCTGCCCACTACAGGCCCCTGGCAGATGGAACAACACGCACAGGCACAAAAAAACTTTTAATAACCCTTTGCTCGCTCTCCAGCGCGCCCCTTCTCTCCGATTTGGGCGGTTCCTTCCCGAAGAGGCAATGCCTTTGTCTAACCCAAATCTAGAGCTCTTTTCTCCCCGAAGAACAACAATTGGAGCAATCACCGTCTTTTGCAAAAGGCACCTCGCATTATCCCAAAACTTCCTCCTTTGTGCCTCGGGTAATGCAGGCACTGAAACACACACCCAGCTGAACGGGCACGAACCAACTTTTTATTTAGTAACATCCCCTATATTATCCAGCAATGTGCAGGACGGGGGGGGAAAACCACACAAAGTCAAATCAAACAAACCACCACCACCCCCTTCCCCAGCAGAACTACGAGCAGAAGCTGCAGAAAACAGGATTTTCTCCTCGCTCCCCTCCCCTTCGCTCCTCGTCCTTTGTAGTTAGGTGAAACTCGCGGCAGCGGGGACAAAGCCCCGTCGGTGCCTCGGAGCAGCAACACCGGGGGCCGGGCACCCCCCGCACCTGTAGCCCCTCGCAGCCAAACCCGGAGCACGGCGAGGAGGGGCGGGGGTGGGGTGTGACACCCGGACCTCGCTTGCTAGACGGGAAACCCGAACACGGGAAACCTGCGCTCCGAAATATACTCAGGCACCACTTTCTGCCACGTAATTTGGGGGGAAATATTATAAAACAAGGAGGGATAATTTGTAGATCCGAAATGTCCCCGCCCTCGGCGACCGAACCCCTCTGCCAAGGAGTGACTGAGGCAGAATTAAGCAATTCAAGTGTTTTAAAGGAGAAACGAGGGAGACACGCTAAGGAATACCCTTCCTACACTCCCACCGCACCCCCCACCACGTCCGCCGGCGAATGGTTACGAACCGAGGAAAGTCCCGCAGAGCTTCATCCTTGCCGGGTGGCGGTGGCTGCCTGGCCCGGGGTGGCGGGGGGAGCGGGCGCGGAGCCGCCCGGGGTTACTCCATCATCCCTGGGAAAAGTTCCCGTTCGGAGCAAAAACTTATGGGCGGCGGCGGCCAATGGGGCCGCGCCGCAAAATCCTCGCAGCGCACTCGGCGGCCAATCCGGTCCCCCCCGCCCCCGCCCCGGGGATGCGCACCCCCCTCCCTGCCCCCCCTCCGGGCTGGGAGCGGGGGGAGCTGGGGAGGGGGACCCGTCCTCCCCCGCGGGCGGGGGATCCGCGCATCCCTCCTGCCTGCAACTGGGGGAGAGATGAAGTGGCAACGTGCACACCCCAGTGGAGGGGGATGGGGGGATTAGACACCTGCATTCTCCCCCAGGCAGAGCATCCCCAGGGAGTCCAGTCATGGAATGGCTTGGTTTGGAAAGGAGTTTAAAGACCGTCCCATTCCAACCCCCTGCCATTGGCAGGGATCCCTTCCTCTAGACCAGGTTGCTCCAAGCCTCGTCCACCCTGACTTTGAACACTTCCAGGGATTGAACGGCCACAGATTCTCTGGGTGACCTCTGCCAGGGTCTCCCACCCTCACAGGGAAGAATTTCTTCCTAGTACGTAATCTAAACCTCTTTTAGTTTAAAACCGTTCCTCCTTTTCCTGTCACTATCTGCCCATGTAGATCCACCTCCCTTACGACAGGGACACCCCAAAAGACACAGTATCTGTTTGTGGAGTGACAGTCCCCCCAGCTCACCCTCTGGACAGGGACACAGGCCACTGCCCTGCGGGCAGTGCACAGGCTGGCAGGGCTCTGGACAGCCAGAGCCACTCACTGGACTCTTGCACGCCCAAGTCAATTTAGAAATGCACAAATCTAATGATGGCCACGTAGAGCTTGTTGAATGCTTTGGTTGAGTCCAGGGTGCACTGGGGAAGGGAAAGGGGGAATTGGTTCTGGGAGAGATCCAAAATGGAAGAGGATGTCCCCCTGCCTCAAAAGGACAGATGGCAACATTGGACTGAGCTGATTCCAGCTGGAGAAAACTGGATACAGGCCAGTGAGCAATACTCTCACTGGCCTCCCAGATGGAAAAGCAAGGAAATAGTTACCAGGAAATAGTAATAATAGCAAGAGTAATAACAGTAATAGTAATAATAATAATGAAAATAACTAACCAGGGATAGCACTGAACTTTGTTATCCCATTGGCTTAGAAGACCAAGTGCTGTCTTTAGGTTGTGTGACCTGTTCCCTGCTCATCACTCAGATTAAATCAAGGCCAGCTCTTTCCATGGACCAGCCCTGGCCTGCAGAGGAGGAAAAGTGTCATTTCTGAAAGTGGGAGAGAGGAGGGATTGCCTGGCAAAAATTGACTGTCAGTGTAAAATCTCAGCGCCGTCACCTGGATGGGTAAATAAGTGCATTTGCAAAAAGAGAGCAAGCCTGACCCAGGGTTGGCTCCAGTAATTTGGGAAAAGGAAAGGGGAGAAGCCTGTGCTTGGAGGGACAGGTGGCACCAGTAATAAGGAGAATGGGACAAAGCTGATATTAACTAAAGGAGAATTGAAAGCAATTTATCTCAGCAGGGCATACCTGTATATTTGAGTGTTTCTTATTTTATAAACATAGTGGGGGATGCAGTTGGAATAAAGGTTGGCAAAGCATGCAGAAAAAGAGGACAATTCACTCTTTGGAGCAAGATCCTGGGCAAAACTCTTAGTTGAATACATCTAACTTCTTAATCCAGATTTCTTTGCAGGCAGAGAACTGGAAGAGAGAGCCGGGAGGGACAACTTTGCTGGTTTGGGGCAGGGGCTGTGTGAATACCAGAGTTCACCTTTTCTTCCACACACCCATCACAATCTTCTGCTGGTCTCAGGGAAAATAATGTTTGCAATAATCATTATCATTGTCACGGGATTGAATTGAAAGTCAGGAGTTTGAGTCATGTTAAAAATCTAACTGTTGAATAGATGGGCTTCTTTTGAGATCCTTACTCTTCAGAGGGCCTGCATAAGCCCGCTGGATCCTGCATCCAGGCTGGATATGGTTCAGGAAAGGAGCTGGAGCCGGGCCCCTTGTACAGCTACATCTGACTGCACAGCTCTCCAGCAGAAAGGGGTGTGCCACAGCCCGTTTGGGGACTGGCACCTCTTCCCTCTTTGAATTAGCAGCTCTGCCTTTGCAGAATATTCTGTGCTTTATTGTCCCTTCAATCCCCACCTTGGAAGATGAGAGGTGACATTGCAGAGAGCTCAGCGCTTGGAAAATGACTTTCAGAATCACGTTCTGGCAATTTGAAACTTCCGCTCTCTCATCTTCAGCCTCTTGGGGCTTTAATGGGAGACAGCAAAGTGCCTCTTCCTCCTCCCCTCTTTTCTTTTCCTCCCCTGTTCTCCGGCAGCTGCAGCAGCCAGGATTCAGCAAGGTCACTCAACTCCATTGCTTCCTGCATGCAGGAGTTCTCAAATTAAGGGGTGTTGGGAGCAGCCTGTTGAGATGAAACAGCCTTCACTCAGCTCCAGCAAGCAAGGAAACAAAACCCCTTCACAGTGGCTCCAGACTGGCTCACCTTCCCTGAGCATTAGCTGGGGGAAAAGCTAAAGGCATGGAGGAGCAAAAAGCAGAATAAAAAGAGCCCCTCCTTGAGCTGTAAAGCTGCTGTCTTTTGTCTAGCAGAGGGAGCCCCAAAATTTTGTTAGAGGCCTTGTGGCTGCAGCTGCCATGTCCACTCCTTCTTGGTGTTATCATCAGCATCTCACCCTGGTTCTTGTTTACCCAAAAATTCCTGCTGCTTCTTCCCCTTTCCCCTGTTCACCAGAGAGGCAAAGTTGGCTCCATCCATCCCCAAGTCTTGGAGCACCATGCAGAGATGGGAGCTCTTCCCTGTGGGCTCTGAACTTGCCAGCAGTGTGACCCCCTTCCCACATGCCACTGGCCTTAGTCCTGTGCAGGCATTAAGGGGAGCAGAAGAGAACACAAATGGGAATGGAGAAGAATCAGAGAAATGCCACAAATATCTGGGTGGTTCCCTGCCGAGGGGCCTGGGAAGCCATGTGGCTCACACAGACAGAGACCAACACTACCATCCCTTTGTAGTCTGATTTCTGTTGATGCACTGCCAGACGGGGGGAGTTCATTGTTCCATGTGTGCAGTTTTGCATCTGAAAAAAATAAAATCACCAAGACATTTCTCTGCGTACCCCAGCACCATCTTACCAACAGGCTAAACATCTCCCCTGGCCCCTGTGGCAGCCCTGGGTTTTCCACAAAGGAGGGGATAGTTCCAATTATCTGTTGACTGTTTTATTCTGTCTTAAATCCCTTTCATGGTTGCGTGAGGGAAAGCTGGAGAAGCCGTATGCAGATATTGTCAAGCTCAACTTGATAGGTACTGTCAAAACTGCCAGAGTGTGGTGACAATAAACATTTTAGCTGGCTAACAATTTGCAGCAAAAAGGGTTGACCCTGAAATCAAGTTCTGCTGTAATGAACACTTTGTCTCTAAATATTTGCATTTTTGCTGACAAGGTTCACTCTCCAGGAGATTTCCTCCGCCCGTGAACAATCTGCCTTCAGACGAGATGCAGGATGGATGCAGTTTCCTGAGCCAGTTCCTTATCTGGCGTGAAGGAAGGATGAGCACATGACCAAAATCAGCAGAGCCACCAGGGATGGGGGTGCCCAACCAGGGGAGTTGCACAGCTCCAGGGTGCTGATCCCGCTCACTGAGAAAGCCCTTTTCTGTCGGGTTCTGCATGGCAGTGCAATGCTGACAGCCCAAAGCTGGAATCCATGGTTACCCTCATTTAACAGGCGGGGAAATTGAGGCACAGGGACATCCCAGGTCACATTTGGACTGTCTTTGCTGAGCTGTAGAGGGGGCAGCCAAAAAAGTGGCAGCCAGTGCAGACTGCCTTTTATCCATGGCTGTCCCAAACCAGCCATGAAGGAGGAGGAGGAGGAGGAAGATGAAGCCGTACTGGGACTCTCATCAGCTCGGTTTGGTGCTGTACCTGCTCCACTCCTTCAGGCACATGGAAAACTGAGGCTGTCCACCCTCAGCAGCTGCAGCACCGAATCTTTCTCCTTCCTCATCAAAGTGGGAAGCGATTTGACCGAGTGTACACAGAGAGTTGCTGGCAGAGCTTAGAGCCAAATATCTCCTTCCTCAGCCCCAAGTCCAAAAACTCAGCTGGCTCCACTCTGTAAGATGCTGAAAGTTCTCTTGCTGCAATTCTTGTGTTTAAGGATTAAATTTCTCAGGACAACTGTCTGCAGGGTTGATCGCCACCTTGGTGGCCATGTTTTTGTCTGCTCCTGTTAATGATGGGCAAAGGACTCGCCTAATTCTGCAGGGACAAGGCTTCCAGCCTGGGTGGGTGGGGGTTTACCTGCTCAGTGCATCTCTGTGCAATAAATGTCCTCCAAGCCTTACCTGCCCAAGTCAAGAACCTGCTGAGCTCTGAAGCACCACAGGGAAAAGCTGCAGAGTTTGGTCCCACAGCCTCCAAGGCTCTGCACGTGGGAATGTCCGTCGGCAGCAAGCGAGTGGGTCAGTGCACACACATGTGGCCTCAGGTCTCCCCTTTGACAGAGGGACATGGGACAGAGAATTACCCAGGGCAGGTTTCTCCTTTCTATCTTAGGATTTCAGCATCCCAGCCCCATTGCTACAATTAATCAATACCAGGGGAAAAAATCCCCACTGGATAGTTTTTCACACGGAGAGGGGAGATCTGGATTTCATTTCTGCTCCTGGCACCGATTTTTTGAGGATGGCTGTGAGAAAGGGCCTTCATCCATTTTCCCTCAGACACCTGACTTCTCTATCTCAAATAAAAGGTGCTCAGAGCACACCCTGCCTCTTGCTACAGCTATTAGCTGTGCTCACCAGGCCGGGTCTGTGATTTGCTTGAGACCCCTAAATTCCTAGACAAGTACACAAAAAATTGTAATAAAACTTCTCACTGCGGCAGGAAACAGTGATGAGGGGAAAGAGAGAAAGAATCCTTACAGGTTTGCAAAAAAGACATAAAGGGAAGGAAAGCACAGCTTATTTCATTTTTATCTCCCTTTCCCCTCCCTGCTGTAATGAAAGGCAATTTTCACTAGCACAGTGTTGTCGTTTTGCTGAAGGAAAATTCACAGTTTTGGCCAGAGAGGAGTGTTTTCTTTTATTTTTTTTTCACTCTATTGATGTCAGAGAGCTGTTGCATTTCTGGCAGTGGCAGCAGCACTGTGCCTTGGAAGGCATCCGGGCTCCCACCTCGATGCTCTCTGGCTCTGCCATCCCACATGGTGCCCCCTCGCTGGGCTCAGCACGGCCCTCACCTCCCAGGGCAGGCCCCCATTGCTGGGGCAGCAGTGGAATGATGAACATTTCAGAGCATCAGCCCTGGCTGGGTAATTCTGGCACCAAAATACAGCAAGGTATTACAGAATTCCTGCGCTGGTGGGAGGGGGCAGAGTTCAACACGGAGTATTTCATTTAAAATGTTCAGTGAAATGCAGTGTCCTAAATGAGTGAACTGGGCACCAGCGTGGTAATTAATATCAGGGAGAGAACTAATGCCTGGTCAGCCCACACAAGCCCTGTGAGGAAACATGACTGATCCTCCAAAGAGCAAAGCCTGCTGCAGTTGCCCCATAGAAACACCCACAGAGGAACTTGCAGGTGCATCCACATCGTGCAAATCTTCTCCCTGTGACCCCTCTTTGCATCTTTATTCTGATGTTTTCCTCATGCTTCTTGTTACAAGGGAGTATCTCAGCCCTGGCAAAAATCAGCCTCCTGGGCTTCTCCCTCTCCAGGTGGACAGCCTAAGGTCATTCTTATTTTTCTTCTCCATTATAAACTTTGGGAGCCACTGGGAAAAAAAAAACTCTCTTAAAGGCTACAAGGTGAGTTCTTTCATTCTCCATTGACTCCAAGGAGACAATTTTCTCCCTTTCCTCTTCTTCATCCTCGCATTCCCTGCTCTCTGGCGCAGGAAAATTACCACAGCTCTGAGACACACACCGTGAGCCCCTTGCCAGCTGAGCTGTTTCACCCTGTCCTCATTGCAAGCCGTGCTGGGAAGCCCAGAAAGCACAGGGGAGGGATAATTACCAGTCCCAGCACTGAGATGATAATTAATACTCTGCTAAGAGGAGCACTTGTCAGGTCAGGGAGCAGAAGGAGGGATGGGAAAACAAACAGGCAAAAATCAAAGCTGAGCAAAGGTTTGCTGTGAGGAAGGGGCTGGGGACAAGGAACAGGAGGAGCCGTGGGGTGCAGAGGTGCAGGGTGATAGGAATGGTGTCTGTGCTCATCCACGGGCTGTTGGAGAGGAAAGTAGGTGTTTCATCCCATCAGTGGACTGTCAGGGAGCCTTCCCACGCCACAGGACCCCCTCTCACTCTCCCTTCATCACTAATGGGCTGAGAGCCAGGAAAATCCTGCAGCCAGCCATGCACTAAGCTATCCTGGACCACAGCATATTCACCCCTCTGGGAAGGTGAGGGGGTTTGGGGGAAGATACCCCCAGATTTTGCTGGTTCAGTCGCACAGGGAGGCTGAGCCTCCCGTCTTGGGGCTCCCTGGCAGCTCCCGATGAAATTCTCTGAATTTAAGACTGACTTCACCATTTGGGGAACATCAGAGTCCACCTTTTAATTGAGGTTGTAGAAGGAAATACAGGAGAAATATAAATAATTCAGCGGGAACCATGGGGATCTTGAAACCTAAACTTCATAAATCTAAACTCAATAAATCTGAGCAAGGTGAAGCATAAGAGAAAGGAGGATGTCAGCCAGGGAAATGTGGGCTCAGGGCTTTCCTGCGGGAGAGGCTTCTGGACAGCTCTGAGCACACAGGTTTATTCTTCTCTCCCTCGGTCCCATCACCTGAATGACCAGTGGAGTGCCTCTGCACCTGCTGTGTGTCAGCCCACTCGCCACAACCGAGTTACACCAAAAAGACAACCCAGAACCATGGGAAAGGGAGAGAGAAGCAGAGAAGCGCTGGCAAGGGAGAACAATATGTTTCCAGACAAGATTTAAAAAGAAATGTTATGTTAATACCAGTTTGGCGTCATACTGTCATAACACCATCAAAATGACATGCTGCCACCACTAATACGACTGTTTAGGGAATATGCAACATGAACAAAAAAGCAATTCGCTCAGAAACAAACCGGGATGAGTCTATGCTGTAAGAAAACAGAAAAATGCTGCAATCCAAGGGAGGACCAGAAAAATGCTCCATGATTTCTGGTGACTGTAGTGCAGGCGGGGACCAGAATCTCTGAACAGAACTTGCTCCTTGTTTTCCATGGCCTCTCAGCCTTTGCTGGGATAATCTGCGCATAAGAGAGAAACAGTTTAAGGACAGCTGTTCTGGCATTAATTAAAGTGCCCCACAGTTCTTTCCTAATAAAATCACTTTTCTTCTAAGGTCTTCTTCCTCAATTTGTTTTAATACCTGTCCCTAATTAAATCCAGTGAGAGGAATTCACTACTTCAAATGAGTTAAAAACGGATGTTCTCAAGGCACCTGCATCTGAAGAAACTTATTTTTGAAGTCCATGAATTAAATTAAGAGGGGACATTTTCAGGCTGATCACTCCCTTTTGATTAGCACAAACGAGCTGCTCCACCAGCGCTGTGTTAAAAATTGTCATACTTGCTTTTCCGGCTAATTTGGAAAGAGTTCAGCTGTTAGGGTGCTAAATAGTCACATTAAAGACTACAGACCCACCAGCGCATTTAGGCTGAGCCCTTTAAAAAGGACATTCAGCATCACATCACCTGAGGATGCCCCTCTCCATGGATAGCTATGGAAACACGCTGCCCAACAGTGCTGACTGTGACTTGTTGACCAACAAAATTCTGGCACAAGCCCCGTGTATGAGCCATGGCAACCGGGCTGAGAGTGTGGCGATGGCAGCTGCTATGCACAGAACAGCGCTCTTAAAAATATCACGGCTGAAACCCATTAAAGAAAACAAAAATAGAAAATATGCGAGAAGACGAGGCTGTGTGTGAAACAGATACCGGGAAGGATGCTCGGTACATTTATAACTATAGCCTGCCCCAAATTTTCCTGGACTTTTAACCCAATGCTTCTTCACTACGAGCAATCCAAATGTTTTTTTTTTAATTAGAAAATGTCAAACTTTCTGTGGGTATTTTTTTTTTTTTTACTCTTGCTAATGTGATCGAAATTGACAGCTGAGTTTTATCAGACTAAAACCAGAACACTGGTATCTGCTGGTCTCCCAGGCTTGTCCAGACCTGATTCACAGCACCGTTTTCCCTCTGTGCCATCCCTTTAGCCCCAGCCAGCTCCATTGGCTGCAGAATTAGAGGACAGGGTGTGAAGAGAGAAGCTTGTTGCCTCACTCCTCCCAACACAGCGGAAATCTGATAGAAAATGGCTTAGAGCCTTTCTGAGGGGCATCTTTAATGATAATTTCATACCTCTTGTCAGAGGCTGCAGTAAAAGTGATCAGTCAATGAGGGGTGATATGCCAGGACAGAGCCTAAGCTCTTTGAAAGCCACCCCATCTCCAGCTGAGCCTCGGGAGAGCCAAATCCATTCCCAGTGTCAGCCCAGTGAAGCACACAATTATGCAGGGGAGGTTTTGGGCTCTGCTGTCTCGTTACGTCAGGCCCCGCTCCAGGAGCTGGAGAGATTGCAACCAAGAATTTACTTACGGGAGAATGAAAAGCTGCCCTGTTCCATCTCTTCCTTCCCACCTGCTGGGCTTTATCTCTTAAAACCTGAAAAATAAGGCAGAAAGATTTGCTCTGAGAGCTTTGACCCATGAGTTGGTTTTCTCATATCGCTAAAAGCCGAGCATTCCAAAAAAAAAAAAACAACAGCCCAGCCTTTGCCATCCGGGCTGAATTACCCATGTTCCAGCAGATCTGCGTGGTGGTAGGCTGGTTCCTGCTGGAGCTGGGTGTTTGCCATGCTTTCCTAGAAAAGCTCTCTGCCACTCTCCCTGCAACACTAATTCTGAACAACAGAGACGGAATGAAATGTAGGTTTGAAAGCAAGCCACGAGGCAGAAAGCAATATTTAGCTTTCCTCTCCCAGAGGTCTCACCTGTGTTGGCACTGGTTTAAAGATGTTAAGAGTGGGATTAAGGGGCTAAATCAGATATTTTAGTAGTTACAGGAGCCCATTTTCCTTGTTAAATAATTGAATGCATGCGCTTAAGGCAAAGGTCTAGGCTGGCTGGTGACTCCAGGCCAGGCTTTCACAGAGGATCAGCTGGAGTTGGCAGCATCAGTGTCTCTGTGAAGGTACCTGGGTTTCCTTTCCTCTGGAGCAGACACTGCATGTTACTGTGAGCATCGGTTCCTGGGACATTTCTAAGAAGGATTTACAGGAGATATAAAGGTTCAAAATTCCTCTAAAGGGAAAAATATTTCTCCTAAATAAGAGCTAAACAGGAGCTGAAATTGTGTCTTCATAAGGGGTTTTTGTTTGTTTGTTTGTTTGTTTGTTTGTCAAATCTCTGTCCAGGATGAGAACTCAAAGTCCTGATTAGGTTCAGGTCTTCATGAGGCACTGGCCAGTCCAGGAAAAGAAAAAGCTGAGAAATTTGCAGCAAAACCGTTTTTATTAATTTTTCAACTATTCTGCAGATTTAATAAATTAAAATACCTCCGCAAATACTTTGAAGCTTTTTCATCTCTGATAACAGTTGGTACTTTATCATTTCTAACTGAGCTACAGAGAAAAACACATTATTATGGATTTTGTGGTAGATCCTCCAATTTATCAACCTAAAAAGATTTTTAAGCAATAGAGGCTTTCCATGTAAGTTAATATGTCACGTGTTATCTATCACCCAGAGTTTGCTGAGTCTGCATTCCTAATCAATGACTTGACACCTTGAGTTAGTGAATACTTAAAGGTTATATCTGTGCTAAGAGGGTGATGTGACCAAAGCAGTTACAGCCTCCAGCAGGGGACACTGGGCACCTTGGTCATTCTGGGTGTCCTGCACACGTGTGGTGGCATTGCACCGCAATTTCCTCACCTCAACAAGCACCACTCTCCACAGAAGGGCACACTGAAACACCCCAGGACAGTCGATGGGGGAAAGACTCCACTTTCCGGGATATGTAATTCCATTCTGCCTCCTTCACCTCTCCCTGGGGCCGGGGTGGAGATGCCTGTCCCTGCAGGCATCCATCACGTCCTGCCTCGGCGGTGCTGTGCTGGCTTCCTGGCCATCTGCCACGCTCTGTCCCAGAGGCTGTGCGTGAATGATGACAGCAAATGCAGGGTGTTACGGGCTCTGGGAGGCTGCACATCACTAAATAAATGTAATGAATATATATGATTTCATTTCCCCCCCTCTGCCAGATGCATTTCTACACCTTCCTTTGGTCTCGCTGATGTACTGCGGCTTCACTCCGTATAATCCACATGAGCTCCACACGCCACAGAGTGGAGCTGGGAGACCTGTCAGGCCATAGCTTCAGCTGAAAGAGACCACGCAGGCAGGGATGCGAGGTGGAAATGTCATATATCCCACTGCATGCATGCCCTGAAAGTTACAGGGGCTGCAGCTTCCACCCCATTCCCTCCCATCTGCCACCTGAGCACCTGAGAGCACGCACACATGAGCTCGTGCCGTGTGGTGTACGTGTCCTGCAGACCTGGAAACATGAGAGCAGGGCAAGTGTTCCCAGACACACGACGGACTCTGGGGAGGGACGGGGGTGCCAGTGGGCAGGCGTTGCCTCCACCTCGGCGCAGGAGCCGCGTCTTTCAGCCCATGACAGATTTACTCCTGTGACCCAGCGAGCAGAGGTCAGAAGACCCTGACAGAAAACAAATGAGGAGTGGCATCTTGCAGAAATTCCTGCAGTAGTTTCTTTCCGCTCTGGCT
Source organism: Atrichornis clamosus (assembly GCA_013400975.1). Classification (NCBI taxonomy): domain Eukaryota; kingdom Metazoa; phylum Chordata; class Aves; order Passeriformes; family Menuridae; genus Atrichornis; species Atrichornis clamosus. The sequence continues at coordinate 136,204 of WBMZ01004193.1, forward strand.
GCTGCATTTCTCCCACCATGCAGAGCCACAGTGGAGAGGCCAGGCAGACAGACACCCTTTCCAGTCTGGTGCTAACTGGGATGTCTCCCTGGGGCTCCCCAGTGCCTGCGCTTGGTCATCTCCTGCCTGCTACAGCCTGAAGTGCTCCTCAAACTTTACACACTGTGGGGGGAACAATTTGTAGGATCACCTGCCAGCATCCCCCATTGCCCCAGCTTTGGCTCCTCGCAGCTCCTGCAGCCTCCCTGCTTGTGTCTGAAATAAAACAGATCCTTTAAAAACAACTCTGCCCAGGTGCAACTTTGCACGCTCTTGTTTGTCTCCCTCTGTCAAAGGCCACTCATCTCAGTGAGTTGTCACAAGTCCCTGTCCCAAGGTTTGGCTTGGGAGCCCTTAAGCACAAGGCAGCACATGCATGGGTGCAATTTCTCGCCACAGGGAAAGGAATTCTTTTCCCCCTAACTCCTCCCATTTGCCTTCTAAAATGTCAGCAGTTACGAGGGGTGAATACATTTAGGTAATTTATTTTATCCACTTACGACAAAGACGGTGAACCGTCAGTCAGAAAACACGGAAAGAGATGAATTAACTGGGTTAGTTTTCTTCACTGCTTAATTGTTCCAGAGAGGCAGAGTTCTGGGGAGGATGATGAATCATTGTTTAGGAAATATTTCTTCCAAGAAGATGATTTGAAAAAATACATTTATAATTTATTGCAACCTCTTGCTTTGTCAGGGAACAGCAGCCAAAGGCGGAAAGTTCCTCCCTCCCCCGTTCTCCTTCCCTCAGTTCATTATCGCTATAATCTTATCTCCCCTACCCTCTCCTCACCCTTTGAATATTACATCTCCTCCCGCTTCTGTGCAGAGGTGTAGCTCTGTGCGGGGAGAGGGGGAAGCCGTCGGGGAGGGAGGGGGAGACTGGGAAAAATCGTCACATATTTCAGGCTGGCTCTATTTAAATGAGTTTGGGATTGTGCTTCTCTGGAGCAGATGGCCCTGGAGATAATGATGCCTGAGCAGCGGAGGCTGGAGCCCCTCTCTCCTGTTGCCATGGTAGGCCACAGGGCTGAAATGGATTCTGCTTATTAAATTTGCGAGCTCTTGTGTACTCAGGATGAATGGCGTTCAGTCATAAAGAGGCCCGGCCTCCTAATGTCGCTGGATAGTTTTATCTTGGAAAGCCAGGCACTCTAACTCCGCCAGACGAGGGGCTCATTAACCTATTAACAGCAGCCGTGGAGGAGCTCAGCCCACAGGGGCATGGAGCAGGGGGTTTCCAGGAACGTGCCCAGCGCCGGCGTCCTCGTGGCGTCAAACCCGATCAGCTGTCCACTCAAAAACGGGAGAGCTCCACTCCGCACATTTCCCGCAGGAATTTGTCTGGGATCCAACACCACACAGCCATCGGAGCGTCCAGTGCCACTGTTAGCTCCTATAGGAACAGCAACAAGGGTTTGGGACTCTCCAGGCCAGCGAGGCTTGCACAGGGTTACTGCCCAGCGTCTGATTTACAATATAACCTCTGCTTTTTCAATCAAGATCACACAGAAATATGTACACTGCACCCTGGAGCCACAGCAAGAGCTTGGTTGGACAGAGATCACAGTTCGTGATAGAAATTGCAGGAGAAAATGGAAAGATATGAGATTTAGAGGACAAGTTTCTTAAGAAAATACAAAAAAAGGTAAAGAAACAAAAAATCAAAGAAAGAATTGATACTTTCTTCTCTGACTTTCCTGTAGGACCAGCCTTGGCTAATGCTCAAAGTGATAACGCTCCTCGGAGAGACTCAAAACATTGCAGATTAAATAGAGCAAGCTGAAAAGCTTTACCTGGAAACATTCTTTCTTTCTACAGAAAATTGTGGGTTTGATTCAAGTAAATATTTTTATGTCTGTTCCAGACATGACAGACAAATCTGGCTATTTCCAGAGCATTGGAAGCAGGTGTTTCCTTCCAGTAGCCTTTCCACACAATCCTTCCATCCAGGTTTGCTTCAGATCACATGGTCAGACTTAAAATAAAGAATTAAAACTTTTTTTTAAAATCAGTATAAAAGCAAGTTTACTGATGATTTGAAGCATAGTGTAGTTGAGATTTTGTTTTCCACTGCACTGTTTTTTGTAGAGCTGCCTTTCAGAAACACATCAATGGTTTGGAAGAATGGAAATTTGATATGCAGTGAGACAACGTCTGTTACATTATAATGCTGTTAACTTTGATTAACCATAGGTTGGTAAAATACCACTGCACTATATTTAGTTCCATAGCACATTTTTTTACATGTTATTATGCAAATTTTCACACGAGCTTTATTTCAAATGCAACCCAACTCTCTTTTCTTCCCCTGCAATCTTGCATGGCCAACAAAATCACCCTGTGCTGGGTTGTTTCCCTGCTCTGGCAGCATCCACCTGCCCAGCCAACCTTGTGACATGAAATTATCACATCAAAGGTTGTCAGAGACCGGACTTTTTTTCCCCAGGATTAACACAGATGTGAGGACTGTCTGCTTTGGTGCCAGTCTTCCCACTCCAAGAGAAGCGATCAGAGACCAAACACCCAAAAATACTTCCAAGATCTGGTGTTGGGCTTGGTGTGGTCTGGAGCTGTGGAGCTGATGGGAGATTTTCTAAGGGAAACATTTTCCCTCCCATCATTGGATAGTGTTGGTTGGTTGGAAAGGGAAGAACTCATGGAACAGAAATTGGGGTTGTAGGTGCTCCTTCTTGCACAAAAGGTGAGCAGGGAGCTCAGCCTCTGAGTCTTAGAGCATCTTGCAAGGTAACTCCAGAGTCACACTGAAGGGGGTGGAAATGGTCTAAAAACTCCTCCTCAGCTTCCAAATCCCCCGTCACAACTGTGTAAAAGTGTCATTGCACAGGGTTGGTGCAAATAAGCACCCATACTCCGGGAAGATCCTTCTGGCCTGTGCAAATGAAGAACAGAAGTCAAATCCAGTCAAATTTCTTGGCATTCAATCCTCCTACTTTCAGAACTCGAGGGTAATTCTCTTAATGAAATAGTAGCTAAAGGGATGTTCACAAGAATTTTGTTCACTTGGCAAAGCCAGCTGAATATTTAGCTTTAACACCCCTATTGATTTCAGTGAGCGCTGAGGTTCTGCATTCTACAGCTGGCTTTGAAAATCCTGTCTCATCCAGGGACTCTGGACAATTCCCCCATCAGCTGCTGGCCTTGGAGCAACTTCTGCAGCATGTGCATCTTTAAGCTGAGATGATATGAAATACAACTCTCGCTCAATATCAGCCGTTTAGAAGGCTCTGCAGATCAGAGGAGCAGAAACATGCCCAGATTTCCACAGAGCTCTCAAAACACAACCCCAGCAATATGGAGCAGATGCAATTCAAGCTTTAACAGGCTGGTTGGAAGTGCTGGTGAGGTGTTTATATATTTATTCCTCTCCAGCAGAGTCCCCCAGCAGGACCCCTGGCCTGGGCTGGCCACCAGAGCCGGGGCTGGGCTGGAGGCCAGGTTTATGGCTGGACTGGGTGTCCGCATGCGTAAGCCTGCCCTGGCACTGGTAGGTGCAGTCTGCAGGACTTATCCAGGGTCACCTTGAGTGGCTGCGTGAGAGCAGAGACTGCAGCCAGGCTCCTGCTCGCCAGGTCAGTGCTCCCAGCCCCGACCCTCGGCCCTCTTTGTTCTGAAACCCCGGCCAGCACCGAGGGTGGAGGGGAGGACAGGCAAAGCGCTGCTGGGGCAGCTGCCTACGAGTGCAGACCATAGAAAAGGGATTAGCTCTGTCTTCAAAATGCAAATCCCCTTGACACACGCCAAGCTCACGGCACTCCTGGAGCCGTTTGCCCAGTCCTGACTTACAGCTTTTACACAGACACGAGCTTGCCAACTTAATGTCGGAGGTAAGGACTCCGGTGAATTAAAACGGAGCCCACAAGTGAAAAGCCGATTAGCAGATATTAGAGGGATATTGAGATGGAGAGGCCACAGTGGTGGAGAAAGGCTGCTGGCCCTCACTTTGGTTTGTAGCACAACCTCCTTCCTGACTTCTGCAGCTCCTTTGCCATGTCTTAATCCCCTTGCACGGGGATTCGATGACACCAGAGGGAAAGACAGGCTTTTGCAGATTCTCCATGTCAAAATCCAGCCCCAAAATTATATGGAACCACAAGAAGAACTGGAGACCACAGTAGGCTCCTTGTTGTTTATGCAAGGTGACCGGAACTAGATGATCTTTAAGGTCCCTTTCAACCCAAATCATTCTATGATTCTATAACAAGGCAACTGTGTGCAGCAAAGTTCTCCATTGCCATTAAGGAAAATTTCCAAGCATTTCTGGAGAACTGTGACTGAGATGATTTCACGTGTGCTGGACATGCAGGAGCTGTCAAGCAGAGCACCTGGAAAGTTTGCTCAAGCAGTCAGAAAAGCTGTGTTTCAGCATTGCTGTTACAGCCCTGGCCTCCACATTCCTACCCCGCAATCAGATTTACACACATTTCCCTAAACTGGACACTCATTAACTGGGACACTTGGATTGCCAAATCATCACCTTTCAAACCTCATTACCGCAAACAGACTAAGCTGCTGCAAAGAGTTGGTCTTGGCCTAAGCTGGCAGGAGTTGGAGTGGTCACTAAGGAGCACCACCAAAGCTTCTGCAGTCCCAGCAGTTGACACAAAGACAAGCAAGGGAAGAAAATCTCTTTTTCTGCTTCAACAGAACTTCAAATGGACCAAAATGGCAATTGTGGCTTTTGGGAAGAGAAAGACTTGGTGATATCTTATGGACATTATTTATTCCAGTTCTCTCTCCATCATCTACTGATGGAGCAGTGCTCAGGAGAGGCTGCCACAAGCTGGGAGCAGGAGTCTTCATCCTCATGGGCTGGCGTTAGCACAGGGAACAGCAGGAACGAGCAGGAGATGCTGAAAGAGGTGATCAAATATCCCTGTGAACTTCCTGACAGAGTCAGGAAGTTTTGCACCTCAGGATTTATGCAGCAAACAGGGCAAAGCCACTTTAGAAACTCTGGCAAAGGCAAGTTTAAAACACAGGATGAAGATCAGTTTTTTCCCTTCATTACCAAACAACCAATTTGGAGCCTGAGATTTTCTTGCTCATGAATGCCTCTTGTGTCTTCCCAAAGTGGGACATACCCACAAGCAATTTTATAAATTGAAGACAAACACTTCAGTCACGAAGCCAGCTTCACTTCACAGGGAAAACAAGAACAGCATTAACCCAGCATTCTTGAACATTAGTTTTAGTTTTTCTGTTAAAAAATAAATTACTGACTGCAGGAGGAAGAAAGGAATCATTTTGCTGTGATAATTGCAAAGCACACAAAAAAGGTAATTTTTTGCCTGACTTACATTTAAAAATGTCTCAGCTTTTACCAAACAGCCTTGGTTACCAACAGAAAGAAAGCACTGAAATATGCAAATATTTAAAAACTAGCAAGCAAATCCCTGGAGAAAAAGGAACAAAAAAGAAGTGGGGGAAGGGGTGCCAGTGAATACGGAGATGTCACAGGCTGGGAGCTGCTTTTCTGAAGCCTCCTGGAAGTTCTCAACAGGGACAACCCAGGAAAGCAATGGCATGAGGACATCCTCGAGGTCCAGCTCTTAAGCACACTCAAACCTCCAAAGCAAATCATGGCCATGCAGGCTGTGGTGCTTGCAGCAGCCCCAGCCTGCCCTTGCACACACTCAGAGAAGGATATTTAAATGCTCTTTAGGTTCACTTAATGACACTACAAAGCAGGGACAGCTCTTTTCCAGCCTGAGTGAACACCAGATATTCCGACTCTTGTTTACACCTGGAGGATATTGAAGATTATGTTGCAAATCATGAGACATGGAGATTTCATCTTTTTAACCAAATCAAGACCTAGATTCCAAATCTTTCACTCCAGTAACTTCACTTCCCCTGGTGACAGGGTCTATGTCCAGTGACTGGTCACCCTCAGCCCAAGAAAGGACCATCTGTGATGCGGCCTTGCTCAGGGAAAGCAGTTGGGTTGGGGTTTTTTCCCACTTTCTTTGCTCTTTGCTTGTATGTTGCCAATAGTCTGAATAATGCTACCAGTTACACCAAAGTGTTTCATTTCTAACAGGCTTTAGAGGCACTTAAGGTTTTATTCTGTTGGGTAGTGATTTGCATTGGAAATTGGCATAAAATGGGACATGTTGGGGCTTAAAAAGTAGCAAAGGCTGCAAGTTCAAAAGGGGCAGAAGGAAAGACTCCTTTGTGAATTATTTGCAGAGCTGGGAAGGAAGCTCCTTGCTTGCAAATTCAGAAGATAAACTACAGAAATTCGCAGAAGAAAATATCCCTCAAAAGCAACTTTGCGCCTAACGCAGGATTTTCTGGAGACACAAATCACTGTGTTTAGGTGAAGGATTTCGGCGGAAGCATCCTGCACTTCCTCTCGTGGCTGTTCTGACCCGTACAGGCGGTCCCTACAGGGAGCAGTTCCTACGGATCCGCAAATGCCAGGCGCATCCCTCCCTGCCCATCCCGCAGTCCGTGTCGGGGGTGTCCCCTCCGTGCCGGTGACACCGGGGAGCCCCGGCCGCGGTGGGTGGGTGGCAGAGGCGGGCGCGTGTGAACCCCAGCCGCTGGGTACATTTTCTTCCCTGCGCGCTGACACGGCTCCGCTTTTGTTTCCTGAGTAAATAGAAAAGCCACGGTGGCAGGAAGGAGAAAGGCAAGGCAGGGCTCGGCAAGCAGCGCCTGTTTACAATGACAAAGGGCTCTGCCACACTTCGGGGAGGAAATTTTCCTTCCAGACTTCAGGGCTCATTAAGTGAGTGGGCACAGCTAATAGGCTTTGTGTGCGAACGGCCCCAGCCTTGCAAGGTCCAGCTGTCACTGGGGCGAATGTCAAAAATAACAGCGGGCTCAGCCATTCTCCACCCCGCTCGGGCTTTAAAATTTATCTTTAAAAGGGGGAGGAGCAGGCAATGAAAAGTAGCAAGCAATTAATGGGAGACAAAAGCAAATGGACCCGCCGGGGCTGATTGCGGGAGGGGGAAAAGTCCCCCGGAGCTGGGCCGGAGGGTTGGTGAGGAAGAAATAGAAAAGCTGAAGAACCCTCCTGTCAAGCAGAAACTCGTTGTGGTGATAAATGCACGGGCAGGGCTGGGAGGATGCTCAGGAATTGAGGTCCTGGCGGGTCCTTTCCCGGCTGGGCAGATGCAGCCGTCTCCCTGCCACGCGTCTTCGCTCCCCGAAATCTCCCTCACAGATGGTGACTCCGAAACAGCGAGCACATGTCTTCCCTCCGATAATCCGGAGGTCAGGCTCCGCCGAAGTTTAGTCTCTCACTGCCAGCAGAAAGCTGACAAAATTATGCAGAAATAAATATGCTTCTATGTTTAACTTTTCTCTTTCACCCCATCCAATCGCAGCCTGCCCTGAAATAATATTTGCATGCGTTTGGTTTATCCCCCTGTCAGCTCCGTCTGGAGGGAGACGCACAAATGGCTCGTTTGAGGGCATTTGTGATTCATGTGATGCATCAATGGAAAAAAAGGATTTAAAATCTCCAGAACTTTTAATAGGTTACCGAGTCTTGGCACCCACAGTGCCACGGAACGTGCCTACTGCATTTTTAGCTAACCTCGAGCTGACTTTGATTTCAGGCAGCACCATCCCACACTCCAGAACTTCCCACCGGTTCTTTGTTTTAAAGGATGTACCGTTCCTGCAAACCAAGTTACCCATGTTTTTAAAACACAAGGGTATATCCCTTCGTTTTTTCTGCTGAAAATCGTTTTCCCATGAATCTTTCAGCTATTGAGCCTCTTCAACAAGGCGAGATTGTGCTTGATCAGCCTGAACTCATGACATTTACACAGTGCTTTGTGACTACTGGGTAGAAGACATGAGCTGCAAGCAGTGAGTTTTGTATATCAGACAAGTTAGGGGCCAAACTATGGTTTTCAGACTACAAAGTTTTATCTTTGTGAAAGCCCTCCAGATCCCATGTCTGAAAAACAGGGTTCCTGAAACAAAGGCACTTGTGAGGGCCTTAGCACAAGGGTTTGATCAAATGGTTTAACATCATTCTCTTTTTGGTAATAAGAAGCTCAACCCTCAGAGACAGTTTGATTTCCTAGCACTCCAGAAGAACAGGTGATGGCAAAGGATGCCTGCAAGGACACTTCCAGAGGACTTCAGGGCACCTATTCCCGAGCCAGGCAGCCTTGGAGAGGAGATGCTGACACATCTGATTAAATTCTGGCCTCAAACAACAGTTGCACACCTTTCCCATTCCCCATTGCATTCCCTATTTTCTCATGTGCAGATACACTGTGATAACAGACAAAAAAAAACCTCTTAGGAGGAAGTTTTGGGTTAGTTTGAGCCTCAAAATACGGCCTCACAGAAGAGGTGAATCACGCCTGGAAATCCCTGAGGGTGCCTGAAAACAGCACAGAAATTTTGCCTGAATGAGTCACGCTGGTGAGAGCTTGAGCTCTCAAAGGACGCAACAATACACCTTGATGGGAAGGAAGCGGAGAGAGGGAGCCTACTCCAAACACATCTGCTCAGATCCAGGGTTCAGCTTGTCGCACTTGTATGGGGAAATCTGTGCAAACAAACAGTGGGTTTGTTTGGGTCAACTGAGCAGAGCGGCTGAAGGAGCCGAACAATGGGGCGGTTTATTCACTTAATGTATGCCAAGGCCATTCACCAGGCAAGCACCTCTTAAGGAGCCACGTGATAAACAGACTCAATTTGCCGTTTGCCGAGGTCATGCGTTTGGGATGCCACGGACAATATTTCTTAATGGGAGCGACAAGGACAGCGAGGAAGCGGCCTCATTTCTAGCACCTCCACGGCGCTGGGGTTTTGTTCTCTTTAATTGCACGTTGGGAGGAGAGGGGTTTTCTGAGCTACTCATTGAGATGTGATGCTTGTAATCTCTGGGTTTTTACCTCTCCAAGCCCTTTGGAAAGCTTGGAAAGTCAATGCGTGCTGCTCCACGTTGCCATGTGTCCCTCCGTCACCAGTTCCTCCATCGCCAGTGCCACGCCAAGTGGGATTTGGAGTCCAGCAGCAAAGGCAACATGGAGCCATCAGCATCTGGGGAAGAGAACACAAAAAGGAGGCGAAGAATTCAGAGTTTCATTCATAGTCAGCTTCAGCCTTCTGGATGCTGCAGAACACTCAGAGATTCAGCTGCACAAACAGTGGGTTTGACAAATTCACCCTCCCCTTCTGCCCAAGGACCCTCCATGGCCACTCACAGCTTCCCTGCATTTATTTGCTATTCAGACAGGTTTGATGGATAACTTTTCTTTAAAGTAAAGCAAGCTGATGGACCATGGCAGTCTCCAGTTGCAGCCCCTCTGCTGAGTGGAAGTGAGGGGATCCCAGGCTGTAGTGGATCCCCACTTGTTGATGGAGGGTTTGTCCAACCTTCTTTAACCTGCAAAATCCACTGCTGGTGGTAAATGCCCACTTTCAAGACGGGATGGGACTCTAGGAGTGAGGTTGGTGGGATGGATTTGACACCATTTGCACAGTCAGGTGGGGGTTTGCTCTGTGTGAGACAGCACAGAGCACCCCGAGCTGTCAGACAGCTGGTGAGCAGGATCTAAACACCTTTTTAAAGTATTACCCCAGATTTTCAACAAAGGACAACAGGAGGGGAAAAGCAGGAGAGAACAGGCTGCTGAAGAAGGGAGGAGGAGGAACAAGAGAAGAGGCAGGAAAGGGAGAAAAGACAGACAGATTGGACAGGATGGTGCTGCACTGGGGGAAACATCCCATACCCCCAGGCTTGTTGGGCTGGAGGCTGGGACAGCCTGGCTGCTGGGTCCCCCAGTCCGCCAAAGAAGACGGGGATTTGCGGGGCACACACTGTGTAGCCTCACCTCTCCTCCCGCACCCGTGGTCCCCTTCCCCCTCACGCCGGGACTGACAGGATTTCCTACGCATCTGTATGCAAATCACAGGCTGACGCACCGGGAGAGGCACTTTGTTCCGAGCATCCCCGGCACAGCTGCTCCGCTTCCCGGGCCCGAGCCCCTCCGGCCAGACACACCGCGGGGCTCGGGACGCGGCAGCACCGCCTAAAGCACGGCACAAATTCAGGGAAAGACCGCAAGTGCTGCGCGTTCTACAGCCGTGGTCTGCCATGAGGTGTTGAAGGGTCTTGGATAGGGGCAGGGAAAAATAAACCTGCTTTTATAAAGTATCAGGGTAGGTCTTTGGGAAAGCAGAAGGTAAAGGACAATGCCTAGTTTAGAAGACCAGAGTATTTTTTTGTACTGACGTGGTTCCTCGTGTCCAGCCCAGTGCCTGGCTGGGAAAAAAAGTCTGCTCCCAGGCTGGAGGAAAATTTCTTGCAGCTGAGACTTGGTGGCAGAGCTTCAGTTCCCTCCAGCCCCAGAGACACAAAGCACAGCCCTCCCCCCCACTCCCAAATACAATACCTTTGCATTTCTTCAGTATCTCAGCCAAAACCCTCCTCCTTCTGCCTTCTCTTTGGATTTTTTTTTTCTATTAGAAACTATCATATTCTGCAAGGGGAAAAAAGAGTGTCTATTGTCTCAAAAACCTGTTTATTTTCAGCAAGAAGTGTTTACAGGGCCCCAGTGAGTTCCCAGCCATCTCTGCAAACAGAGAAACCTGAAACACTCTGGGAGGTGATTTTTCAATCGACCAAGACAGGAGCACTAGAAATCTCTGCTGATGCTTAAACAAGGCCTTGCTCCCCAGAAGAGAAGCCAAGGTTTGAGCTGCTGGCCCTGAGGAGCCGTGTGGGGTGACTGCCTGATGGGATGGGCAAACCACCACAGCCCCATGGCCCCACTGAGCCCTCCTGCACCCAGGGAGCCACCACCTCCCCTCTTCACTATGGAAATCATGGCAAATATGGGGGGAGCAATGGGACACACCCCACTAAGGTGCGTGGTGCTCACAGGACATGCAAAACTAAGCAAAGGGTGTTTTTTCACCAGTGTCAGATTTATGGTTTGGCTCCATACATGGCCGGGCTGACCAACCTGTGTGCAAACTCCTCGTGCCTCCCTGGTGCATCTTCCACCCCAGTTGTCATTTGCAACTCAAACAGCCTGTGCCTCAGGGGATCTGTTTATTTTCTTCTTTCTGCTGGACGAGATTCTCTGGCTCAACACTTTATAAAAGCAGATTTTATTTTTCCCTTCATCCCATGCGACACAGATGCAAATGGGGAACAGTAGGATGCCAGCTTATCTTTTATTTGTGCTTTTAGGTTATAATTGCAGTCTGAATCACTGACTTTTAAGTTACGCTACATTCTGCCTCAGCAGAGAAAGGGAGAGGAGCGGAAACAGGGAATGATCCCTTGAAGTTCAGTAACACCAAGCAGCTTTGCTTTCAGACAAAAAGGCATTTGCAAGTGTTCCTCCCATTCGTTAAAGGCACAAACTATTTCCATGAGGAAATAATAAAGAGAGTTAATTGAGATGGGGGGTGTGGGGAGGAGGAATCGAACAAGAAAGGCTGCTTTGGTTCCTGTGTGACCACTGTGCTCACGATCGTGGTATCCATTTTCCAGCTCTGATTTTGGGAAGTTCAGAGTGTTTCACCTCACGCCAAAAACCATCATTTCGGTGGGCTGCAAAGCCAAGCTCTCCAGCCACGCGAGCCCCATCTCCTTGTGCAGCCCTGCCTGGGGCTGGCGGGGGAACGTCACTGCAGTCTGTCTGCTGCCACCGCATCCATCCCACTCCTGCCGGGGCTGGCGAGTCCAGCCGTGCCCCGGCCCGCGTTAGCACATCCCCCGGGAGCCGGGGCTGCCGGCCCCGCGCGGCCGCAGACCTGGGAGCCCATAAAGCCGTGCCAGCCCTGCCGGCTGCTCCGGCAGCGGGCGAGACACCTGGGCGGCCCGGCCACCCGCTCCCTCCTCCTCGTCCCTCCGCAGGGACGGAGTGTGAAGTTATAAATCCGCAAACAACATGGGCTTAGCCATGGAAAGGGTATTTTCGCTCAATACTGAGTCCTAATTTCCTTTTGAAGGCTCTACATGTTTGATTAGCCAACTTCAGCAGCCCCATAGCATCAGGTCAGGGTAATTAGAGACCTTGTGTTAATGAGTAAACAATGACTCAAAAGCCTAATTGACACTTCCAAGCCCATGCCTGTTGCTAACTGCCAGAGCCAGACCCACGGCCCCTGTGTGAAACCCTTGCTATGAATAAGAGTTATCCCCTCTCTTCGCAACCCAGGGAAATCTCCAGCACCAGCACGGGGGAAGGAATGCGAGCGGCTGGGCTGGGCGCTGCAAAATGGAAAAGTGCTGGAATGGGTGCTCCGTGCCTTCCTGCCTGTTAAAGGTCCGTCCCGAGGCTCCCGAGCAGACAATGCCACCGCGCCCTGCCCCGCGCGCCCCCGGCAGTGACCCCGCAGGACCACCCTCCTCGGAGGGGGACGGGAGGCAGCCGCCCCGCTCCCGCAGGCCTCTCAATCTTCCCCAGACAAAGCCTGTCTCGGGGAGCGGGTCCTGGGGAGGGGGCCAGGGCAGGGCTGTCTGGTGGGAAGTGTCAAGAGTGGGTCTCAGGGCAGAGAGTTTTGGAGCAGCAGCGGGAGAGCAGAGGTGAAAGGACAGCCCTCCCTTCCCACCACCCGCCCTCCCCACCGCCTCGGCTCGCTCCTGCTGCCCTTTGCTCCTCTGCCTCGCTGCTCCCCCAGCCTGGCCTCGGAATAAGGGAAATCCCGGCACAATTCATGGAGTGTTTCACTCCCGGATAATTTACTGTTGCAGCATCTGCTGGACATGGGGGGACACCGGACTTAAACTCAGCTTCCACATCCTCCTGTCTCTTTCAGAATAAGTTTGGGTGTTATTCAGGCAGTTGGACTAGATGACCATTGTGGATCCATTTCAACTGAAATATTCTATTAAATTTTTTGCCTATAAATAACCCCAAAAAGAGCTAAAAGTGCCTCTTTGATCCAAATTGTAGATCTAGTGCAGTTCATCCAGTCAAACTGCACTGAGCAACTCAGTCCAAGGATCATGCCTCATCCCATGGGAGCTCAGTCTTGGGTGGTGTGTGATGGAAACACCATATCAACCTTCATTTCTCTCCTCTGCACACAGCAGGGGCTGAAACCTGTCTCATCAAGTAAAGCCTTCCTTAAATTAGGTTGATTTTATGGACTTGAGCAGCTCCTGGTAACAGGATCGACACAGACAGGCTAAAACAAACACCTGAGCTGAAAGCAGAGGTGGAGGCGAAAGACAGCAAGTCATAAGAGTTTTGAAATGCCCCCCAGCTCCCAGCTTGGGTGCCCTGGTGAGAGACATCCCTGTGGCTCTGCCTTTGCACAAAGCAGCATCAGAGGATGGAAGTGGGAAATGGGTGTTTCCTTCATGTTAAAAAAGAGACAAAGCCCCCCCATCACCAGAAACCACCACCCCCTCCGCAATAACTTTGCCAGACAAAATCTGCTCCACCCCAGCCGCTTTTCCATCCACACATCCATCTCTAATCGTGAAAATTAATCGTGAAAGTTAATTTTGAGACATGCTGGGACCGACATATCCTGATGCCTGGGGCATCAGGGCAGCACCACTTTGGGCTGCACACCCGGGTTGCAGCTCTGCTCCCTGCGAGCAGGGCCGTCCCCAGCCCCACGTGTCCCCATCCGCAGGCTCCAGAGTCCCCAGAGCAGTGCCCGGGTGTGGGGGAGCATCGGGCCAGGCTGGGCACAGACCAGATGCATACTTGTGTATGAGACTCACTAATGGCCTTTCAGGTACAACATTATTATTTTCCTCTAATGGCTGCTTTTCTCTTTCTTCCTCGCTGGCTCATAAAAGGCACATCATAACTACAGAGGGAGGGGGAAAAAAAAAGGCGAAAGCTTTGCAAATTACAGCAATCAGAGAGCCTGGACCATTAGCAGCATCTGGGACTGCATTTTACATAACAGTGGACACTTTCTTTGAAACAATTACAGCTAATAATGAATTAGGATTGACTGGGCTGTAAACGTTTCAAATTGCAATTCAGAGACTGTCACTCCTCACCATCCCCTTCTCTCTGGAAAAAGCTCTCTTAATACTCAGTACACCGTGAGGATCTTGGGAGGAGATGGGGTTCTACATGGCCACGAGTGCAAGGTCCTATGCTGTGGTCTCATCCTGAGCTCTGATGGATTTGGGATCTTCCCTCCAAATTCAGATGCTTCAGGGAAGAGTTTACACTGTAAATTGCTGTATCAGGGTGGATTGTCCTTGTCTTTTGTGACTAATCCCAATTTAAGGCTGGATCAGCAGGCTGTCCTTTTCTTCGAAGGAACTGCTTTCCAAAAGGATGAAGGGATAGCTCCTCCCTAAGCCACGCTGAGGAGTTGCTGTGGCCCTGTGTGGGGTGTCCTGTCTCCAGCTGCCCCAGCCCCTGTGAGCCCAGCACTTCCCTGACTCTCCAGCCCAGTCTGTTCCCAGGTTTCTGTCCCATACTGTGAGGATCTGGGGCTCGATCCTCACATGTAGCAGGACTGAGACCCTGGTGATGGCTCCACATCCATCCCAGGCTGGGGCTTTTCCTGCCTCGTCTGGGGCAATGAGCCCCTCCAGCTGCTGGGAATTTTAAAAGTGTGTGAGTTTAATAAAACCTAGAAAAGTTATTGTTCTCCTCACCTTGCCTCTGGGGGTTGCACTGGCTCTGCAATGCTTGAGAACCCACCAAACCCACAAGGACAGGAGCCATTCCTGAGCTGAGAAGTCCCTGTGTCCCCATGTACCTCCAGACCCCCCAGACAGAGCAAGGACAGAGCTGGGGGGTCACTGGGGCTCAGTCCCCCACCACGGCCTGCACAAGCCCCTCCAGCTGCGCTGTGTGTCCGCATGCTCGGCCTCTCACTGCAGCTGCCTCAGTGACACAGGTACCTGAAGAGAAAGTTAAGAAAAAAGCATCAATCCCTTCCCTTTTGCGGGAATAAAAACCTTCATTTGAAAGGCAGCAAATACAGAGGGGGAGATTGAGAGGAGGGAACACCCGGGGCCCCTCTGTGGGAGTGCAGATGTGCCGTAAATGGGGTGATCTCTGCCCACTCAAAGCCCCCTTCTCTGCCGAGTTGGCAGGTCCTAAAAGGCCACTTGTTTTGCAAGTTGGCTGCTGTCTCACCCATCGGGGAGGCACAGCGTCACCTCAGGTCTCAAAGAACATTCACACAGGCTGATGCTCATCCCCGTTCCCAGGAGGGTCACCAGCCACACACTGAAGCAGAGGGGACATGAAGAGACAACGAGGACCCCAAATCCCCCCAACTCCATCCCTTTTTCAGGGGAAAAGCAGCACATCCAAAGACTGAAGGAGGCAAAATCAACCTTAAGCAAAAGAAAACTCACACTCCTGTGTCTGATACGCCCTGTTTTGTATCTATTCCTTGATGACATTTGAGTTTTGACATGCTCAGAGAGATGCTCCAGTGCCAGCAATCCACAGCCCATGGCTGCCACCTCTTGCACCCCAGGCACACCTCTCCTCCCACCTAAACCTGCCAGATTTTCATTAGCAGCATCCCTTTCCCATCTCTGGGAAACCTGAAACCTGGAAGTAAGCATGCCTGGCAAATGGCTGCCTACTTTACCGAGATGCCTCACACCAGCCTTAAAACTCTAATTATAGAAGAATAACAAGGCTCTAAAGCTCAGAAGCACTTAGATATTATTTCAAGCCAACCAACGAGAAAGTTACAGCTGCTGTAATTAAACATGACACAGAGAAGTCAAGCATTAAACGCAGGTTCATTAAGAAAGCACAGGGACTCGGTGATCCATAAAGGCAGGACCTTGTAGTCGTGGGCCAGCTGGGGAGAAATTCAGAGAGGGGAAGTCTCAGCCATCTACCTCAAAAAGGCAGCAGCAAAGCTGGTAATTGTGTTTGCGTGATGATAACGAGCCACTGGCAGGACTTTGTGGAGGAGAGCTCAGTCACTGGCTGGGGTTGGGTTCCCAGGCCACCACCCCACGCTGGGACACCAGGCAGGCACCGTGCAGGGTCAGCCCCCAGCCCCACAGCACCCAGAGCTTCACTCGCACTGCTGTGAACCAGCTCTTACACCCACATGTGAAAGGAGAGCGGAGAAGGTGGGATCCTGCCTTCTTCTCCCTGCTTCCCTCTCGCCTTCAATCCCCTCAGGGTGCCATGCTCCAGGCATCCAGCCCAGAGCCCTCACCCTCTCTCAGGATACCTGAAAACGAACATGCATTAATTAAGCAGGGCTCTGGGCTGGTTCCTCAAGTGCTGCAGAAAGTGGAGTGAAGCCTCCCAGGCAGGGACCATCTCAGGGAGCTTCAGAGGAGCAGAGATGGGAAATTCTATGATTCCAACTGCCACATTTTGTAGTTTTCAATTGAGCCCTGCAGATCCAGCAGCCATCTGTGTTTATGACAAGAAAAAACCCCAAATGCTCTCGTTATTTAGGTGCTGCTCCACCAGCAGACACCTCGTGCTCCCCAAGCTGCTCTCACTGGGTGCAGGGCAGGATGGGGCTCACTGGTGCTGAGCCAGGTGGTCTGTGGGTTGTGGCATGAGGCAGAGCTGTCCCCTCCAGGTTTAGCTAAGCCCAAGGCTTCTTCCATGTGGGAATGGCAGTGGGAAAGGGAGGCAGCCGGGCGCAGTGGGACCCCACAACTCCCCATGCAGTATCCTGGGGACAGGAGCCGTGACCACAGAAGCAGGATCGTAACCTGCCACCCTACTGAGACCCCCAAGGGGAGAAAAACCCACTGGGGGTGTGGGGGGAGCTCTCCAGGCAAAAATAGACACTAACCCCCAGCCACCTCGAGACCTGGCAAAAAAAAAATTACAAACTCCATCAAGATGCAGAAGAGGGGAGGAAGAATAGAAGAAAGGAGGATGAACAGCGCGACCCCCCCTGACCCGGAGCGTGCAGCCCCGGCTTTGTGCGAGCCCCTTCCCCCCTGCGCCTGCCCTACAATCAGGGCAGCTGCCTGGAACGGGGCCGGCTGCCGTGGAGGAGAGGGCAAGGGGGCAGAGAGTAATTTATTTACTCCTCACAATGTGCTGTTTGAACAGACTCCCAAAGAAAACGGAGGAGGAAGCAACACTCTGCCAGGCGGGAGGAGGAGGGGGATGCGAGGCTGGGGGAGATGGTCCTAAATGGATTAAAAATTTACCCTGCAACTGTGGGGCTTTAATTGATACACGGGGAAGGGGGCGAGCGGTAAAATTTCCCTCTAATTGTATTAAAGATACACTAATTAGGTTGATTAAAAACAGAGAGGCTGTTTCTTTCTTTCCCCAGAAGGCCTAAGGGATGGTGATGAGGAGGGGGGAGAAGTGCAAACAGATTGGAGTTTAAAAAAAAAAAAAAAATAAAAGAGAGAGAAAAGTGCTCAGCCCCTGTGAGAGGTGCAGAGCCATCAGCTTCCCAGGGCACCATGAGAGCAGGAGCAGTCTCCCAGGAATGGTAGGATGGCCAAAGCTTCAACTTTTACCCAGAAATGAGGTCCCAAGGTTGAAAGTCACTCTCAACAGCTCCAGTAGCCTAAAATCCAAGGCTTTGTTCAGCTGCAATGCCCTAAAATTGGAGTCTGCATTAATTTTGGCCCTGTTTCCTGAACTTTGGATCATCCTTAATACACAAATGTCTATAAATCCTTGTGGGTATATAGATGTGTACACATATTATAAACTTTAAAATACAGGCTGTACTTTTGCCCCAGAGAGAACAAACCTAACGCAGTGGTTTAACTGCTTAGTCCCTGCCCCAGTGATCCCAACCTTTAGAGGACAAGCGTACTGAAAGGAAGGGCAAGTTCACCCCCATCACCAAAACCCCCCACAGCAGATACTTTCCTCCTCTCTTCATGGTGTCTGATCTCATTTCTTGCTCACTGATGCCAACTCTCAGCCCAGAGCCCATTGAGCAGAGTCTGACAACCCCTCCGAAATCTCCTTCCCAGCCCCTGTCAACTTCTTGCCTGGGAATTCCTGGTTTGAGGAACAACCTGGCCTTTCCTCTTACAAGAACAGAAAAGTGCTTTTCAGCCTGGGGAAAAGTTTCCCTGTGAAAGGTTTTATTGCTCCTGTACGAGGCGGTTGCTAATTGATCTGTCAAATGGCCAAGCTGTAAAATGGGAATGGCAAATAAAGAGCTGTGACTTTAAGGGAGATAAACAATGTTGTGTTGGGTTTTTTTTTCCTTCCTTCCTCTTCCAAATGACCATTTTCTCCTTAGTCTGAAACCACGGGATGAAGGGCAAACTCAAATTGAGGAAGGAAGCTTGATGATTTCTGATGCTTCCATTACTGCATAATCAAGGACTAAAACTGCAATCAACAGAACCGCCTTTGCAACCCAGCAGCTTTCAAAAAACTCAAGTGAAAGGGAGATAATTTTCTTTGTGGGACTTTATGTTCCTGAACCACCACCTCCCTTCCGCCTTATTTTCTTAATGTTTGTTTAGAAAAAAGGAGAAGTGAAGGGCTCCAAGGAGACATGCAGGCACTAGATGAGCACAGATAAAGTGGGGTTTAGCTTCGAAGGTGCCTTTAAAGGTCATTTTTCCAGAGTCTGAGTGCAGAGTGATGCAGGATAAAGGCATTGCAGCCCTGAGAAGGCAACCTGTCACCAAAGAAAATCCTGGAATGGTTGGGGTTGAAAGGGACCTTAAAGATGATCTCATTCCAAGCCCCTGCCATGAGCAGGGACACTTTCCACTAGACCAGGTTGCCCAGAGGCAGCTGGATCCAGCTGCTCTTGTGTTTTAACAGCAAAAGGCCATATTCCATCACCCCCACCTAGAACTGGTGGGTTTTGGTGCAAGGCTCTCCTGTGGCAGGAGCTCGTGGGGACACTCTGGTTTGTCTGCCAGCAGATAACAGATAAGGTGCTGTGACAAGAGGGTCAGTGCCGGATAAACGTGACTCCCCCTCACCCAGAGACACCAGCCAAGCCAGCAGTGTTACCTTGAGCCTTTTTTGGCTCTGCTCAACAACACCTGAGCTGGAGCCGGGTGCTTTGAAACCAAATATTAAAACTCCTCATTTTCTTACGTTTTCGCCTTGAATTTAGCCGGTGCTAAGGCTTTGGCAGGGAAAGGGTGTGCAATTGCTGGGGCTGCAGCAACGAGCGACACGGCAGAGCCTGTATCCTTTCATCTCCCAGTGACAGGGCGCTCTCCTCTTGAAAGCATCTCTCGGCTTCAGAGGCTTCCCCGTCCCCTTTGACAAACACCTCAAGCCTTTGTAGGTGACTATCACACTCTGCCACAAGTGACACGTCCCGGCAGCCCTTCCCTCCGCTGCACAAAAAGCATCACTTGAAAGGCAGCTTTTGATGGCGTTTGACTCGGCCCGTATTTTGAACAGCCTCGGAGCATCAGCACTTTGCTCTGGCTGGAGGGGGCCCAGGGCGTGCCAGGAGGGTTGGAAGGATGGTGGCGGCTGCTGGCAGGTGGAAAACACTCAGAGTGGTGTGAGCAGCCCACACAGGGCTGTCTGTCCCCCTCCACCTCCACGTGTTCCCCTGGATGAAGCTCCAAGACAATTCCGGAGTCATTTCAGTGTTCTGGTGCAGCCAGTGCTTGAACCAGTGGTGCCACAAGGGAGTAGGAGGAAGGCAAGGGGACATCAGCATCATCACCCAGCTCCCAACCCGCTCTGGCTTCACTCCCCACCACCAGGTCAATTTTTGCATTTCAGGTATTTTTACCACTCTGATTCTAAATGAATAAAAAGTGAATAAAGCTCTTACCACAAAATTCCATGATTACACAATCCTTTTGCCCCATGGAAATGACAACTGAGGTTGTAAGTGTGGCAAACTCAGCTCTGCTGCCCAGGTTACCCATTGCTCACAGCTTTCAATATACACAAAGCAGCAATTTATTCTTCAACTGCTACTATGTTTGCTGGAAAATTAAGTTTTAGAAGGACTAAAAATATTAACAAATTTAGGTTGAGAAAATGGAAGGAGGAGGAGGAGGAGAGCGGATTTAAAAAATGTCAAAACACTCAGATGCAGCATTTTTAATGAAATGTTTCACTTCAGAAATGCCAAAACATTTTGTTTTGACATTTTCAAAGTGAAACTTAATGATATTTTTTTCTTAGAAACAGCATGGGCTGCTTTGTAATAACCTGAGTTAAAGAAAAAGGAAAGAGGAGAAAACTTTTCACCATCCTTCCAACGATGCATTGACATAGAAAGAGCATTTTCTTCCCTCCTCCTGCCATTTTGCCAACAAATTTAGGCATTTTCTGTTTCACTTGACATTGCACTAATGAGTTCCCCTCCTTTCCTGCACTGAAAACAGGCTCTCGCCTCAGCCTGGCTTCCAAGACCCTCCCTTCTGGACAATCTCCTGCCCACTGCTGCTCTCCTGGCCCAAAGAGGTTTTAACACAAGCAGCAATTGCTTTTTCCTCCTTGGAAAAAGAGCTTCCTCCTCTGCCGCTTGGGTGCCGAGCATCCTGCAGAATGAAACCTCTCTCTGTGTTGTCACCCATGAAAAGGGAAATCACCCTTTTCCTTTGGCTCCTGCCACACTTGGGAGGCAGAGCTCTCCTCCCAGTCTGGAGGAACTGGTGCACGATCCAAATGAGTCCGTGACTTTACCCGGAATGCTGCATCCAGCTCTGGAACACCCAACACAAGAAGGACACGGACCAGTTGGAGCGAGTCCAGGGGAGGGCATGAAGATGCTTCAGGAGCTGGAGCCCCTCTGCTCTGGAGACAGGAGCCAGGCTGGGAGAGCTGGGGGTGTTCAGCCTGCAAAAAGAGAAGAATTTGAGGAGGCCTTGGAGCCCCTTCCAGTGCCTGAAGGGGCTCCAAGGCATCTGGAGAGAGATTTTGGACAAGGGCATGGCCAGGACAAGGGGGAATGTCTTCCCACTGCCAGAGGAAAGCATTAGATTGGATATTAGGAAGAAATTCTTTCCTGTGAAGGTGAGGAGGCCCTGACACAGGTGAGAAGCTGTGGATGTCCAATCCCTAGAAGTTTTCCAGGCCAGGTTGGACAGAGCTTGGAGCAGCCTGGTCTAGTGGAAGGTGTCTCTGCCCAAGGCAGGGGATGGAATGGGATGAGCTTTAATTTCCCTTCCAACTCAAACCATTCTGTGATTCATGATTTAGGATCACACCCAAACCTCTCGTAGGGCAGAGGGGAGAGGGTTGGTCCACAGCCATCAGCATCCTGCCTCCTGAGCCCTCCTCCTCAGCACACACAGAGATAAAAAGGACCATGAAAGTCCTTCAGCTATGAACCAAATGACTGATACATGTGTTTATTATGCAGTTATTTGTGATCTGCCACCCTTCTTGCGTCACCTTGCTCACAGGAGTCACTATCCTGTGCTGAGGCCCGGTAGCCTGACACTGAGCAGTGCAGGTTCAGGCACTGGGAAGGTGTTTCTGGAATCAGCCCTCATGGAAAGGAAATACAGAAGCAGCTGAGTAACACTTGACTTCAGGTTTGGACCATGGGGTACCAGGAATCCTCCACTTGTTTTCAGGTGTGGAGCGGGGACTCTTCAGCTTGGCAAGGGGAGCCCATCACATGGCAAAAATCCAGGCTGAAGCACACGTGCCAAGGGCCCCTCTGGGTAAAAATGACCCTTGCAAAGGGAGAAACACAAACAGAAGGAGTTGCAAGCTGTGAAAAGAGTAGTAGAAGATCAAATCCCCAAAATGAAGTGAGTTGGGTACCTTTTGAAGCCTCCTCTGGTCAGCTCCCAGCCCGGGGATGAGCGGCTGCAGCTGGGGGGCTTCAGAGCTGGGGCAGTCTCTGGCACCTCGGAGAGGAGGATGGATGGTTTCCTTCTCACAGGAAAAAAGCTGATTCCTTGCAGGGAATGGCAAGAGCTGATGCAGTTGTGGGCAAATACACACGTACAAAACGTGTCAAAAAGGAGCAAACCTGTGTGAGGAAACAAACGGAGACTTTTGTCACTTCTTGTTGGAAAACACACACCCAAAGAGGCAGAAGGGACAGCTGGTGGCATCACTCCATGGGAAGCCAAACCCAGTAAATCCTGGCAAATTTTCACTGGGAGAACGAGGTAGAGACCCAGATAACCCTGGCCTGCCCCTTACCTGTGCTGGGTGAGGCTGGAGCAGGGTCAAAGCTTAGGAGCAGGTGATCAAAACCCTGAGCAGCCTTTTCTTTTCGAGGCTCACACGCGCGTTTCACTGTGGGACGTTTCTCTGTGCTCAGTGCAGAAGAGATCAAAAATAATGAATTGCTTGCACACCCCCTGCACATGCAGACCTGCATTTACATATGGAAATTAAATCCTTGGGTAGGCAAAGCCAAGCACATCCAATGGATTTACATCAGGCTCCTTACAGAGGCTTCCTTGGAAGTGTCTGCATAGTGTCAAGACTCGTGGGCTGAGCCACAGCGTGTCCTCGAGTGGCTGATGGCAGAGGGACAGGGAAGTGTGTGAGGATGCCCTTGACCACAGTGGCACTGTGGTCATCCCTGCAGCAAGGCCATCTCCTGCTCCTCAGTGGGGGATTGGGCCCAACACGCCCCCATTTGCTAACGAGAGTTCTGCATCCTCTTTAAAGGACAGTGCTGCCTATTAAACAATTTACTCTTTTCTAATTAAGATTATGCAGTATAGCAGGTTTTGTGCTTGCAGCTGAGTGCTCCCAACTGGCCACAGGCTCAGCAGGAAGAAAAGAGCTTCAAACACTCATCCTCTGCAAGGACAGGCGTTGTGTGGTGGGAAAAAACTGCAGAGAGAAAGCAACAGCCCCCAAAATATGAACTGTCCCTTTAATTTCTGTCAAGGCTAAAGCCCACAGACTACAAAAACAACATTTTAATTTAAATTCCGATTCCACATTCATTCATGGGAGCTGGCTCCGAGCGGGGATTTCATTAAAGGCTTTAATAGATTTTATAGGACTTGTCAGATCCGGAAAGGTTATGGAGCAAATGCATTTTCTCTGCTTCCAGAATTTCAACAACGGCTCGGTAAACAAATTTACCATGAAAATGCAAAAAGTCCAACCTTGTACAGACAAGGAGAAATGAACTTCATCTGAGTGACTTAGAGGCATCAAGATTCACTCTCCATCCCTTCCCAACTCGCTTCTCTCTGCTCTTTTCCATTGGCAAGCTGTGCAGATTAGAACATGTTTCTTTTATTTTTGGTGGAAAACCAGAAAAGGAGAAACATCTTTTTCCATTGATCACACTTGGATTCAGAGCTATTAATAAATATTGGCAGTTTTAGCAGAGTTCATAGATGGGGGGCTTAGAGGGGCTGCTAACAGAGCTGTCATGCAAGGTCAGCTCACCTCACACATCTGATTGACTCAGGACAGTGGGTTATGCAACCAGATATTGCTTTTCTAGAAATCCCTGGGTGCTTGAGGACAGACGTGCATCAGCTGGTGAAAGTGGTGTGATGTGGGAGAGTGAGAAGGCAAGAGAGTTAACAACAGCCTCAGCTTTGCTCCCAACCCCTCAAGGGCTTCACGAGTTTCAGGGTCTGCTTGACCAGCCCTTCCCTTCAGCCAGAGGATGAAGCTGATTTTGGCTGAAGAGCCATAAATGCACAAGCTCCAAC
This sequence comes from Atrichornis clamosus, assembly GCA_013400975.1. Taxonomy (NCBI): domain Eukaryota; kingdom Metazoa; phylum Chordata; class Aves; order Passeriformes; family Menuridae; genus Atrichornis; species Atrichornis clamosus. The sequence goes on from WBMZ01004193.1 coordinate 159,751, forward strand.
AAAATACCCTGCCAGAGTCTTTTCCACCGGCATTTTTGCCCTTGACAAATCTGGCTTGAGGGCAGGTCCCGAGGCCAGGCCCAGGATGGAGCCCAGCCAGCCTGGGCAGTGCAGGCTGATGTCCCACCTGATGTCCCACCATGGGGACACGGTGCCACGGGCTGCAGGGCCGGCGCTGGGGTGGCTGAACTCGCCCGTCAGTGATGGGGAGCTGCCGGGCATCCCTGGTCAGAGCCCAACTGCAGGAATCAAAGGCTGATGCCTTGGCAACCGAGTCGTGGCGATGCTGAATAAAGTGAAGAAAAGGCCTCTTGTTTTTGGATGAGCTCTGTAAACAGAGATGAATGTCAGAGGAGATTTTGCCTGAGCATCGTTTATAGGCTGTATAGTGGCATCACAGGGAGAAATCAGCTTGGAGAAAATTATAGCTAATGCAAACCTCCAACCAAAACCTTTTTTCTGTTAGAGGGTAAGACAAGTTGATGACTTTATTATTATTATTATTACGATGATTATTTTCCCTCCTTATGACTTTGCAATTTGAGATTGACAGGTCCTAACACAGCTGCTCTGGATGCTTTCCCAGCTCCACAAAGAGAGACGGAGAGTGAAAAGCAGCCAGGCTGTTCAAGAGCCGCTGGCGGGGTGGGAGTGGGACTCAGCAGCTCCACCACAGAGACCCCATAGATGTGGGACCCTGTGCCGAGAGGTGTCGAACATCTGGGAGTCCCTTTCACTGGGAACAGGCACTGCAGGTGGCTGGGAATGTGGCTGGTAGCTATGCTGTAATTATAGGAAGCTGGGGAGAGAAGCAGATTTAAATCAAGTGACTACTGAGTTAAAGCATGAGAATTCCTGTGTAATTTATGGTGCATTAAATAGCCTAAATATTCTCTGCTCATGAGTTACTCTAATAGCTAATAGCTCTCATTTCAAGGCAACATTTTCTGTGATTCACCTTAATCTAGATTTTTCTTCCTAGCTGGCATGTTCCACAGTAAAATTTCCTCCCCCACTGAGCGGTATTTTCTTCAAATGATCCAACTTCCTTAGGACACCAGCTTGCTAAACTCCTGTTACATCAACCAAGAGTGAAGCTTTAAACAAATTCACCAAACAGAGCCTCAAAAGCACCTCAGGAAGGCTTGGTATGGCTGGGAGACATGTAGGTCCTGCAGACACGCCTAGGACACACTGACTGCTATTTTCAAGGTGTCAAGCAGCCTGGATGAAGTTTCTGAAGACTCGTCTGTCCCAGCTCAAGAAGGGGTAACAAACAATGCAATCGCTTACAGGGCAGAGAAAACCATGTTACATTAGCCCAGAGGAATGTGATCAGCACAGCAGAGCAGAAAGTCAGAGAGGAGACTGACAAGCACAGAAAACCCCTGGATATTCCTGATCCAACCTCCTCCTCTGACCAGGGCCAAGTTTGAAGTTAACTCAGAATGTCGGACCCTTGTCTAGTAAGGTTTTGAAAATCTCCAAGGATGGAGAGGCCACCATCTCTCTGCCAGCACAAGGAGTGCTTAAACCCCGTCTCCTTTAACAGGAGCCACTTCTCCCTCTTGGCTGTGGTGCACCAGTTTGTACCACAACTTTTGGACTGCTGTGATGTGTGGTTTGGTGGGAGCATCCCCTCTCCACATCCCCACGGGCACTTCCAGGTGTTTCCCACACACACCTCATGCTGGAAAGCAGGACGATGCACAGAAAATTCTCTCAACCCTTTCAGCCAAGCCTGCAAAGTGACCCAAGTCCAGCCAGGGCTGTGAGCTGACCCAAAAATCCAGAGCCAACAGGCCCCAAGAGCAGGAAAATACTATCTAGAGCAGAAGTCACAAAGAAATAAGAAAATCTTTTTCCTGCTGCCATCTACAGTTCGTGTTGTGGCAGGAGGCTGGGCTGAGAGCCAGGGGAAGGCAGGGAAGGGAAAGGCTGAACTCCAATAACTATCGCAGCTCTTCCCAGCAAAGGCTCCTCCACCAGCTCCCGGGAAGCTGCTGCCATCTACTGATGTGAGGGACAGGGCGGCCGGCACAGGGTTGCCTCAGCAGTGACAGCAGCTCAACAGGCACGATGAAAATAACTTCATTGCACACGAGCTACACACACCCCAGAGCCTGGAACGAGAGGTTTGGTCCCCACCCTAAAAATCTTCCCTCTAAGAAGAGGCCCAAAGCCAGCATCAAGCTTGATGTGTTGCAAAGCGTGTCCTGCGCAGCGGCTCCTCCTCAGCTGAAGTGAGAGGACAGTGGCTGGAACACCCTCAGGCACCTCCTCGGTGCTTCTCTGAGCTGGGTTTTCCAGCATTAACTTCTCACTGCAACAAGTCCTTCCCTGCTGTGAGGAAGGCCATGGACCCCAGTGACCCCGGTCCCCACCACCACACTGTACCACTCTGATGTGCGCTTCAGTCTCCCCAGGAGCTTTCCCCAAAGTCCTGATGGAGTAGAGCTCTGCCATGCCAAAACACCAGGAACAAGACCCCCACACATAGCCGGGGCTGGGTGTCCAGGAAGTTACCTGTCTTTCCCCTTTCCTCCCTAAAACTCACCCAGAACTAAAAGCTCCCTCCTTACACGGTGTTTTTGAGCCAGGTTGGTCTCCGCCTCCCCTGCCCTGGTCTTGTGGTCAGATGTGATGACTTGAGGGGACAGTGTCTGCTCAGTGCCACCACCTCGACTCTGAAAACCGCTCTGCAAACTCCAGATGGGATTTTAGTCCTGTTCCTTCTCCAGCAGCACTGACATTTTTAGTCTCCTGCATATCTTCTTCCAGGAGTAGCTGACGGCAATGGAAGAATCCCAAATCTGCGTCTCCCCGGGCACCAGGCAGAGCTTTCGCAGCAGGAAAGGAGAGAGGAGGAGAACAGCTGAGTAACTCTGTGGCTTAGAGTCAAACATTTCTGTTCTGTACATCTTTGGCTTCCTTTGATGATTAAGTTGCGCATTCATCCTCCCCACACGGCTTTTGGATTTGCACCTGCTGTCTTTCTTTCCCTGTGCAACTTGGGTGGTGGGTCCCTCCTCAAAAGAGGGGGAAGAGGAAGTCAAACCACTCCAAAAGGCCAGGGCAGAGCTGTTCCAGCCAAACAGTGATGACAAGAGGTCACACAGACCTCAGTGACCAGGGATGCAGCAGGAGCCACAGGAAGCAGTGGTTTCCCAGAGGAGCTGCCACCCAGGTGAGAACTGTCATAAACCTGGAAACAGGGTTCATTCTGCAGAGCTGAAGGCACAGAGCTCACAGGGATCCAATGCAATCTAAGAGAGGTTGAAAAGGAACAGTAGTAAGTTACTCTGAAGTTAATTTTGGGATGGTTTGCTCTGGGGTTGCATAAGGAAAGAGAGCAGCACAGCCCCCACGCAGGAAAGATATGTGGGGATCTTGTTCAAACAAATGGGAGAGTGATACAGCGTTTGGATTAATAAAGCAGAGGGAATACACAGTGGTCTGTGCTACAGGGGAAATGAGGTCAGGCTCAGTCAAAGCACCCCTCAGCAAGCAAAGACAACTCCAAAGTGCCTCAGACTCGCTCAGGAAGGTTTCCAAGGACTAAAAGGACCCTCAGTTCTGCCCCCTCCTTCAATGCAGGCTTTGTACTGCTCCCGCTTCCAGGACAGGCAATATCCCTTCCTGCTCTGTCTTCCTCCAGCCTGAGGGCTGCAACAGAGCCAGGTTTGTTGGATGGCACAAAGGGACCACACAGCATCTCCCCCAGATGTGCAGCCGAGCACATCCCTCCTCCAGCTGCCCCCGCTTGCAGCCTCCCCTCGCTTGAGCCACGCTCAGCACAAAATACCAATTTCCCAGTGCCAGCCTAAATATCAGCTCAGTTCAGCCTGGCAGCCAGCATCCCCCAGATCTGTGCTCTGCCCACATTACCCTGAGCCCAACCCCGGAGCATCCTTCATGCCTCACGGGGACACTGCCACCCCGATGTCACACTGCTGCTGCCACCGCGGGACAGGACAGGGAATGAGGGAGCACAGGGGTGTGAGCACTGTCATCTCCAGCAGTGCTAGAAAGATTTTGCAGAGTTCCCTCCATGAAACAGCTAAGAAGGGACCAGGATGGCATGGCTTTTCCAAGGGGTAAAAATAAAAAAAGGCCTTATTTTGAGAGGAAACTCTGGAGCAGAGCCCCAGCATGTTGTGAGGCTTTCCCAGCATCATTCCAGCAGCAAACTAAATTATCATGTCTGACATTTCCCCCTGCCCCCACAAAGGCCAAAATAATTCCTTTGCTCTGGATACAGATCAGTTGGCAAACAAGCTTTCAGACACAATTATTTTGCCCTGAGAGGATTCTGCAGCTGCTCCTCTTTTTCTTGAGATCAATACCTAAAGGATAATCCTGCAGATTATCCTACAGTTTGGTGCTGTTAGCTCAAGCTCCCTTGTTTGCTTTATTTCCTTTAAGAATTACAACTCCTTCTGGTTGGGGGAGGGAAAGGTTTTCATATTCTGTATTGCCACAGAGGAGACTTGACATCATAAATTGTCTGTAGTTGCTTGGAAATGAATTTTGTTGACTTTTTAATAAAATTGGAACATTTTCTGAGCATATACAGATTTCAGGTGGTGACTCATCCCTTCCTAAAAGAACAGAGCAAACAATAGCAACCACTTAAACACAGAGTAGATTTTCTTCCAAATCCAGCACCTCTATTCTTTTAAAGTAAATAAAGTGTGTAGGGGCTTATTCTCCTGCAAAGTCCCATAGGCGGAAGGCAGCAGAGATCAGAAATCTGTTCTTTGATTTGGAGGGTTATTTTTATTTGTTTTTAACCTGTCGCACAGTTCTGAACATCCAGAATAGCAGCTCTTTAACTATTTATGGCTGAAAAGTTTCCCAGGTGGTAAACTTGAAGAGATGGGAGAATATCTCTGCCACTCCCAGGAAAGTCAGGCTGCTGCTAAAATAAAGTTTTATCTCAGAATAACTGCCTCAGAGTATTTGCTTGCTGTCCAATAGATCAGATTCATAAAACACCACAACAGATCATCAAAACCATCCTACCTGTGGGATGAAGGAATCTTCAGAAGCTGAGGGACTTCTGAGGGATTGCTGGAACTGAAGTGCCAGGACAGGGGGGAATGGCTTCAAACTGAAAGAGGGTAGATTTACATTGGATGTTAGGAAGAAATTCTCCCCTGTGAGGATGCTGAGGCCCTGGCACAGGTTGCCCAGAGAAGCTGTGGCTGCCCCATCCCTGGAAGTGTCCAAGGCCAGGTTGGACGGGGCTTGGAGCAACCTGGGATAGTGGAAGGTGTCCCTGCCCACGCAGGGGAGTGGAACAAAATGAACTCTTAAGATCCCTTCCAACCCAAACCATTTTGTGATTCTAGTAACTTGAGGGGACACATTTTGTGTGTGAGCTCCAGCTCAGCGCACAGGCACCCCCACAGTGCCACAGCGCTGCATCGGTGTGGGGTTCAGCCGGCCGGCAGCCACCTCCCAAAACCAGCGAGCACCCCAAATACCACGGACCCTCTGGTAGAGCTCACCCTGCTCCTCTCCCATCCATCGAGATCCTGCACAGGAACACTGAGAGGACCAAAAACCCACCAGGGAAGAGCACTGGAGTCAATGCAAACGTCACATTTCTTCCAAGATGTTGCTCTGAAATTGTAACTTTTAGCATCAGATGTGACATTTGAGACACAATCAAAGGATTTCCAGCCATGTCTCCAATGCTTCGCAATTTTTCCTTGGAGCTTCATGTAAGGTATAAAGCAAGGAAAGGGACCTTTGGGTATGAAACGGTGCCAGGCGGGTGAGGCGATAATCCCACAAGGTGGCAGGGCTCCATCACTTTTCTCCCGAGCCCAGGGATGCAGCAAACGCCGCGGGGTCCGGGATGCTCCGCACCGGGGAGGATCCCTGCGACACTGCTGACGGCAAAGGGGTCCCGCTTGGCTGCCTGAGCCTTTCCCAGTTTCCCTACAAAGGGAGTAAATCAGGTGTAAATCTGTGCGGAAAACAGGAGCAACAGTTCTCGGGGGTTTGGGCACAGGTGAACAGAACAGACAAAGTCTCCAATTTTTTGTCTGCACTGAGGTTCCTAAGAAAATGTTGCTGGGAGTTATTAGGAAGTTCTTAACCTGCTCGAGGGAATTGTAAGCTGGGAGAGAAAATGCAAAATCCAAAGCAGGCAAGGGTTGCTTTTATAAATTATAACAGTGCTCCAGAACTGAATGGGGGGAGTAACTGGGGCTTCAGCTTTTCAGATTTCTTTCCAAGCTGCTCAGAAGTGAGCAATTTCTTCCTGTTCTCACTGGACCCACCCCACTCCAGTTCAGTTAAACAAGTGGCAATAAACTGGTCATAAGCACATTCAGCAGGAGACTAACACTAAGTTTCTACGCTTCAGAACAATGAAATTAAGCAAAAAATGAAAGGAGAAAGAACCAGCAAGAAAAAAAATAATCACCATTACCTTGTCATAGTTTTTGATCAGTTTAGGAAGAACAGCAAAATAATTGCAACTCCCAGCCCTTTGCAGTCTGACACTGCCAGCATCACTCCACACTGGGCAGAGGCAAATTTGGTTTAGTTTGGGTAAATCAGCACCTTCCTGCAGACATGGCTTTTCAGTGATGTCCTTGGACTTGAGAGAAGACTCATGACTTTTCCCCCTGCAATCCACTTACTTTTTAACAGGTCTTGAGTCCCTCTTATCACTGAGAACTCGGTTTCGAGCTGACTCTGGTTTTAAATAATCACCAGGGCACAAGTTTGGAGATTGGTCTTCAAAGGAGAGAAGTGAATCACAGTCAGTCCAGCAAATGCACAAATGGAAGGTTTCATGCTCTGAGTAGAAATCACAGATCTGATCTTTAAAAAGGATGCTCTCTGAAGGGATGGGAAGCTTCAGGAGGAATTTTGCACCAAGGAAATCACGCTCAAAGGAAAGTAGTTTGCTAAAGCAAAATTAAACCTTCTGTCACTCAAACACCCAAATTGACATCCTGACAAAACAGTTACTGTAGCAACAGGTAGGAAAAAATGCCACAGAAAACACAGATATTCCAATATCCCTCCAATAAATTGGGAAAAAACAACTGTTGATTGCATTGAGCATCCCACAGATGTGCAGTGGCTCAGCCAGTGTGGGTTGGGGTTTATGCTGAGGTGCTGCCGAGTCAGGGCAAAGTTTGTTACTGCAAAGCCTTCCTCTTTACCAGCCTGAGAAATGCTGGGAAACCCTGATTTGAGAAGAACTTGTTTTGCCTGTTTCCTAGGAAAAGGAGAAAGCCTTTGAGGAAGCTGCTGCAGTGTGAGTTCCCCAGGAAAGGAAAAGAAAAAAGATTCCAAAACGTCAAATTTATCATCTATAGATTTGGTCCATGGGGACAAAGAGGTCCAAGTGTGTTTGCCCCCAGCATTTCCCCCGGACCCCGTGCAGTGCATTTCCAAAGAATTTCCCAAAACATTGTGCTTACAGCTGTACTGGTCAGACCTCGAGCTGTCAGTCAGGTATAAAGCAGCCAAAATCAAACAGACTCCAAGAGCCAGGAACCTCAGCTTCCCTGGGCTGCCAGTGCCCCAGGGCTCCTCAGGAGCTCTGTCCACCAGCCACAGGGGATAGAACGGACACAGAATTCCCTCCTCCACAGCCATGGCACACGCTGGCCTCTGCTATTGAGTCGACTCCTGCCTCTTCTCTAATTACTGCTTCAGTTATTTCAAGTAATTGTATTTATGCTGCAGAAGAACCATCAGTCTGGGGGTGTTTCGTGGCTGAGGAGGCTGCTGGGGACGGGACAAGCACAAAGGGCTGTGTGGACCACAAACCCTGCAGGTCCCACCAGCACCTCAAGGACTTTGCTCCTGCATCTCTGCAACCTCCTCATATCCTCCATATCCTGGGCATCATGCCTCACCTTGGAGCTCCAAATCCCAAAAGATGGGCTGCAATAAAAGCATGTTTGCTGCTGGTCTGTAAAAACTAAAAGAGAACAACTTCTGCAAACATCACAGCTCTCCACAGAGACTTCAGACAAACCAAACAGTGCTCTGCCTTTTCATAAAGGTAGCCTTTGCCCAGACCAGGAGGTAATTACTGGCTCCACAGATGCCTCTGTCATTCTATTTGTGGGTATTTTTATCTTGCCAAGGAGCCAGAACTTTCCTGTGAGCCCCATTCCATGCTGTCTGCTCTGAAGGGCTCATCCATCCCTCATTTGCCTTGTTCCATATATTCTTTTTATGCCTTTTCCTTAACAAAGCAGCTTTTAATTCTGATTCTGGTGCTTCCAGTTCTCAGAAACAGCACAAAAAGGACATTACAGTCCCCTCAAGTTTATATAAACATGTCCTTTTTATTAACCTTCATCACGACTGTCTGAGCTGAAATGCTAACATTTGGCAAAAAAAAAAAAAAATAGAAATGGTTGGGCAGCTCTTTTAGGAAGGTCCATAAGGTGCTTAATTAAGGGAAGAACAGTTTCGTGGCTGAAAATATTCTCTTTGGTGACTTGTTTTTTTTCTTCCAGGTCTTTCCACTTGCTCTAATAATGGGGTAAAACCCCATCAGCACCCAAAAAATAGTGTTCCACTTCTCCCCTTCTTTGCATTCCTTCATGGAGTCATCAAAAAAAAAAAAAAAAAAGGAAAAGAAAAAAGAAAGGTTATTTTTTCATTTTTTCACTTCCAGACTGTGATTCCAGCTAATTTATAACGCACCACTGCAAAACAACACTGAGTTATAGAGAAAGACTATGGGAAGCTTTGACACCATTAGTGTTTGGAGGAATTAATGGGAGCAGGCTGTTAAATATGATTATTTTCCTCTGTCTTTCCTTGGGGTGCCGATCACTAGAGCACAAGTGCCACGTGCATTAATTAATTGAAACAACACATTTACATGATTAGGGATTAACTCCTGTGCTTCTCCTTTGACTAATTAGTGTATCTATAGATCTATTTAGAAAGAAAATACCTTGGGGAAGGCAGGAGCCTTCAGAGTTTATTTCATATAAACTGGCTGTCAGATTCAGGGATTAGAAAAATATTCACTTCTCCCTTCTGTCCCCTGGCACCTCATATTTGCTTCTTTTATTTCTCTGGACTCCCATGCGGCATCTGCTACAAGTTCTACCAAGAAAACACTACTGACTTTTTCTTCCCTCCTCTTGGTCCCAAGTTTCCTGTTGGTTGTCATCCTCAGGCTGCTCACGGACTCCACAGGCTCCAACTGTCAACACATTCCAGTGGAAAGGAGTCTTTGACACTGGGGATTTCAGCCTGATGGATTAATTAACTTTCCCTCCTCAGGACCTTCCTTCAGCTCTTTGCGCTCAGGGACTCTCACTTTTCACCACCAGGAGGACCAGTCCCCATTTAATTTTCTTTTTCTTGTTGTAGGACAGAGGACAAGAAGAAGTAAACTCACCCAACTTGGGAAGCAACACAAGGCTTTGTAGTAATCTGTAGCTACAGCCCATAAAATGCTCCTTCCCCAGCAGAAAACTGCACAGAATATTGACTTTTAACACCAAGCAACCCTTTAAAACATTACCTGATTGCACAAAAACTTCCTTCCACTGCTCAGAGAAGAGGCTTTGTTTTCCCTGTTCTCCCACAGAGGCTTTTAAAGACCTTCCTGGTGGCTTCAAGGCAGCACTTCAAGGTACAAAAAGCAGTAACAAAACCCTTCTCTCCTTCCAGAGCCTCACTTGTACCCGTTTAAATAAGTCTTGGCCAAAAGCTTTACAAACTAACCAGTTTCACTACCACCTCAACCCAGAAGCAGCTCTGCTCCTCTCTGAAGTGCACCAGGTAGGAGGACAAGGAGGAGCAGGGAGAGGAGAGTGAATTCATTAATTCCTGGTGCCTGATCCAGGCTTCTTTCCTTCCCCAGCTCCAGTGGTGGGGGTTCTTCTGTTCATGGCAGGCTGGGGAAGAGGAGGTTGAGTCCCATCCTCCTGCTGAGGTGTCCTGTGGCAGAACACAGCAAACTTCAGCAATAAATCTCCTCTTCTCTACCCCTTTATAAGGCTTTTGGTTTGAAGTGGAGGGAAATCCTTGCTGGGGTTTCTCTGGAGCATAAATACACGATACATTAATATTACGCCCTGCAGATTTGCATTCTTCATATCCTCATTAGCACAGAAACACCACTGCATCTGTACTTACATACTTCACCTACACTGTATTTGCACAACTCCAGGTTTAACACCTGAATACATGCAGATGTGACCCCTTTGCTGCACAGGTGCAGAGAGGACCATGATGGGCTTTCTGTGCCTAATCCCAGGGTCCCACCCAAGGGGGCCTGGGGAGCAGAACCACCTCACATCGCTGAAGCGTGTCCTCAGCAGGAAGTTTAACCGGAAACGTGAGCAGCAGCACTGTCTTTGGTCAAGGAGGGATTGTTGGAAAACCTCCCCGAGGGGCTTCCATGAGAATCCTTGTGATGCTGCAGAGCTGACGCTGCCGCCTCTCCCACTGCAATCCCCCCTAGGCACCAGGGAAATGTCATTTCACACACCAGCATCAACCTACACGTGGCAGGTCTCCCGAACCTGATGGCTGTGAATCAGATTTAAGATGCTCTCTCCCAGGACCTCGTTCCCACCTCTCTGAGCAGCAGGCAGGGAAAGCAATAAGGCTGAGCCTCATTATCTCTCTGTTTGGCACCAGCCGTCGCGGGGGGAATGTGGTTTTGGAATGTCTGCGCACCTCGCAGCCTGGGAGCGAGCTTGGCCACGGAGGCTCAGCAGCAAACATCACATTTCAGTGATTCACACGGCTTCCCTTATTGAAGGCTCATGAACTCGATTTGGAAACCCAGGAAAAGCGCAAGACTCACCGCTGTGAGAAATGCTTTATTCTAACTGAAAAGGAATTCGACAATTATTGCAAAGTGAAATCCCCAAAGAGCTTTTCCATTCACTCCTGCGCAGTGACCCCTGCTTATCACCTTTAGATGTCTACATGTACAAAAGGTACCTACAAGACCAGGTTTACAAGGTAATGCAGAGACCAGAGTAAAGCAAATTGCCTTCAAGTGAAGCAATACCTGCCTCCACACCTCTAGAGCTGCTATAAAGCAGGATATTTCTCTTTTTTGTCATTTCTGTATTATCTTGGGTTCCTTAAGTATCTGAAAGAAAGGATTCCTGCAAAAAAAAATACTGTGGCTACGTATGTGTTGATTTTTAGGCTCAAATTCCACTTTTCTGCTCTCCTGCACCACTCATACTCAAATGTAATTTTCTATTTTATTCACAGTAACTCCCACAAAGACAAGGGGAATTAAAACAAGCCAAATGGCTCTTTATCTTTTCTTAAACTCATTTTGAATTTTAATCTCTGCTAACTAAGCTTTGATGGTTGAAATAATTTAAAACAATGCTTTGACTCAAAGGGAAAAAAAGAAATCATGCACTTGAATATCAAAATTATAATTCTTTCCTCTTGAGTTTGACAGGTTTTTGAGCAAGTAACACATTATCTCACAATGAGGAGGTTCAAGAAGCTCACTCTGGTTTTTTTTTCCCTGTATACAGAAAGGAATAGGAGGAGAAAAAAAATCCACTTGGCACTCCATTAGCAGCCGGTCCTTCATTTTGTTTTAATGAGCAGAGCTGTTGGCTGTGCTGACGCAGGCTGCTAAAAGTCTGTCCCTGCAAGTCCGAAGCTGTTGGTGTATTTACAGTGACACCACTAATGGAGCTGGAGCAGACGTGCTGGTCCTTGGGAGGTGTGGAGAGGGCTTCCACAGCGGCTAACAGGAAATAAATCTCTCCCTGTCAAAAATCTGTGGTGACTCACAGGACTAAAATTGGGCGGGTGCTGCATCTGGCTGGAGGGCAGGGGCAGCTAAAAAAAGCAGGGATAACAGGTGTGATTCATGGCAAGAAATAGAGCACCTGGGATTTATTTTGGTGAAGCTGAGCATCGTTAAAAGCTAGGCGAGCTGCAGACAAAGTTGAAACTAGGTGATCTTTATGTCCCTTCCAACAGAAATAATTCTAGGATTGTCTAAGTAAGGGAGAAGCTCTGCTGGAATGCATCGAGAGGGTCCAGGCTCCTCTCTCAGGTCTGTGTTGCTCCTGTGAGGCTGGGAAAACACTGAGCTGGAAAGAGGAAGAAGAATAAGCAAGAGAAGAAAACAGGAGGTGATGGGAGGAGGAGCAGTGAGCAGGCCGTGGTCCCCTGCAGCTGTCTCCTGACACTGCTTCCTTCCCTGTGCCAGGAGTGGTGCAGGTTCAGAGCTGGGAACCCCTCATTTGACCTGTTTGCCCATTTTTGTTAGCAAAAGGTTCTGTATAATTCACTAACTGCAGTCATTTGGGAGTTGTCTTCAAACTGAGCGTATGGAGAAACACTTTTTTCAGGTTTCTTGGAGACTTTTTTCTTTTTTGAAAGCTAAAAGAAAAATGCAGCCATTTAAAGATTAAAAGAGAATCCATAATCCACAGTAAGTGTTGGAGAGCCTTACAAAATTAGCCCACACATTTCTTAACCTAATCTAAAAGCATAGCTCCCACTTGACAGACTTTGAAATATTTCATAACATTTGCAACGTTCGCAGCTCCAGCTTTGAAGCTCTCCCCAAAGACTGGTTCTTCCCATCTCTGCGTGGATTTATAATCACCTGCCAACATCTGTGCAGATCCTGAACCATTTGGGGAGTTTGGTGCTTTGAAGTGACAATGCATCAAAGCCACAACGCAATCGATGCCTCCCCCACGTCACCCCCAGTCAAATATTGACGTGCCAGGAGGTCGCGTTCCTCCCAGCTTGCTCTGATAACATCCTCTGGCTGCACACAGAGAAAGTTTTGTCTGCTCCCATCCCTTCCTAAGACTTGGTGGGATCAAGGGTACTGCAGGAGTGATAAAATGCCGTCTGCCCTTCTTGCTGGGTGTGATGCCTCCATGGGATCTCCAGCCCGAATGTCTCTCATACAGAAAGTAAATGTTCCCTCATGTAAAACAAAGCTGGCACCATTGGCAAGTTTCCTGAACGAGGACAATGAACATCCCTTGGGAACCACTATCTCCCTTTCTCCATCTGCCTCACCTGCTTCCCAGACCCAAGCAGGTTTTCAGACAGGGATGCCCTGCCAGATTCCGAAAGACAAAGCCTGACCTGTGCTTTACTCCCAATTTCCTCCCACAGGAAAAGCCCAGCTCTCACATCAGAAAACACCTCACCTCACCCCCCTGCACCCACAGGGACACTAAACCCACCTTTCTCAGCACAGCCCTACCAGGATAGGCAGCCAAACACCCAAACTGCCGGCAGTGAGGGAGGGAACAACCTGAAGGGAAGTACTTGCATTTGTGAGGAGCAGGTTTCCCAGCTGTTTGCACCTGGCACACGGATGCAGTCGTGCACGCACAGCAGCCAAGCCGTTGGAGAAAAGCACATCAGGGCCAGGCTCACACATGGAAAGAGCTATTTTCCCAAGTGGAGCAGCTCTGAGCAGCCAGCAAATAATGAAGAGCAAAATTGGAGGTTGGAGCTAAATAGCCTGGGCTTCGTTAGTGGGAAGGGGAAGCAGATGGCTCTGAGCAGCGACAGGGCTCCAATTCAGTGGATTTCAAAACAAAGATTAAAGTCCTTCACTTCTTTGGTCAGTTCATGTTATCCTTGGGCTTCTCAGCAAGGACTTTGTGTCCGTGGGGAGAGCATTGTATTTTATAGGAGCTTAGTATGATTTAGTGGGCACACAGGTGGAGCGGTGTTTGCTTTAGCAGCTGCAATATGTGATGATTTACAAAGAGACCTGAGAGAAGAATAATGTTTCTGCACTTCACAATGAAGGGCTTAGTGATGTTTTCACTCTTGTTTGTACAAAAAGTTGAAAGTGGTGCTGGGTTTGAACAGTTGAAAGTAGAAGCCAGAGTGAAGATCTAAGCTCAGAGTCACACGCTGCCCTTGGCTCTCCCTGGGCAGTGAAATGGGCTCATATTAATTCTCAAACAAGGTGCCATCATTAAGTTTTTTTCTACCTAGTAAGTACCATTTTACAAATGTACATAACTTTTCCTGCTGGACTTTTATCTCCCAATCCCTGCATTAATTGAATTGTCAGGACCACCCTCTCCCATCATATCCCTTGTATTGCAAGATGGGTTGAGGACAGGATGCCCAACGCTTGCCAGCCCCAGCAGCTGAGCTGCAGGAACAGATCTGGTAGAGGTGAAAGCTGTCAGAATTCTGGGGTGGTTTTGGGGCCAGCTTGGGATGAGCTGAGTGAACATCACAGCCTGAAAGTGTCTCTTCCTGTTACACATGCCCATGGGAAAATATCCTACAGCGTCTTGGCCTGGGAATGGGGTTGGGATGCACTATTCAGAAGCAAAGGTGAGGTGGTGATGTCCTGCTTCATCACCATGCCCCCTTCATGTCATACAGGTTTCATGAGGAGAGATGTTCAGTAAAATTGATCCCAGTTTTCCCTGCTCTGATCCCAGTTATCACCGTTCAAAACCAGCCAGTATTAGTGCATCAGCAGTGCCTGTTGCAGGGGATGCCAGCTCATTTACTGTGTGCTAATTAGCAATGCAGGGCCTGTGCCAGCATTTATCTCCTTGGAAAGCTTGGACAAGCAGAGCTGGGCCTCTCAGGAACTCAGGCAAAGGCTGTTGCAGAGCTCAGCAGAGAGACCTGCTTTGAGCAGCTGGAGAGGGACAGGATGCCCGAGGAGGAGGAAGAGAAGCTGTGACAGCAATCCAGGGGGAACACAGCCCAGCCTTACAGCAGGACTGATGGGGCATGGCAGGGATTTCCAGTGCCACCAGGAACACTCCTGTGATGGACACCTTGGATGGAAACCCCAGCCCTGAGCTTGAGCTCAGAAACCCAGGGAAGTCGCCAGCATTGGAGACTCAGACGTTCTTAATTCACTCTCACCTCGAGAGCCTCCTCCTCTAACCAAAAAAGTTTGAAATGAAAGAATGATCACCCAGATGATGGTTTTGCCACCTACAAGGAGAGTCCCATGCTTGCCTTTGAGGCAGGAGGGCTCATTCCTCTCTGGGGACCGTCTCTGAGAGGAGAGCCATGGCAGCTGCTGCCGCCTGGCACCGGGGCAGTGGCACTGCTGGTCTGCAGAGAGCCCCACGCTGGGCACAGCCCAGGAGCAGCTGTTTGCCCTGGCAGGAGAAAAGGAGAGAAAAAATGAATGAGCTTCTCTTCCATTCAAACAATTGTTCTGACCAATTCTTACTAAGTATGGCTATAAATAACCAGTACCCTTCCAAAAAGCCCGTTCCAAATGACATTTTGCTCCCTAATATCACAATCAGATGTGATAGCAGAGAAATCTTTTTTTACAAATATAATTACTTTGTTCGAAACAATCCTGCCTTGCAAAATAGTTGAATGTTTTTAGAAAAGGCATTTTCATTAACAAGTTCAGCTGTTCCACCCCACTATGCTGACAAGCTCTTATTAAATGGCATTCACAAGCATTCCCTGGTAGGAATTGTTTGTAGAATCCTCTCCCTGTGTTTTCAAAATCCTTGCAGCTGGATTTTTATCCTGGTTTCCAAAGGAGAGGAGGTTTCTGCGACTGTGCTGGTTGATCTGGCTGCTTCTCATGTTCAGTTCATCACCAATGTTTAAAACCACTCCATTATGAGGGGAAGGGTGGGTGGAAGGAAGGCAGGAAGGGCCTGAAATAGAACTTTTGTGAAAAGTATGGCCTGAGTAAATGAAACAATCAAAAATTGCATCCATTTCTTCTTCTGCTGGCAGTGTGCTGCTGGCCAGTCACCCCAGGCTGGTGGACCAGTCTGCATCCATGCAGCTGGAAAACATCCCTCCCTCTGCCCTGTCTCGTCTGGGCAGGATGGCCAAGGGGCAGGATACAGGATCAGGGTTACTGAAATAAGAGAGAACAGATATGAGATAAAGGATACAAACCCACGGGACATAAAAACTCATTAGTCCTCCTGCTGTATGAGATGCTGCAGAACAAACCCCCGGAAAGCAGAGCTGGGTAATGGGAGCAGGATGCTGTAAAACATGAATCACAGCCTCCAAATGAGAGAGGGGAAGGCAGGACCACACGCTTCTAATATTCTTTCCTGACAGCACCAGGAATACTTAGGGGAAAGATTCAAGGAGCTCTTGTACGTGGAGCTCTGCAAAACACTACAGAGCTCTTCGGGGGCAGTGCTGAACAAAATTGCAGTCATAAAAACCTCACAGTATAAGTACAGGAGTCCTCATTGGAATGGGGTCTGAATGCAGAGTGTATGAGTTTGGGGACAAGGAGGAGGGGACAGGGGGTCCAGAGGTGCATTTCCCAAGGGACCTTCCCCTGGGCAGTCCTGGGCTCCTCCATGAGCAGTTCTGTTTAAGCAGTGCTGTGTCACAGGTGAAAACAGGTGGATTTAAAAATTTGGGGCTGATGCATAAAAAGCCATCAGCTTGCCCAAAGGTACATCTTATAAAGCAAAAATATTCCATTTTCCCACGTCTCAAATGACAGGCAAAGTCATCTGTACCCTGAACTCACCTCTGGAACTTCCCCTAACCATAGTAGGTGGGAGTCAGGTAATGGGAAGACTCCCCTAGGGATAAGGACACTGGAGCCAATTGTGTGGGGAACAGTCAAGTCTCCAAGCCTATGAGATTTGTGGAAACAGGAATGGAAATGACAGATCAGCTACAGCTGGATGGAGGAGCAGATTTCTCTGACATGCTGATGCCCTCTCACAGCCCCATTTTCCATGACTGTGACTGTATCAGTAAATATCTAAGAGAAATAGGGGATTTTCAAGGCTGAAATCCTGGCCCTGTCACATTCGGGGAGTTTTGAAATTAATCCAAATACCTTCATTTTGATGACATTTTGCTGAGCTCTGCTTAGATTTGTCAGGTGGAGCTTCCTGTTGCAGGAGACCCTGTGATATCCAACAGTCCCTCAGGGAACCCTGGGCTGTGTTAGGTAGTCAGGAGCAGTGGGCTCTGAGCCCATATATTGGTGTCTTCACCCAAGCAGTGCTCAGGAATCTGCTTATTCTTTCTTTTGTTGACTGCTCAGGTTTGCTCTTGCAGTCCTGCACAGTCGCTTTTGTCTGAAACCACCTGCACTGCAGGAAACCAAGGGCAGGGTTGCTGCTGTCACTGTTTGGGGTCCTTCCTCCACTGTAGTCTCAGTCAGGATCAGATAAAAGACAAAGGCAGAAGAGTTTGTGGGAGCGTTATCAGCTGGCTTTGAAAATAAATCAAAGGATGGCACTGTGGAAATGACATTTGATGACACGGAATTTTGGGAAGAGGGTTTTTTCAAGCTCAGTCATTTGAATCCTCCATGTAATCCCCTAATGCATTGCTGTGCCTCAGAAATTGGTGGTAGTTTAATTCCACTTACTTTCTCCTCTCCTGCACTGTTGTCTCCTCATGTCCTATTCCTCCCTTTCAGCCCACTGCTCTGTTTTCATGGCTCATCAGGACATAGCTAAGGCTCTGAGGCTGAACAAACAAAGCCTAAAATAAGACAGTGATTTAACAAAACCAAACATCAAGGCCCTGCCAGCTTCAACACACTGCAAACAGACAGCTAATGACAGAGACAGCTCCCAGGATCTAACATTTTAAGTAGAAAGGCCCTGGGTTCCTTAAGAACTTGCTCAGCTCCAGGTATTGCTGAGATCTGGTGGCAGTAAGTTCCTCAAGTTGTGTCCAAGAAAAGCATTTACAGCTTCACCTTCAACAGCCTGTTCTTACCTAAGACCACAGGGAGCCAGTGGGGCTCAAACAGAGAGTGAACAGCTGAATTTGGCAGAATTCTTCATGTTGAGGCAAGGATGAATCATTGGCGTCCATCACACGAGCTCCCTTGACTGCTAATCAAAAGGCACTTACCCTAGCTGAGAATTACCATCTTCACCAGGCCAGCACTGAGATTCAAGATTAATTTTACCATCTCCAGCTCTGAAGAGTCCTTTTGGGCTCACACACAAGCAGCCCTGCTTAAGTCTGTTGCCAGCTGGAGTCTGTTGTCTTTACAGGACATGAAGTGTTCTCAGTCTGAGACAGCAGCCTCTGGACCTGTCTCTCCAAATGCATCTCCGTTTCTTGGGCAGTGAAAACCTCTAAGCCATGTTGTGAGTTGTATTACGAAAGGAATCTCTGCAAGCAGCTGGGGGGCCTGGCTGCCCATCAGCTGCATCTCCGCAGTGTGCGTTCAGGGATATTTCCAGCGATGATGCTCTGGAGATGCTCCTCCGAGGAGCACGGCACCTTCTCCCCTTCCGTAGTTTCTTCAGCAGGAATTCACAACAACAACATTTACCCTTTGCTTGCTTACCCACCAGAAAAAAATTCATTTACTGAAGTCATCCTATTTTGTTCATTAAATTGTCTTTTCTTATTTCCAGCGATGAGGCTGTTAGGATGGCACTCATGGATGTGTGCAGAGGTTTGAAATGTACCCACTTCAAACACTGCTCATGCGAGGAGTGGGTAGTTAGGCTCAGACATGGTATGAAAAATAATATGCCAGGCCCAAATGTCAAATATAATCATAGGTGATATTAACCTCCCCAGTGAAAGGAATACATCCCTTTGTGAAATAACCTGGCTTTAATGTTCAAGATTGCTACAACAGATTAAAAGGCAGCCCCTGATAAGTTGCCTACACTAAAAGCATCATGGAAATTGAAAACATAATGTACCTCACTTAAGTGATTCACACTATTAATATGTAGAGTTTTCTAAGCTATAGTTTTATCAAAGTTGAACAGTGAGAATAAGTGAGGGTTTGTTTCCTCATTTCTTTTCTGAATAACAAAAGAAAACAGATGCATTTATGTCCAGCATAGAAAGAAATAAAATTGTTTCCGAGAAATTGAAGTTGACACTTTGAGCAAAATCTATTCTCTGCTGGAGAGAGGAAAAGGGAGAGCACTCACTGCTCTTCTGTCCTTTTCCTGAAGAAACCCCTAAACCTGGGTGAGTGTATTTTGATATTCAGAGGCTGAACTGAACTTGAGGTGGTGCTTACCAAGGCCAGGTTTCAAATCTGGTAGGTGATGAAAGGGGAGAGACACTTCAGAGCCCTGTTTCTCCAAGTGTGGGCTGTAAAAGCTGGTCACCTGTAGGCTGTAAGAACTCCTTGCATGAGATAACAAAAAAATTATCAAAACCCCAAACCAGACACACTCATCCTTCTCCACACAGACAAAAGGGCAAAGGAAAGGAAAGTAGATGTAATAAATAATTTATAATCTTACTGTAGGTTTTGATGCCAGCAAGTGCTAATTCCTGATGCAATGCAGAACAGATGATCTGTGGATGCTTACAAGAAAGGTGGAGTGGTTGGTCACAGGATGGAGATGCACCCACCAACACATGCACACCATCACCCACAGCTTCCAAACCTTCTGAGATTAAGAAATACTAGATTTCCTTTCAATTACAGCCTCTCACAACCAATTTAAGTGGCAAGCCTCAGGCTGGCTCCAAGAGCTAAACCATCCTGTTTAATCTGCTTGTTGACGTTCCAGATTTAGTGCTGCTGGAGCTGCACCTTCGGTCTACAAAAACACTGCAGCTGCTCCTGTTCCCTTAGAGGCTACTTAATATCCAGGGCTGTTATCTCCTCAGAAACGGTACAGTGTGAGTCTGGAAATCCCTTGCCAGCGCCTCTGCAAGCTGGGGATACAGCTGCCTTAAAGCAGCCTTCCAAATGGACACTGACAGTGAAGATATTACACCTCGCCCACGTGTTTGATGGCTCTTGCTTTGTGCTCACAGTGCTGTGAAACACCTGCGTCCAGCCCTCCTGGGACAGAAGAGGCCAAAAGCATTGTCTCAGTGCCATAAAGAGAAGGAAAAACTGCAGCACTCTGTGCCACAGTCTGGTTTCTCACTCAGGTTTCTCATGGATGGGTTTGAATCTGGCTGTAGAGCATCACTTTTGCAGCCACTCCTATTCCAAGTCCCCTGTGGGACTAGAAAAACTGGGAGCTGGAAGTGAAAGAAGACAAAGGTTCTGGGAAACAAATCCCAGTGTCCATATTTATGTATGCACGAGCTAGTGCTGCAGGCCCCATCACAGAATGTTGGAAGGGACCTTCAATATCAATGAGGGGGTGCTGGTTTTGTTCTGAAAGGCAAGAGGGGCTCAGAAATTATTTTCCTTCCTCCCCCTGCCCAGGCTCTGTCCAGCAGCTCCCTGCCTTGGTGACACCTGGGTTCCTACCACCACTTGCAAAACTTTACTAGAGCCTTGGGGAGAGGCTGGGGCTTGCTCTGTGACACGGTCAGGTAAATATTTGGTACATTGGAGAGTCCTTCCCTTTTCTCCTGACTGCATTAATGCCTCAGCTACCACCACTTCCAAAGAAACATTGGTTACCCAAATCCCAGTGATGCCTTCTCTTCCCAGAGCCCAACACACTCACAGTGGCGATGAGGAAGTTGCAGTGATGGAGCAACAGAGCTGTCCCAGCCTCTCTTCACAACTAATTTCACCCCAGGTAATAAACTCTTCAGTCTTATATCTCATAGAGTTAACCAGGAAAAGCAAAATCTTTCTCCAGTTCCCAACAGCTCCTCACTTTGGATGGAAAATGTTGCCTTTTGGATGTGTGAGTTATGGAGGAGAGGGAGGAAGATGTGCTGTGCATCCTCAACCTGCCTGGTGAGGGACCCACTCTTTAAAACTTGATTCTGAGACAAATAAAGGTCAGACCATCATGGGATTTGTAGCCACACCACTTCATTTGTCTTTATTCCTCAGCTTTGAAGAAAGCTCTTGATATACCCAGTAAATAAGGGTCCCAATGCACCAAAGCGATTTTGAGCAGCAACAGCCTGTGAAAAAACCTCGTGAAGCATTATCCCTCATTAACATCACAGGGCAGAAAAGGCTGGGCTGGGGGAAAGAGCTGAAACCTCTTTGGTTCTTCTTTCCCTGAAGTGGATGGCTAAACCAGAAGTACAAAGGGTGAATCCACAGATGAGCCAGAAGAAAAATCTTGTCCTTATATTTAAGTGGATAAATATAAAGTCTGGGCGAGGCTGCTCCAAGCTGAGGAAGGTTTACTCCTCTCATCTCTCTGCCTGTAAATGCATCCAGCACATTTCAAGCAGAATTTCACCAGTTCACTTTCTGCAGGAAAGGCTTTAAAGCAATCAAACAACACAAGAACTCTCAGCACTCTCTCTCCTTTCTGTCTGCAGAAAAAAATCATATTTGCATTTCTTCTATGGATTGTGTTGTCAAATTGAAATCCAGGGATGGAAAATTGAACCCTACTGAGCTCTGATGACATTTCTTTTCTTGTATCTGAATTTCTGACGGTCAAAAGTATTGAGAGAAACTCACTCTGACTTCAGCAATGAAAATTGGGTCCTGCATTGGCATCCTGGGAAAGGGACGGGAAGAGCTGCCAGTTCAGCAGCTTACCAAAAACATCTTTCAGCCTGGAAAATAAAAAAATAATTCCCGTGTTCAGGTATGTTTCTGCCTGTCGTTTTGGGATCCATCCACTTTTCCATGCTTTCATTTATAGAAGCTGAAGCTTAACCTGCACTATATGGGTGCCACATGTAGTTTTTTGAGTGTGCAATATTCTTAATAACCAGACATTACAAATTCAAAATGAGCCTGTATGGAGGCCTCCCCTTCTACGTTTTTATTCTCTTTATACGTCTCTGGTCTGCCCTGGGGACCACGAAACACAATAAAACACATTCTGCAGCTAATTCATACTAACTCTCATCATTAGGCATTTAACAGGCAATGTCAAGACAATGTCCATGCAGCTGGAAGTGCCTCCACTTGCTGTCTTTCCTAATCAAGAATTAACTCATCTTTCTTCTCACAAGACAGCATGAGCTTTCTCCTTTCCCACTTTCCAGGCCATTTGTCATCAAAGATTACTCCAGATTTATGACACACTTTTGCCAGGGCAGGCAGGGTTAGTGGGTTACTTTTCTAAAAGAGCAGTGCTGGTAGGTCCCTACCCTCTCTCAGTTCTTTGGAGATGCCCACATTTCCCTGGTTTGCATTGGTGGCTCTCGAGTGACCTGGTAAATGCAGCCCTCTAAGCTGTGCAAGCACAAAAAAGTGGGTCACAGTCTGCAGCAATTAGAGGAAAAAATACAAGGATGACAGTTCCAAATTTCAAACTATTCACCAGAAATCAGGTCTGCTCATGTCTTTCTCAGGAATGACTTTCTCTCCCAAAAATAAACATTCCTAGACCACTCCACAGAGCATTGGCTAAACCAACACTGTGTGTTATATAAATAGGAATTAGTGGAATTAATGGCAAGGCTAAAGTAAGGTGTAAAATTCCTCTACCAGGACAACCCATTAAAGTGACTGATTTCATTTTTCACCCTAAAGATCTCATTGGAAGGGTCATGAATACATTCATATTTGCTCCTTCCATTCTGAGCCTAGAAATACAGAAACATCTCCACATGGAAAGGCAGCACTTCTGCAGAAAGCAAACCCAACTTCTTCCTGGTTCAGCTCTAGAGAGAATTGGGGAAAACATTGCACAAAGACTGAAAAGAGGGAGAGCAGTTTGCACCTCCCTTTTGCTCTGCACAAATTACAGCAGATTATTTTTTCTTTTTGGGTGGTCAGTAGCAAGTTTTATTTTTTAGTTTCCAGGAGAGGAAGGAGTCCTCTTGCTCAGAGGTACAAAGGAATGTGCTCAAGTAATTTGCGGAATGTGAAGAGGAGCAGGGTTCTCACATCGTGACAGTATTTTACTCTTGGTCCAAACCACTTCAAGGGACAACATTAAATCTCTTACTTTTGGTTCATCCCTGTTATGGCTGGAAGGGTTTTCCTATGGCTTTCCTTGACTTTTGGCAATTTATTCTGAATTCAGGGTAGGTGAAACCTCAGGTAGACAGACTCAGGTTAGCACAGAGGAGAAATCCTGACGTAAGTGAAGGTGTTACCTGCTTCCCTCCTGCCTCTGGGGAACTGAGGGCAAACTGAATCCTGAATGTAAGATAGACAGAAGAGGGATTTGACTCTTCTCCAGCACCATTCCAGTGAGCTTGTTGTACATATAAAAGCAATGATGTTGCTCCTCTGAAGTCAGTGATTTTATCAGTCTTCTCACTTAAGAAATGATCGATTTTCTCATATTACCAGGATAAAATCTAACCTGTATTATGTAGGTCATGAACTCATCTTTCTTCACCTTCCACATCTCTGGGCACAGTACAACCAGAATTAATGGCAATAATAATAAACTCCTTTGGAGTTTAACGATTATTCATTAGCAGAAGTACACCAGTTCTGCAGTCTCCTCTTCCCTCGGATGCCTGACACTCTGGGCTACACTGCTTATATTTAAGAGAAACAATCAATAAGCGCCGTGCAGTCTTGGCTTTCTGGGGCATTAATCTCTTCATTACTGAGTTAGGCACAGTCCTGTGGGCTTCAGCTAAATCCCTGTGCCAAACAAAAGAACCCACCCAATCAAACATATCCTTAAAAGCAAGCCTGTCACCAAACTGCCTCTCAGGAGAACGGTGATGTCCTGGGACAGCAGGAATGTGCTGGTGACAAGGGGACACTGGGGCTTGACAGAGAAGGTGAACTGGGACATGTTCCTCACCAGCCTTCGTCTTCCAGCACGGAGATGAAGATGCTGAGAAGCCGTGTCCATACCCCAAAACCTTTCTGGGAGCCTGCGAGGTCAGACTGGGGCAAGAACAGGGTTGAGAAGGCACCACACCTTTGCAGGGTCCTTCCTTCACCATCAGGCAACTTGGGCAAGAACCGGAGCGAGGGCTGAGACCGCAGGAAGAGCTCCAGCACCTCAGTGGGACTAATATTTCACTGGGAGGGACTTTAACAAGCTGTGGACCTGTGACTCAAGTGTTTCATCAAGGCCTGAAGCTCATCCTCTGAGCAGAACATCACAGCTGGTTCCAAAGCTTTCAGAGCATGTTTCACTGGGCTGCACACATCCTGCTCTCAGACGGCTCCAAGCTCACCCTTCTTTCCTTTTGAGCTCTGACTATAATTCATCTAAGCTTTTATGAGGCAATTCACATCCAGATTTTATTAGAAGTGGAAGGCCCTTTTATTTCCTCAGTGTATTCAGCACACAGAGAACTGGCTCTCTGGTTAATTTTATTTCTGTGCTTTCTGTGTTTTAATAATGATCTCCCCAGTTCCATTCAGCTCTGAAAAGGAGGGGGAGATAGAGAGATATGAGCTGGAATAATGTAATCGTGTACTGCAGACAGAGAAACACTGGTAAAAATGAAGTGTAATGAATATGTGACTGAGGCAGAGGCATAAAAGATTACTTAAAATATAAAACCTGATGTATTTGCACACCTACCAGGCATATGTGTGCACTCTCAAAAAAAAATGCAGGTATGGCTTTCAAGAAGAAAGTAAAATTATATGAAAAATTATTTTTGTCAAAAAATATTCCAGAAGTGCAAACACCATACACACATGTAGCTCTGGGGCCACATACCATGTGGTTTTTTTTTTTCTTCACTGGCATTTTGAAACCAAATAAGACAGAGACTTACCAGAACAACAACAAAAAAATCTTCTTATGACACTGAATATTTGTGTGTTGGATGCCAGCAGGAGATGACATACAGCTTCAAGCTCATCCAGGCCAAGGTTTGTCCTTTTGGTATTTCTTTCATCCCCAGCTGAGCTCTCTCTGTGTCACATCCCTGTTCCTCCAGCTGCCTGGTGGAGGATCTCAAACCAAAGAGAGGAGCACAGGACAGTTCCACCACCCACTGCACCACTCAACCTGTGCAGAAGATTTTTCCAAATGCATCCAGCCAGGTCAGAGCATTGGGCAGACTCAGCAAGAGCTGTCTGGAGCTCATGTAAAGGCAGCCAGGCTTTGTAAACCGTGATTAAAACCCAAAGAGGGATTTAGCTCCATTTTGATATTATTCCTTTATCTGATATTCACAGTCTGCATGTCATTAAATGAATGTGTTACGGTTTCTGGGGGATGCACACAGTGCAGATATTGAGAGACTCAGCAGTGAGTGTTTCCTGCAGGTCACATAATGGGAAAATTCAAATCTGCCTGTACTGGACATGGAATCCCCCTGGCAGAGTCAAGGAAATTAATTTGAAATAAATGGGGTTAAACACCAAAGAACCTCCCTCTTGTTTTGGCCGTTTTTTTCCCCACATGAAGTCAGACTGCCAGCAGCACCTCTGCAACTGGAATTGTTTTTTGAAAAAAACACTGGCAGAGGTTGCCCAGAGAAGCTGTTGATGATCTGTGGAAACATTCAAGGCCAGGTTGGTGGGACTTTGAGCAACCTGATCTAGTTGATGAGTTGAAACTTGATGACCTTTAATGGTCCCTTCCAATTCAAACAATTCTATGATTTCTATGAATTTGCAGAAGCCTCATGTTGGCCCAGCTGAAGTGCAAAGGCTGATACGGAGCAGGCTGGGAAGGCTCCCATCTTTCCTTGGAAAGCTGTGTATTGCTGCCAGTGAGTAACATGCAGCTTCCCGCTGGTTCCTAAGGAAACAAAAGGGGTGGAACCAGGTGGTGGGTGCTGTGGCAGTGCCCCTTTGCAGTGTTTTGGGGTGCTGGGGAACAAGGGCCCTCAGAGAGCCCTGTGAGGTCCCTGCTCAGTTGCTGCACACCCTGGCTGAATTAAACCCCTGAGGTCAGCGCTGCTGCTCCAGCTCCTGCTGGAGCGAGGGAGGACTGGGTGTTCCACGCCTGTCTTGTATTTGCAGAAGCTGACAAGTACCATTTCTCTTGCTTCTGAACCAAATGCAAAACCTCTTTGAAGATCCCCCCGAGTTTTGACCCCTATTTTCACTGTCCACACCCTCCTGCACCCAGAGAGCCCAGAAGCTGGACAGGAGTATAATTTTTAACAAGATGCTGCAGATTCTGCAGAGTAATTAATCTCAACAGAAAGACCTGACCAGTTTTTCCCAGTAACTCATTTAAAGAGGGAGGTTTATGCCATTCAGTGGAGCTGCCCTGCACCGCTTAGAGAGAGAAACAGGCTCTGAGCGTCCCCAAGTGAAGTGTGCTGGCACAAACCTTCCTCCTCCTCCTCTATCTGCCCTGACCCCTGCATCCCCGAGGGGATGCCACATCCCAGTGCTGTGTGATCCTCCCTCTCGAGGCTGATTAGCCAGAGCTGGAGGGTTCAGGGAGGTGAGAGCATCGGCATCCTCGTGGTGACGTTTGATCGCCGGTGTCTGCCAGCGCTCCCAATTAGCCTGCAAACGCTTACTCTGGCTCACAAACACTTCAGAAAATGAAGTTTAACGAAAAGCCGCCTGCGTTGCTTTTCTTCAACCCTCTCTGCCATATCAAAGCCTTTGAGAGTAGCTGAGGACAACTTTTACAGCCGAGAAGGGCCCATTTGAGCGCTGCCTCGTTAGCGCGGTGGCTGTGCTGCGCACGGAGCCGCAGAGCATCCATCAGCCCACTTACCAGGAGCACTCCTGAATACCAGCAAGCATGTTAGGCTGCAAAGCCACCTCTGAGGGAGCCACCAAAGGGCTTTGCAAGCAGAAAGGTCACCCAGCTCATCTGCCTCCAGGGGAGCTGATTAGAGCCGGCGCGTTTCGGGAGCCGTGGCACCCCGCAGCAAGTGCGTTCCCTGGGTCTTTTTTCTCCCTTCTCTCCCAGTAATGATCTGCAGCTCGTCAGAGGGGGCTCAGCGGGGGAGGACAGCAGCAGCACTTATTTTAATAAATAACATTTGTGAGCTGGCTTTCAAGGCTGCAGCGTGGCGAGGGATCTGATGAAGAATCGGGAGGGAAGATTGAGAGAGACACACTGGCACAGCTTGCCCAGAGAAGCCGTGGATGACCCATCCCCAGAAATTTTCCAGGCCAGGTTGGGCGGGGCTTGGAGCACCCTGGTCTAGTGGAAGGTGTCCCTGCCCATGGCAGGAGGTTGGAATGAGATGATCTTTAAGGTTCTGCAGAATAAGGCTGGTTGTGCCTCCGCGATCTTCTCTTTGATAAGTCAACGTTAAAAACATCACCAGGGGCATTTCCCTGAGCAGTGATTCCAACCTCAGGCCTGTGGTGGGAAGGTCACACATTTCTGGTAAGGCTGCTCTATTTCAAGCTGTGTTTGTCCGCTGAGGAGGTTTTGGGGCAGTTCTGCTCACTTTGGGTGTGTTTTCCAGGACTGGCTGCACTCTTGGCTCTAAGTGACCACAGCAGACCTGCTCCAGCTGCTGCCCAAGCCAAGGTCCACACAAAGGAGAAATCATCACCAGTGCATTTGCATAATAGTTAGGAAAAGCATTTGCACCGGGAAAACAGAAGGAATATCTTTAGTTATTACCTACAGCAATTTAACATGACTGCTAAAAACATCTGATGAAAATAGTGCCAGAAACATTGGCAAGTGTATCTCCCTCCAAAATCAAAATGCATCATAGCATTAACCCTACCTTAATGGTTCTGTTTTTCAACTCAAAAAAAGGCAGAGGGAGAGAAAAATTCTGAAAATAACACATTTCTTTTTTTTTTTCCCTTTCAAAACATCTCCTTGTTTCTCCAATACATTTATTTTGCATTATTTTTTCTCATGTAAATACTTGAAAACACAACAAAACATATAAATTAAACCAAATGCTTTGATTAATGCAAAACCACTGACATTTCTTTTCCTGAATAATTTAAAAATTAAGCTGAGGAAACCAATTTCTTATCTAAAAAGCCTCTGTAAAACTGAATATTTGGTGTTTTGCAGCACTTCTGTTAAGTGGACTGGTGTCAGCATCTTCTTCTTTTAATGTTAAAAACAATTTTAACCCACCCACACTTCATCTCTGAACTATTTAGGAAAAGATGTGTCTTTCTAGCCCTTCTCTACAGTCTCTCAGCAAAGTCTCTGGTTGTACTTGGCATTTCATAACTAGGCTTTAAATACTGTATTTAAATTACAGTGAAAATGTCCATAAGAGGTATGATGTAAAGGTATCACTATAGTGGGACATCTTTTGTCCTCCATCCCTCACTCTTGTGTCATAAAAATGTACAGGATTTCTCCTGTATGGAAACAATCTGGTCTTGAAAATAAAATTAATGTAATTTCCATGGGTGGCCACTTCTCTTGTTCAACAGGTTTTTGTTACTGAAGACAATTCTTCCATACATTAAAATACAAGGAAAAAAATCAAATTATCTTTCTCTGAATGTTTTATGGTGTTGTTTTAATGAGTCTGCCTTTCTGCTACTGCAGAAGGAAATTTTGAAACACCTTCACTGGGAACAAAGAGAGCAAACATTGTCTCACAGGCAGAAGGAGGCAACCAGAGGCATGCAGAGAGAAGCCACGTTGGGTGACACACAGTCTGTCTGCAGCTGGACTCCCTATCCCAGAGCCAGCATTTCTCCCTACCCCACTGCAAGGTGGAACAGAGCTCCCTTGCTGACCCGTGCTTGGACACAAAGGGAGCCCTCAAGCTTTTGAGCATGTCATCAAAGAGTCACAGAGGTGATTCCATGCACCCACAGCGAGGTTCACACACAGGCTGGATGGGAAGGAGCTTGTAGAGTGCAAAAACCGAGCCAAGCTGGGCAAAATTCCCGCCCAATTAATGCAGGCAGAGGTTTGGCAATGAAATGTTTGAGCTGCGTTTAGCACATGGTTCACTTGGATTGGCTCCCTGGGGGGAAGCTACTGAACAGCAGCTGCTCAGGCTCGTCTTTCCCGGGAAGGCTGCTCAGGATCACAGAGGAGAACGGCAGGAGGAGACACCAAGTCCCCCACGCCTCAAAGACATTCTGTCTTGAACTTCTGCCTCAGGGCTTTCTGCACGTTCTGTATCTTCTCCGTGATCACGGTGTCACTGAGGTGGTCTCCAAACTTCTGCTTCAGCAGCACCCTGATGATTTTGATGCAGCGTTCATCCATCATGGGCTTGGCCTCTCGGAAGGTGTTGCCCCTGCGCCCCGTGATGGAGTGGCTCTGGATGTAGTCGGAGGTGAAGAGTTTGTACAGCAGCGTCTTGCAGGCTGTGCTGATTTTCTGGTCAAACCTGATGGTCTCTCTGAGCTGTTCCTTGGTGTAGCCATTGAAGAGCTCCACCACCTCGCAGGGCTGCCGGTGGGGCTCCTCCTGGAAGGACAGGGATTCCAGCCTCTGCACCTTCTTCTTCAGAGAGAGGACATCCTGTTGGAGGTCCAACACCATCCTCTCCAGCTGCTCGATCTTCTCCACCCTGAAAAATTAAACTTGCTTGTGTAAAGCCAAGACACCACAGCCTCAGCTTGGATATTGACAAGGGATGTAGCACCTCCACCCAAGCAGTGGTGATGCCTTCTGCAAGCAGGGCCAGGACAACTTCTCCAACAGAGTATCAGCCCTTCCACCCATTCCTGGGTGAGGAGTAAGGCAGGACTTTTCAGTAGCTCAGGAATGTTCAGTTTAACCCTCAACTCCCCCTTGTCATGCAAACATGGAGACTTTGATATTCAATTTTCTTCTCAGTTGTAAGGAAAGATATAAAGCCTGTCCTGCAAGTCCCAGGACACAAATATTTGTGGTATTAAACAACAGACACATGGGAAATGACAATACAAAAACCATAACATGGATTTTTTTGGCACCCATTTCTGTGCAAGAAAATGGCCCCTAGCATCACTTTATGACTGGATGATTGTGACTTATGACTTGTTATCAAAGTAATAAACAATAAAACAAGGAACACACAACCATCTTCAAGCACAATGGGTGTCGTTTTGATTGCTATAGGCAAGAGTTTTGTGGTTTCTACCCTAGTTTAGAGTTTTCTTGTATCTCTAACTCCAAGCCCAATCAGAAACACCTGGCTCTGATTATAAAGAGACTCAGCAACTTTTGGTCTTAAAATTGCACCACTTTGTCACCCAGCTGTGATCTCACTGCTCGCTCTTGTAGTGAGGAGGAAGAACAGCTAAGAACAAGTGCCTTCTGTTGCTAATTACCTTTCCATCTCACCAGGACCAAAATTTTTTTGAACCCTCTCGAAGCCATCTGTGTCTTGCAAAACATCAATCTTTTGCTCTTCATGGCTGGAAGAAACAAGCAAGTTAAACAGCACTGCCACAAACGGCTTCATGCTCATATTCATTCCTGATGACAATTACCTGGAATTCAAAGCAAAGTCAATTCTGTTTGCATTTGCAGCAAGAATAAAATGGATTGAGAGGGAATATTAGGGGTTCTTCTGTGGACAAACTCCTGTGCATCCCCTGGCACACAGAAACAGGGGACATCCCATTGACCCCACAAGGAATCAGAACTCCAGAGCATAGTCTCAATTGCTCTGCTGTCTGTCCCCACAGAAACTCCTGTTATCTTTGGGGTTTGGGTTTAAGCT
This sequence comes from Atrichornis clamosus, assembly GCA_013400975.1. Taxonomy (NCBI): domain Eukaryota; kingdom Metazoa; phylum Chordata; class Aves; order Passeriformes; family Menuridae; genus Atrichornis; species Atrichornis clamosus. Next base: position 190,066 of record WBMZ01004193.1, read on the forward strand.
TCCATTAACACCTACTCAAAGCAAGCACTGCCAGAGAACAGAAACAGAGTGGACAATATATATCAATATACATGATGAGAAACATTCAGGGTCCTCACTGCACTTCGAAGTGTTACCTGCTCAGACAGATGTGCTGCTGGCACTGGGACAAGATGCCATCTGACTTCCTCTTCATTGGAAGGGCAATGTAATCTGCAGCAGGGATGGGAGACAAGCAGAAGAATCAGCTGTTGAAAAGGTCCTGAATCCCTCTGTCTCCACAACAGATTCTCTAAGCACTCCTGCTAGATTGCATGGCAATACGTTATTGCCTTGCATAAAGTGATCCAGACAGGCTTTCCAGGATTGATCAATAGGGATTTGTTATTAGGAAAAGGTGGTATCCCAAGGGTTTCTGTTCCCAGCACAGAAGGTACAGTGGGCAAGGCAAGTAGAGCCAACATGTCTCTAGATGCAGCTGTTAGTCAGCAGGTAAATAACACACTAACATATTATCATAAGTACATTTAATGTGTGCAGTGGTGGGTGGAAAAAGAGGGAAATAGGCAAATCTGAGAACATTTGACTAATTGAGACACAAGGCTTTTGGGAATTTCAGTTATACAGGCAGGCAAGATTGTCTTTTGGCTTGTGGGGAGAGCACTGCTAGTCCAGGAGACAGAGCAGACACCATACACTATCACACAAGCATCTTCCTTTAGAAAGCCCTCCTGGAGGAGATCTCCCAGGTGAAAAGGACCAAAAAATGTCATCTCTAACCTTTATAGCCCTGAGACAAAGCACACACAGCCCCGGAGCAAAGCAGAGGTTTTCTGGCTGCTCTGCAGGTCCCCATCCCACCCTGCCACTCAGGACCAGGTGGCAGAGCCAGAACGCAAGGTTACCTCTGGTAGCTGGACCAGCCCTGTCCTCGTCACCCTGGGACATCCCTGGCCCCGGCATGGCCATGGTGATGAAGGTGGAGGGAGGTGTGAAGGCGCTGGCTGGGTGGGGAGGGCCTGCCAGTGAGCGGGGACTTCCCACCGCACTTCCCGGGACACGTCTGTCCTTGGTGATGGAGGAGCTGCCGGCATCAAGGGGCAGGCTGGCCTCGGCTGCCCTCAGCAGCGGCTTGGCAGGGTAGGCCCTGTCACTGGGGTACTTCCTGGACGCATTCCCCGGGGTCCATTTTGGGAAGGTTTTCCTGGATTTTTTTGGTGGGGATGGCAGCATGCTGTGGACAGCTGGTTCTTCTTCTGAAAGGAAGGTGGATACTCAGAATGTGCAATGGGGCATCAGTGTCGTGCCTCTCCCACCTCCCACCCGGTGCTTCGTATTCTGATTGCAGTGATGTGAAATTTAGGAAGGGACTACACCATGCCCAGAATTCTCCCACCCCAAGAGCCCCGTGCAAGCAGAAGGCTGCAATGTCCAAAAGCCTTTACTCACTTAATTTCTCCAGGAGCTGTCTATCTTCCAGCAGCTTCTTCTCCAAAATATCTTTATGTTCTGTAGGAAGAGAAAACTTTTCAGCACTGAACTCCTCAAAAGGTTGCTCCTGAGCAGCCCTAAACTGCAAACCCAGGCTGGGGGGTGGGTCACTCACCACTGATGCCTTCCACCACGCCCCAGTAGAGCCCACTGAAGCCAGGGCAGCGGGCCAGCACCTGCTCCCCCACCGTGTAGAGGTGGAAGGGCTTGCGGGGCTCCTTGATGTTCTCCATGTTGATGACCCGGCTGCCATCGGGCCAGCTGATAAGCACGTAGAGCTTGGTCGACATCAGAGCTGCCCACCTGGAGCAGAGGGAGCAGTAGGGCAGTGTCACCGCAGGGTTTTGGGGCTCTGCCATGGTTGGGATTGCTGGAAAATGGTGCTTGACCTGGGGCAGCACAACCTGGAGATATTCAATACTTGGCCCTGTGTCTTCTCTGTTATTTCTCCTTTCCCATTCCTGCCCTTCTGTGCTTGCCTCATCCTAAAGCCCTTTGCTGGGAGGCTGTCTTGGGTCTGACCGAGCACAGCCCCACGTGCCTTCAGTGCACCCCAGTGTCATTTGCAGTGACAGCCACGCCATGTCTCACCTGGGGTCAGGCAGGACCAGCTCTCACAGCAGACACTTGGAGCAGACCCTGGAAAAGCCACTGAGCAGACAAAGGCTGGTTCCTCTGCCCATGTGAACCACCTCAGCTCAAATGACTTCACTGGATCTACAGCAATTTGCTCCAGTGCAGGGCTGTATCTGTATGATATCAAGGCAGCACAGAGGAGAGACTCAAAAAGACCCAAGGGTATTCCAGGAAATGATCATTCCTTTGCCTGTGCAGTTATTTTCCCCAGAAAACATCAAAGTGCTTTGATAAGGAGAGCAGCAAATTCCCTTCATTTCACACATGGGGAAACTGAGGCACAGAGCAGTGACAGATTTACCTAAGGCAGTCAAATAACAAAGCTGCAAGGAGCTGGATCCTGAGCCATGGACCACTGCTCTTCTCTCTGAAGTACCTCCTTCTCCCCTTGGAGCTGCAGACTTAAATCACTGGAAAAACCGGAGTGCTCAGTGACTGAACAACAGCCAGGCTGGTGGTGACTTCCAAAACCTCCCGTGCCAGAGGAGCAGCTGAGGAGCTGAGGGCTGCTGAGCTCAGGAGGGGTTTCTTTCCAGCATGACATGTTCATCATGGATGGGGACAGAATCAGGCAGAGACCATCTGCCAGAGCTCCTAAGGGTGCTGGCAGAGCATCACCCCAGTCCTGCAGGATTTGGCAGAAGGTCTCTGGGGACAGGGGCTCAGCCCATGTGCTGGGCACCACATGGAGAACACCCACAGTGTCCAAAGCTGATGGGAGGGAGCTGGGGCAGGGACAGGGAGTTGGAGCAGAGACAAACTGGCAGGAAAGGCAGCTAGGACCCAATTTATTCTAGCTTCTTGTTTTGTCTCCACACCCCCGTTAAAGCCATGCCTGGATTTGATTCCTTTCACTTGGAAGGCTCAAGTTCACCCTGGAGAACTTTCTCTTTCTCCTCCCCTGCCTCCACCACCATCAGCTGCAGCAAAGCTCCTTGCAGGAGCCGTAACTCTCCCCAGACCTGCCAGCCTGCCCTGCTGGCACAGTCTCACACCTGGTTTTCTCCAGCCCTTTTCTCCTGACCAAGACACACTGTGGCATTGATTTTTATCAGGAAGCACCACATACAAATTATCTGTGTGCCTGTCTCCCCACGTCCCCTTCCCTGCAGCAGGCAGCTGCCCCCAGCCCTCTCCCAAACACAGGGAAGGCTACAGACCAGAAATTGGGATAAATGCATAGCTGAGCCCTCTCCCTCCCAGAAACAGAGCTCCACATTCCAAACAGCAAACAACCCCAGCCCAAGTAGCTCTCTAGTGAGGTTTTGCTTTAACATTTAAAGAAAACACACTGATCTTCATAGCTGCTGCTGCTCCCTCCTTCCCCACTAAGCGGTTGTTCATTTACCCTAATGAATGCAACAAAACTACACAAACACACAAACAGAGAGAAAAAAAATGAGAGAGAGATCAAAATCCTGATAGCAACAGAGCTGCTTCTTGCCTGGTTAGCACTGCTCCAGGTGTTGAGTCTTGCAAGATGTCTCCTATCTCTCCAGGTCTCAGCTGCCTGCTCCAGGAGAGGAGGTGATCGGACACTTCCTTGCCTTGGGCTTGTCCCTTCACCACAGTTCCTTGTCAGGTCTTCTTTGTCTGGCTTGGAAAGCTCCCACCTGCTGTCCCCACTGCAAAGAAAAAAAAGAGCTTTTGCTTTCTTTTTTCCTGGTTGTTTTGTTTCAGCATTATTATTCCTGTTATTTTTCCATATACATATATTATTTTTATCCTTAGCTTGTTTCAGGTCTGTTTCTTACAGGGAGAGAGAGCAGAGGAGAAGAGAAAAAGCCTTGGGTTTTTTGGAGCATGAATAAACCTTGCATTTCCATGAGTTATTCATGAATAATTCATGAAAATGCATGATTAATTCAGGTTCATGAATTATTCAGGAATAATTCTCGAACATTCCTGGTTAATTCATGCTCACACAGCGAGTGAGTCAGGCTCCAGGGCTTGGAGAATTCCTTTCTCCCTGAGACAGGAGAAGAGAGGCTTAGAGAAGCTGCATTGTGCACTTGCTGTTTACTGCCTCTTAGAAGAGAACATATTTGGGGCCCTTTTTGAAACAAGGACTTGAAGAGAATTGAAATGCCTGCAGCCTCCTGCCCACGGAGGAATAACACAGCACCAAAAGAAGAGAGAAAGAAATTGGATTTGCTCATAGAGGAAAGCCTGGCAGCAAGTTTTGCTCCCTTTCAAAGCATTTTTATCCCCCCCTCCAGATTTCTCCCTGGTTAAGATACACCTCACTGCTTCAGTTTCTACCTGCTGTGTAACAAAAAGGATCATCCACGTGGGCTTCTGCTTGGGGAATCCAAGGGAATTCCATGCCACATGCCCATCTGTCCCTGCCCATGTGTGTGCGAACAGTCCCTTCTCCCAGATAACAACCAACAGGACAAGAGGAAAGGGCCTCAAGTTGCACCAGGGGAGGCTTAGATTGGATGTTAGGAACATTTCTTCACTGAAAGGGTTGTCCAGCACTGGCACAGGCTGCCCAGGGCAGTAGTGGAGTCACCATCCCTGGGGGGATTTAAAAGCCCTGTGGATGTGGCACTTGGGGACGTGGTTTAGTGCTGGGCTTGGCAGTGCTGGGGGAATGGTTGGGCTCGACGATCTTAGAGGGCTTTTCCAAGCTAAAAGATTCCATGGATCTGTGCAAAGCAACTTGACTCAGTCTCCCAGCCAGGGTGAGCTCCAAGAGAGGCAGTGGGCCCAGCAGGTCAGGCCCGGTGCTCACACCAGTGCAAACACCAAGCTGTCCATGCACAGCTCTGCTTCCCCTCTCTGGATCTCCCAAAAACGTCACCGCTGCAGCACCTGAGGTTTCCTGGGCTTTTTATCAGCACTGCAGGGAGGATCACGTGGCATGGCAAAGATCCCATAAGGCACCCAGCCTGCCACGCTCCAGGCTGGACACCAGCAGATGAAGGTGCAGTGGCTTGGGCCATCTCCAGCCCTCTCTGCACAAGCTGCCTGCCCAACCAGCCATCCTCTCCCAGCCACTGGATGAGATGGAAAATCAGAAGGGAGCAAATCCAAACAGCACCGTCTGGGTTATCTAAGACAAAAACAGCACTGGAGGTTGTTGTGAGAAAGAGAATTCAGGTGTTCAGGGACACATTAGAAAAGGACCGTGATCAGATTCACCGAGCAAGAATTCTGTGCCTCTGATTTGCAATATTTACAGCTAAAAAATTCACCTGTCAGCCCAGGTAAAGTCAGATGTTCAGCTGAGAACTGGTTAAGATTAGGTAACACAGCAGAGATGAATAGAAAAGCAGTAGTGTGTAACTTCTATGTAGTTTTGAATTATGTTGCTGAAGACTGAGAACTGCATAGTAATGAGAAATGGAAAAGCAATGATGAGGGGGAAAATAATAGAGATACACAACAACAGAGATGAGATTGGATTCCGGTTTGATGAAGGACCTGGTTCCAATAAAATCTGCCTGGGAAGTGGGCTGGCTTAAACAAGCATTGTTTGCTTTCCTTTGAAGAACAACAATATCCAAAACATAACAGATGAATAGTCCTGGGGTAGAGATTGGTAATTCAACTGCAAATCTCAGGAGAGGAAGGACTGCAGGAACCACAAGAGGAAGACAAATTGTAGTCTCATCAAACAACAGAAAAGTCAAGTGCCTGTATATAAATATACAGTGTTTGTGTTGAATTATTCCAGGAAAATGTGAGTCTAAAGTGAATCCCAGGTGTTTGACTTCATGAAAATTAGCAAGTCCTGATTAGATTTCCCTCCCAGTATGTGAATATGAAATCCCTGGCCAGATGCCTCAGTTCTGGCTGTAGGTAGAGTTACTGTAGGTAACCTCTCTTCTGCATCTCCCAATTCTTTGAAAACAAGTCCCTCACTGCAGCCCCCGGTGCCAGCAAATGTCACCCTGCAAGCTGCACTTGCTGAGATTTAGATTTGAGCCCCGACTAAAGAACAACAATAGTTCCTTTGTGATCTTACCCAGAGATGCACTGGGGGAACAGTGTTCAGCATCTGTTCGAGTGCTGCCCGGGTCTTTATCAGAACAATCTAAATTGATGTTTGAAGGGATTTACATTGTAAACACAGGTGGTTTTAATCCCCCTTTTCGTTTAACCTCGGCAATGTTGCTATTCCTTTGGCTGGGTTCAGCACCCAGATGTAGAATCCTGCAGTGGTTTGGGTTAGAAAGGAAATTAAAGACCATCCCATTCCACCTCGCTGCCTTCCACTAGACCAGGTTGCTCAAAGCCCCATCCAAACTGGCCTTGAACACCTCCAAGGATGGGGCAGACCCAGCTTCACTGGGCAAACTGTGCCAGGGCCTCACCACCCTCACGGGGAAGAATTTCTCCCCAGTATCCCGTTTAGCCCTGCCCTCTGTCAATGGGAAGCCATTCCCCTTTGTCCTGTCTCTCCAGGCCCTTGTCCAAAGTCCCTCTCCAGCGCTCCTGGAACCCCTTTAGACACTGGAAGGGGCTCTAAGGTCTCCCTGGAGCCTTCGCTTCTCCAAGCTGAACTCTTCCAGCTCTCTCAGCCTGTCAGCAGAGCTGCTCCAGCCCTCGGAGCATCTTCGTGGCCTTCTCGGGACTGGCTGCAGCAGCTCCACATCCTTCTGATGCACTCCAGCATTTCAGAGAGCAGCACAGTTCAACGACTGAGAGACAAGAGTTCTATGGATCATTAACTTTTATCAACACAATGAAACGACAGGGGAACCCTCAAGCCCTGAAGTTCAGTGGGTCAGACCCGAGACCGGCCGTGCATCCCTCCCACGCTGCCGGGAGAAGGGCCGGGTATCACCAGGAGGGATCGGAACCGTCAGGGCAAATGGTGGACAGAGAGACCCAGGCACTGCCCCTCATCACCAGTCCCACCTGGGATGGCAGCGTGGCTGACGGGATCACTCGGACGGATCTGGGTTTGCAGTCCGTGCTGACAAGTGCAGTGTAAGTCACTGTCTGTACCCGAGAGCGACCACCCGGCGGCATTTTGCATTTGTAATGAAATAAGTACAAGTCCCATCCCTGCCTGCAACGCAGGGAACACTGAAATACGATCCAGGCTAATGAGCCTGGAGTTAACTGCATGTTAATTAAAGAATGTCTTTTTTCTAATAGGCTAGAAAAGAGCTCAATTACTCAGACAGGAGCAGTAAAGCCACCAGGAGGGTCAGCAGCCAGCCAGACTGGAATAGGCAAGTCCTTCCTACTTCAGTTAGTCAAATGCTTCCTGGGATTGGAGCTTTTCCCTGTTATTCCTCACGTGACAGAGGCCAGAAAACAATGAGAAAATCAGAGTCTAAATGCACCAGGCACAGCTTTGCAGTGCTGCAGAGCCTGCATGAGCTCTGGAGAAAGTCCACTGGCTGCCAGGGCTTCACATTTACCTGAAGCAAGTTATTATTCCTTCACTATCATAGCCCTGAATTAAGATATTTTTTAGAGACTGAGGTATTTTGTTTCTCTTCAGAAAAAGGTTTTCACTTTGTAATCCCTTTCCAAAAACCCTCCTTTTCACCTAATCATCTTCCTACTTTTTTGCAAAGCCTTTTTTCCAAGCTCTCTGTATTTATTTGACCTTTGTGCTCTACAACATCTGTTTCCTTATCTGCTTGGCTGGCTGCTTTCTTGGGGTTCCTTTGTGAACTTGGCAGTGGGATAGCAGAAGCACAGTTAGCAAAAAAAAAAAAAAAAGAGGGGGGAAAAATCACCCAAGAAATGGAAGGAACCTTCATTGAGGGAGGGTAGCACTATAAAATATGATGGCTTTTAAATATCCCCAAACCTTTCTCTGAGATGCTTTCAAGCATTTAGCATTAGCCTCTTTTTAGTATTCGAGGGGACATGAAGGGGACTAACAGGAATTAACCAAACTAAGGAGGTACCAGAAATCAAGGAATAGATCATTCCCATGAGACTGAAAAGGAAGAAATTATTTTACATTGCAATTACAGCTAAAGGTACTTGCTTAGCTTTAGGTATCTGAGCAGCTCCTGAGAAAATGATAGGACTAATCAGATTTTTTAAATAGAACACACACTTTCCTAGTCACAAACTTAGGGGCAAAAAGCAGAAAAAACCTTAATGTTTCAATTAGTAACAAACCCCACTGAAAGAGATGTTCCTGATGTACAGGTCAATGTAATTGAAAAAACTGAAACCCCAAAATGCACTTTTAGGTTCAGGTTTCCAGAGTGCAATAGTGAAAAGGCAGAAAAGAAAAAAAGATCCCAGCACATCATCTCACAAGGGGAAGAAATAACGCACTGAGAAAGGGCTGATGTGGAAAATTCACCTCATCGCGTCGTCCCCTCTCGGATCCACATCCCTGGGGGCTCCCCATCCTTTTCCACACCATTCCTGGATGGAAAGGTGCTGCAGGGACACGAGGTCCGTGCTTGGGAGCAACAAACCCGAGTGCTCAGCCTCCGTGGAGCCGGCCCTGTGCCGCCAGCAGCTCCTGCTCATCCTCTGAGTCAGTGCCCCGTTTCCTTGGCGAGCGCAGCCGCGGGTGCCTTAGAGGAGCTCCAGCGCCAAGAGAACATCTTGTTTCCTGTTACTCCACCGGCACAACTCTGATTCCAGATTCTCCCCCTGCTGCTAATTAATTAAATACAACCAGGAGCACGTTAGCAGTTGCAGAAGCGACTCGCCGGGTGGCACACACTGCCTCCAGCTCCCTCCGCAGCATCCCTGTGGAACAGAGCTCTTTTCCTCAACATTTCTCGGCTGGTGTTCCCCCTCCCAATTTTTGCCCTGTTTCTGGCAGAAAACACGAAGAAAAGTTGTTTGCATTAGGAGGGGATGTGCTTGGGGCTGATTTTGGACAAGAAACTGTGCCGGGGGGACCTCATACCTTCTCCACGATGCCTTGGGCTGCTGCACTCTGGGCAGGAGCTTCTGCAGCAGCACGTGATGCTCTGCCAAAAAGCATGAAACCCTCTGATTTCACCTTACATCATCACAGCACTAATTATTTCTCAGGGCTTTTGATGCTGCTGAATAATTCATTAAATTCCCTCTAACCTGTCACAGGTTTGGATGAGAGGGCACAGAGCCCTTGCAGGCCTGGGTGCATCATGCAAAGCCACCTCGGTGCCACCGCGCAGGCAGGATGGTCTCATCAAGGACACCATCCACAGGGATGCAAAGGGAATGGAAAACTCTGGCAAACAGCCTTGTGGCAACACACTGTAAAATCAGGCAGAGGAATTGTCCTTGACCAGCCATCTCTCCGGGCCCTGCTTCCAGGGCTGGCACCAGCAAACGGGCTCAGGTGTGAATAGATCTGCCAAAATCCATGGGAGCCGTTCCCACCCCAGCCCTGGCTACTCCAAGTGGCATCATTTTGGTACCTGACTACTTCAAAGGTGAAACCATATTCTCTCTAATTTGCTAAATTGACAAATTTAGTCCTCTCAGGAGACAACCTCATCTCCACCTTCAACCTCTTCAGCTTTGTACGCTCAGTTCGTAACATGAAAAGATGTTTCCTTAATTTCTTCTCCAGGAAAGAAGGAATTGATCTTTTATTTGTGGCACTTTAAATTGACATGTTGACTACAAAAATGCACTGCTCATCACATCAAAGGCTGATCCAATAGTGCCAATTACTCCAGTAATGGAGATCTTTGCAGGGATGGATAAATAAAAAGGGAAGCAAGGGGGGAAGAGACGAAGGGACAGGATCAAAATGGATGGGTCTTCTCACATGCAAGGAAGCACAGGAAGAAGCAGAATCTGGGAAAACAGCACCACTTTAAATTAGAGTATCTGCTGTACATGGGAAGACAAAACATGACACATTCCTCATCCTGTCACTGGATGTGATTCAACCCACCCATCTCCAGCTGTGGAACGGAGGTGCAGAGTCTGATCCTCACTCACCTGGTAAATGGCAGAACTGATCTGATCTCAGCCTGGAGTCCCCTGTGGATTGACAGCATGGACTTGTACAAGATGCAACTCGTGTGTTGGCCACCAGCACAGCACCCACTGACAGCCTGTGGCAGGGAAGGCTTGCCTCTCCATCCCTCCCACTCTCCAGCTATTTCTCCAGGAAAATGCACTCTCTGGCGTGGACAAGACGGTAGAGATTGAAGGTTCTGTGTGCCCCAAAGAGCCATCAGCCTGCTCATGCCACAGCTCTCCCCCTCACAGCCATCAGCTGTGCACAGAGCAGGCAGCCAGCTGGTCACTGCTGGCCTTGTCCCTGGTGTTGGACTGGGAACTGTGGATCACCATCAAGCTGCAAGTGTTTTCCAGTGTGAAGTGCTGCACAGAGTCCCCTCCAGACTATGGTTTCAGGTGAGTCCAACAGCAGGTTTTGGGAGTGTTTAGGTCAACAGGGTCTCTCCAACCTGCAGTGGGGGCTTGGGGCCTCCCTCCAAACTACAGCACAGTAGTATGTACTAAGGTCACAAAGAAAAATCCTGTGCTAAGCCTTCTTTAGTCTCTCTAAACTCATAATTCTGGTTGTGAAATGATATTTAGGAAGATCAGACTGCTCAAAAGCAGGACATTTTGGTGGATTTTTGTAAAAACCTTTTTGGAGGTTTAAGATGGAGAGATTTTCGCTGAAGTCATTATTCCTCTTACAATTCTTTCAGAATCCTGTTATTTTGAGTTTCCACTTTTATCTGCTGACAACTTTTACCTGCCCAGAGCCAATCATCTTGCTGACAGCTGCCATTCCCCTGTGCCTTTTGCTGAGCATTACCTGCATGAAGCCTCAGGTGCTCACTAAGGAAAACTCACTTCTGTATATTCTTTGCAGAACCAGGGAAGATCTTGCTTGCTCAGTTGGGCGGTGAGATAGTTTGCTATTCAAACCTACTCTGTGTGGCATTACTGATGTATTTTTGACTCAGAGAAATCTGTTTATTGTCTGTTCTTAAATAAAGAGTGAACAGCTCCATGAGCAACACCGGAGCAGAGGAAACACAAACAGGCTGTTACTCAAACACCATTTCTGAAGGGATTGTGCTCTGCTTTTCAGATAAGATTAAGAGTTCAATTACGGTAGAGAAAGGGCCTTTCATTAAATCACACATAGAACATAATAAGGACAAATAACAAAGCTCTTCAGAAGCAAATCTGTGTCAGACTGCTGGGTAAGGAGGCCCTTCATGGGGAGCCATCAGTGGTTTCTCCTGCCCTTCTGAAGAAAGGAGTCCTCCACACCTCATCTAACCATATTTTTGAGGAAAGCCCACACCCAGACTCCTACGGGGCATCCAATTCTTTGAATGCATCTCTTCCAGTGACAGAGATGACCAGCATAAGCACCCATCCACTCCTGTTTGCAGTGAGTGGGGTGAAGCCTTGGGATAGCACTGATTTGCACAGTTTAGAAGTGCAATGATGTGTTCAGCTAACTCAGGAAAAGCCCAGAAGCTCAGAGTTGTCTCAGTCCCAGATCAGTAGCAGGAGATCAGCTGTGGAGTCTAAAGAATGTTTAGGCCCAGCAGCTAAGGGATGAATCAACTGCCTAAAGCCAGACACTGCACATCATTGTTTCAGTCCAGCAGTCCTGCCTTGCTCTCTTGACTGCAAAGGCTTCCACCAAGAAACCTTCAGATGAGGTGAGAAAAGAACAGATAAAAGCCCCCACGCAGAGGAGAGAGCCCAAAGCCCCTCAAGCCAGAGACATCCCTGCCTGAGAAGCCAGGCTGGCCACATTTCCAATATCAAAGCTCCTGTGTGCCAAGCCCAGGCAGGTGACCCACAGACAGAAATACCCACGGGCCTCGTTGGCTTTACAGGTGACTGTGCACCTGTGAACCTGGAGCTGAGTGACTGGATGCTTTTTACCCCCCAGAAATTCAAGGCACTGCAGGGCAGAGCTCAAAGGGGACAGCCAAGGGTTATGAGGCTGTCCAGAATCACACACCTGGGAAAGAGGGAGTCCCAGTTCAGTCACAGAGTTGTCACTGCTTGATTTTGTTCCCTTGTCATTCTGTTCCTCTGAAATATATTATGGTTAATTAAAGGCAGTTAGCTAATTGGATTGTAAGCAGGTACTGGTGAAAAAAAACCCAACAAACTACCGTTCCCCTTTGAAAGCCAGACAGAGATTCATTGGAATTCCCTTTGAAAAGGCATCCTAAAAGCTCATAATCTGTTGATGAAAACAGTCACCTGGGAGGAAAAAAACCCCCAGTGTTTTTCAGGAGGTTTCACAACTCAGGCAACTGCACCCCCATCAAGCATAAGGATTGAGGATTCATTCTCACACCAGGAAACCCTTCAAAGGCTCAAAAACTTTCATTGAAAAGCAGCACCAGAATACACGAAGATAAAAAAATGATCCATGAAGGCCTAATAGTTCCATCAAGGACTGAGTAGGGGAGGATGACTGGGGCTCTTCAAAAGCCAGACCTCAGAGCTGAGAGAGGACTAAATCCTGATATCCCCTTCATTTATCCAGAAAAGGATCAAGACATGTGAGAGAGCTCAGAAAGCAAGAGTGCTCAAGACAGCAGCATGTACCCAGAAGGAGGAAGAGCAAACACAGCTGAATACATCTTAATGCTCTTCTTTGGACTGATCTGATGTCTGGTGCAGTGAGTCACAGACAACTTGCTCAAACCATGGGTGGCAGAACTGAAAATGTTCATTGATAAGCAACAGAAATAATTAAGACCCCACAGGAGTGAGCGCAGCAATGAGGACCTGGAGAAGAAAGAACCCAAAAAGGCCAGACATCATGTAATATGGTGCATAATGAGGGTAAAATAGATGTTGCTATTCATTATGAATCAAAAGAATTATAGAATAATTTGGGTTGGAAGGGACCTTTAAAGGTCACCTGAAATGACAGACTATTCAAAGAGACAGAAAAACAATATATTAACTGCCAGGGAAAACTAGACTGAAAGCAACTGAGGATTAGAGTCAAAACAGCAACATCTTATCTTTGAACTAAAGATCTGTTAATAGCTAATGTTGTCTGGCACTGAGGGAAACACCAAAACAAAATCCCTCCGCTCTGATTTTCCCATGCAGTGCTATCAGACATCTCCATGCTCCCCAGCTCCTGCAGAAACACTGGACATTGTGAAGTGACCCCACATGTGAGACACCACCTCAGAAAAGTGCATCGCCACTTTTACTAAATCAGGCAGCTTTTACCTGGACATCAAGCAACACTGAACTTCTCTGGAAAGCCCTGGGTGCAGGACAATCAGGGGCAGAAAAGTGATGTGTCTGTGGAGCAGTGGGCTGGTTTAAATTCTCATTAGGTCATTAACAGCTGGTTTCTCATTAGTCTGCCTACAGACAAATCCTAATTGCTGAGTGGCTACTGCATGGTGAAAAGCCATTTGGGTTTATTAATGTTCTCAGAGCTGCAAACCTATCAGTGAAATTATTTTTAAAATGCCTTGTAAAGTTTATTCCATCTCAAGGAACTTGTCAGGTCGATAGACCCGTGTGTGAAATTTACTCCCCAGTAAAGGGAGCTTGAATGCAATTTAATAGCACTTGCAATGTTCTGCTCCAAGAAACTGTCCCTGAAGTCCTGGTGGATCTTTCTCCTTTGGAGCTCTTAGAAATTTGTGTAAGCTATAACACTGGCATTTATTTTACAGGAGCATTTACAGCCCAAGGGCCAAGACCAAAGTCAAGAAATCCTGCTCAAGCCCTCAGCTTTCTCAAACCACAGATATACTTGTATCTAAAGGTCTGTCTGGACCCCAGGACTAATAAATTCTCTCTAGTACAGATCTGTTATAAAGCTTAGCTTGCAATGAAGGTAGACCCTTACTTTAATTTAGTTAAATATTCCCCCTAAACCAGCACAAATTATAATTGCCCCACTATAACTCATGGCTTGTCCACTCCTAATTTGCTCTTCCTACTTTCCCTAAGCACCATCCTTACTCTTACAGCAGTTTGATGGCTTCCATTAAACTTATTACTCTACAGACATATGTTGGATTAAAGCTTTATCCAGCTCCTGCCAAAGCTAATGGAGAAGATATTTCAGTTTATTCAATGCAGCTGTTAATTCAGAAAAAGGGTCTTGCTTAAATTAGAATAAAAGTTCTGCCAGAATCAGTAATCCTTTGTTTCCCCCCCACCATTCACTAAAAGCCCTCGCTCACTTAAGAGCTTCTCATATCATTTCTAGTATTCACTGCATGGCCAATTATTAAGAGAGCCCTGAACCTGCAGTGCAGTTAATTACCATCTCTGACATAATTTTTACGTGCTTTTTCTTTCCACATTTTCTTCAGCAGTAGCTGACCAGGTGCCCTCCCCCTGCCTGTCTCCTGTTTGATCCATTTACCATCATCTTCCACGGCACAGCACACGATGTTTGCACAGCACCTCCTGTGCACGAGCCCGCACCAGCCACTCTTTCGCATCTCACCCATCAAATCCCGACCCCAGCCTTGATCCTCCCACCTCTTCATCTTCCTATCCGCGGAGGAGAGTCAAGGCCAGCGAGACGCAAATGAGGGATTTGAAGCTCAGGTGTGGTGAGGCGGTGATCGCTCGATGAGTGCAGGAGGAGGAGAGGTCTTGGCTGTGCCTCATTTGTTAAATCACCCTCAGTTGTGCAGGGAAGACTCAGGACAGAGCAGTGACTCTCTGAGTGGCTTCCCCATGTCGTGGCTCCTGTCATGAAGCCGAAGACAGGCAGGTTGCACACACGCTGTGACTCCTGCTGTGATGAAAACACTGAAAAACAGAAAGAAAAATGCTCATCAGGGACTTTTCATCATGTGAGCTCAGGATTCCCAACTCCCTTACAAAGGGGGAAGATCTGGCAGGCAAAGAGAGTGAGAAGGAGCCTCAAATTTTCCAAAATATCAGTAAAAATAATTTTTCCTATGGAAACCATAAATAAAGCTGGTGACCTTTCAGGCCCTTTGTACCCATTTCCCAATGTGCATCTCACAGTGGGGTGTTCCCACTGCTCCAGGGACTCAACACAAGCCTCATGGCACCACACAGACACAGCCCAAGGGGCTGCTGCCATCCCTCCAAGCCTGGGTACCTGCAACAGGCACCTCTGTGCTGATCTGAGCCTGTTTCTCCCCAAAACAAGGCGGTCAATTTCTCCTTGAAAAGCTGGACAACAGCGTTCTTCTCAAAAAGAATCATTATTTCACAACTATAATCTCCACACCAAGACTTTATCCCCTTAAAGTTGTCCAGGGACTTGGGCAGCATCAAGGAAGGCATTTGAGTCAAGGGTAACCCAAGAGAGCTACTCAGTTCCTTGCAAAAGCTCAGACAAGCAGTAGAGAAAGAATTAATGCTCCCATAACTGGCATGTAACACCCACAAGGCAAGTCAAAAATTGGCTTCAGAGAATGAAGGAAATAGAGAAAAAGAACTAAGTAATAAAAGGTAAGAAAAATCCATCACTCCAACAGGTAAATGAAGGTAAACGCCTCAAAGAAACAGAGGTAGATGGGGGGAAAAAAAACCCACAATTAATAGTGATCATGATACCCAGAGCCAAAACAAGCCCAGGGGATCAAGAAAGAGCTAAGTACATGCTCCAAACAACAGCAGAAATGAAGTGAAATCTCTGAAGGGAACAAAGGAAGAGGCAGCCTGAAGAAAGGAAAAAATGTCTCCACACCTTCCTAAATATCTAATCCATTCCCAGCCCATAAGGTGTTTTGGTCTTTTAATCCATAGTCTCTTGTATCATGTGGTAGAAATCCACAAAAATAAAGGTCAGGAGAAGCATGGTTTATCAGGAACATTCCTGCACAGCAGATAAGATACAACCTCGTGCAGCAGCAAGGTCGTGTCTGGGTAGTACAACATCTCGGAGAGATCAAGAAAGAAGCCAAGAGAAAGAAAAAGGGTCTCAGAAAAGAGAAGAGCTCTCTGTTTTGCACGTTCATGGACAATTTTGGAGCCGCGCCCCTTGAGCAGGATGGTGGTGATGCTGCCCGATGGATCCAGGAGATCAGGGACCTTCTGGGTGCTGGGGAGCTCAGGATAGCAGCTCATTCACAAACTCTGAGCCTAATGATGCAAATGATTCTATGCAGCATTCACATCTTCGCTTCTTTTCCTCTTCCCGGGGAGGCAGAGCTGCTTTAGCTACTCCAAGCAATATTTCCTGCCTCCTCCCTGCCAAAGAACCAGCTCCCTTCTTGGCAAGTGCTCCCTGGGTTACTTAATGCTCATCACATCCATGCTAAGGAGAGAGGAACAGGTTCATTTATCACTTATTACAGTGATTAATTTGCCCAGCTGCTGGGTTCAAGAGCTCTGGAGTGCCTCAGGTTGTACAGGATCACAGAAGGAAAAGCTCCATTGAACTGAGCTGCCGACACACTGGTCCTCTGTGCACAGCTGCTCTTTCACTGCTGGGTGAAAATCCCCCCTAAAATACAAGTGATTAAATCCCTCTGCATCTGGGAGAAAGCACAGCTGGGTTCTGCTCAGGTCACTTCAAAACTCTGTGGGGTATTTGTGATCTCCCCTTGCAAAGGCAACACCTCAGGAAAACCAAAAGTTTCATTTCACAGACTCAATTTCTCCCCTGTGTTGGAAGGGACCTTAAAGCTCATCTTCTTCCAGCTCTCTCCACAGTCAGGGACACCTTCCACTGGACCAGGTTACTCCAAGCCCCATCCAACCTGGCCTTGAACATTTCCAGGAATGGGGCAACCACAGCTTCTCTGGGTAACCTGTTTTGTTCCTGCCAGATCTAAAATCGTGCCAAAATTAGCAGCCTTAGAGGAAGATTTCTCTTAAATATCTGCATTTTTCTAAGAAAGGACTAGAGCAAACCTTGTTTGCATCTGACTTTTCAAAATCAACACAAGCTCTTCAGAAAGGGCTGCCACCCACTTTTCTTATTTTTCCCCATTTGGTGGAACGTTTTCATTCTGTTGTTGTTGTTGTTTGGAGCAGTATATTAATATATCTGGCTGAGGCTGCTTAAAATAGTACAGTGAGGTACCAGGGGTGGAAAACTGTGCTCTTGCACATCCAGTGCTTCTGTTGTTGGAAGCCTTAAATCCCACCTCTCTGGTGGGATGAAATAGATGCTACTAATCCAATTTCTAAAATACCATGAATCCAGGTGACTCTATTTTAAGACTGAA
>WBMZ01004193.1:207322-265630 GCA_013400975.1 Atrichornis clamosus
TTGTTGTTGTTTGGAGCAGTATATTAATATATCTGGCTGAGGCTGCTTAAAATAGTACAGTGAGGTACCAGGGGTGGAAAACTGTGCTCTTGCACATCCAGTGCTTCTGTTGTTGGAAGCCTTAAATCCCACCTCTCTGGTGGGATGAAATAGATGCTACTAATCCAATTTCTAAAATACCATGAATCCAGGTGACTCTATTTTAAGACTGAAGAAAAAAAAAAAAAGCCCATTTAAACAAACCTCCGCTCCTTTCCATTTTCTCTGTTCCGCAGTTTATGGCAGAACACAGGAGAGAAAGATTGTTTTGAGAACAATGTTTTCAGGACTCTAAAAATGATATAAAAACTGCTCTGCCACACTCCAGGCTGTTACAGCCCCAAAAAGCACTGTCTGTCTTTGCTCAGTCACAGAAGTTGTGGAATTTCTACCCAAGGTACCAACCCCGTGACCACACCAGGTGTCAGTACATGGATGTTACTGTGACAGCTCCCACGGGACAGTCCTTTACTGTTCTCCTGCGAATAATTACAGCACTTCTCTGTAGCAAAGCAAACATGAGCCTCTTTTAATGGCCCTTGAAATTAGACGTGTGGCATGGGGTACACAAAGCCAAAGGCCAGCTGAACCTGTGCTCTCTGAAGGAGTCTTCACATTCTTCCCAGGAAGATGAATTGGAATCACTGTTTTGCCGGGGAAACTGCATCAGCTGGGAATTTGGTTTAGAATATGTGCTTTCTGCTCCTCGCTGAGCTGAAATTCCTGCACGTTTCTGGAATGTCCTACTTAAATGAGGACCATGTTCAGCTTAGTGACAGTGAAATAAAATGACAGTCCAGGAATATATTTTCCTATACACAATATCCTCCATACTCATGGCTGGTTACTCACTGGCACACAGGAGTAAGGAAGGAACCCAAACGCATCACTGTACGTGATGTCGAGGGGTGAACAAATCTCACAGGGACACTGGAAATCTCCCGTGAAGGCCCAGTTCAGGGAGGTGCTGATTTACTTTGTGGTTCTGGGGGTGAAGATGTTCAGGATCTTCCAAGGATGCTCAGCAGGCAGTAGGATTGTGGCTGAACCCCACCCTGAGAACACCAGTGGCTCAGATGAGAGCTGTGAGAATGATTTACAGTGCATTGAGAGGAGCCATGGTCCTGCAAGGCTTTTTCATCAGGAGCAAACAGCAGCCTGGGGGGTGGGGAATGCTGGATCTGTACCACTCCATGCTCATCCTTCACCTTAATGTGGAGCTGCCACAGCTGCCCCCAAAAGTTGCCATGTATCACTTTTTATATTTCTCCTGTTGTATTTATTTTTGAGCAGCTGTTATATGTGGCTTTTTGTGGCGATCCTGTGGGAAGCAGCCATTTGCCTGCTGTGGTATCCTCACAACTAATGCTAGCACCTCATTCCCTTTGGTTTTGAGGGGAAGGGAGTTCTATTTGATCATTTGGGGGGGAGTTGTTTGGGGTTTTGTCTGTTCCGCTTTGAGTTTGTTTGCTTTTTTATAAATAACTGTTGAAGTTGACACAGACAAACTCAAGAAAATGTAAACCAGGCCTGACTTACCAGAAGTTACTTTTGACTGGGTTTAGCTGCATCCCCCAGGCTCAGGATGACCAAATATTTGCAGGTTTTGCTCTGCACCATCAGCCTGCCCAGACTCTGCTCAGTGTTCCACAGAGAAGACACAGGATGCTGCACTGAGCTCCTTTTCAAACAGCAGAACCTGGGTCAGCAGGACACAAAAGTAGAAAGAAAAATAAGACAATATTCATCAGTTATTAATTTTGTACATTTGGAGACAAACCTGGGTCCAACACTACCATCCCTCCTTTCAGTTCCTGATGCTATTTGCCACACTCCAGCTTTGATTCCCACTGATCTAACTCACCCTTGTCCGTGTGGAGAGAAGGGGAAAAGCATCACCAGCTCCTGCATGAACCAAGATTTCCTTTGGAGACCCCTCTGTCACCAGACTGGTACAAGCATAACACGAATTGATCCTCACAGTTAAAGGCGTGACGTTAATTGGCACAAATCTGTCCCTTGGACTTTCCAGCACAGCAAACGTCAGTGCTCGTAATCCCTGTTCTGCAGTCCCTGCTCAGGCACCAAAACATCTGAACCCCCCCAACACATCTTTAATTAGCACCAACCTGCAGAGAGCTACAGCAGGAGAACCTACCCCCGACCACACAGAGAAATAAAACACTTAACACTGATAGTCTGGAGCAGAGCTGAAACTAAAGAGAATATTTTAATGCCAAGGAGGGAGAGTTTTTTAATGCTGAATTTATTCTCCAAGGACAATGAATCTGAGGAAACCTTTTGGTCTCCTCACCTGCCATGGACACATAGTGCTGAGGTTTGCTCCTGGGTTATGACTGATTTTTCTAATCAGTTCAGGACTCTAATATTGTTCCTGGCTGAGGTGCAGAGATGGTATTTCAGAGCCAGACAAGCTCAGCACAGCTCCTGCAACATGCAGGATTTCCAGATCCAGACACTCAGGCCATGCAAACTGATACTCTGCCATCCCTGTGCAAAGATAATTATTAGGATCGCAAACGTACCACACACGTCTCAGAGCTGTTCCCTCTGCCCAGCCCTCCAAACCACTTCACAGGCCTCACTCCCAAGCAGTTATTGATACCTCAGTAGCACACGGAATTTCATCCCAGTTTTCCTCCATCTTCTCCTCACAATCTGTCTCCAGTCACGGTGTGTGGGCACTGCCTGACAGCAGCAGCGCTCACGCGTCACCTCCCTGACACTGAGGCTCATGTCACAACTTTTCACCTAAAGCAGCAGACAAACAGATTCCCACTGGGTCCCACACAGCGCCATGGGGACCTTGTGTGGCTGCAGTTCTAACACCAGCCCTGGTGCACAGGAATTTCAGGAGGAGAAGGATTCATCCATTCACAGAGAAAAACATGAGTCTGCACAGCCCAAATCCCCACAATGCTGCACACTGTGGTAACCCCAACTCTTTGGCTTGTGTGCCTTATTTTTCCCCTCACTAAAGTCCTCCCAGCTCCCCCCATGCTCAAATTCCCAAGATAATTAAAAGCATCACTAGGAGCAGGGATGGGTGATGGGAACATTCCCAAGACTCAGCAAAATTTCTCTTCTCAGGCCTGACAATTCCAGGCAAGGAGGGAGGAAAAGCCTGCACGAAAGAGGTGTGAAATCAAAGCAATAATCAAATTTAGGTATAATGAAAGAAGCTGGAGAGGTTTTCAACGTTCAGAACAAGATTAGCAGCTCCAGGCACAGGAGGAACATGGCACTTTCCCGGCTGTAACAACTCTGTGATGCAAATTGCATCTCAAATCCTTCTCCCCAGCTCTGGGACCTATTCAGCTGCTGATGCGGTGCTGAATTTTTAAAGCAAAGTGGCAGCTGGTCAGAGAGATGGTTTGCAAATAAAAATCACAAAGGAGAGCTTGAAAACACCAGCCAGGGCAAAGCCCAGCAGAGCTTGGCCCTGGGGTGCAGCGCAGTCACCCAACACATGCCTGAAACTCACAGAAATTAAAGAATTTCCCACTTACTATTCTCCCACAGGAGATACAGAAGGTGCTTTACGGAATCCCTACCTCCTTCAGACTGTATCAGTATGCAGGAGAGCACAAGGATCTTTTGCTGCTGCTTCCATCTCCTGCCTCAAATCTCTCCAAAATCTGTCAACACTGAACCTTTCCAAAGACCCAGACTCACTCAGTCCTTGCAGGATTTCAGTGCTGAGGGGCACGAGGGGAAATGAAGGCTCTTGCAGAGACCAGAGATGCAATTGCTGCCTCAGGTGCATTTCAGTGCCCAAGTTGGTGCCTCTAAAACCATTAAAATCAGCCCCTTTGACAGCACCAACACAACATCAGAACACCAGGGCCTGCAAATTGTTGGAAATGTCATTTCTTAATATTCCTCTCCCAGTCTCCCATTTTGTGGTGCCGTTGCAGGACTTATCCCATCACTCAGCAGCTGCAGCAAGCCTTGGCAATCAGCTTCAGATGGATTTTTAGTGCTGAGCAAATGAGAGGCAATTTTACTCAGTCCCCAGTGAAAGAGATTTCACCTAAATTAGGTAACCTCTGTTCTGAGGCTGGCCAGGCATAAACCACTGCCAGGTCCCCAAGCCTGGATATCAAACTGCCCTAATTTCATCAAAAAGTGGAGCTGATGGTGTCACCCAAATGCCGGGCTCTGGGGGAGAGGGTGACTGTGCCCCAAGTCCCAGCTCCTGCAGCAAGCGCTATCCAGCCTGCACTTGAACTTTTCCAGGAATGGAAGCAAAAAAATAAGTGAAAAGTCATCCTCCATCACTCCATACCAGGGAAGGATTGCTGGGCAATGTTAAGTGGAGTTTTAAATAAGTAACAATAAGGCCATGAAGCAGGAATTAAAGCTTTTCTACAAAGTTTTAACTTGGCAATCTCAAACATTGTAAGTTACAAAAGTGACTCCAAAATATTGGAAGGTTACATTTACTTGATTTTTATGTACAGGTTTATTCAGTCTCAAAATAATTGGGATCCATATAATTGCATTTTCAAGCACTAAACCCAGACCAGCCGCAAAGACCACAAGAGGCAGGAAAGAAACAAAAATAGAGATTTCTAAGGAGATGGAAATTGAATGCCGAGTTTTTCCCATTATAGAAAGTTTCATAAATTATCACCTCCCAGCTCCTTGCCTTCACTTGTGTGGCCATCACTGAATACACTCATAGATAAGAAAATGTTTTTCCCACTGAAAACTGAGGCTAGAAGTAGAAAAAGTCTCAGATATCTGAATTCAAGGACAACATAATGAAAAGAGCTGCCTTATAAAAGCAAGATGTGATGGACAGCAGGAATGGCTGAAGCCAACAGAGATAAGTCCACAAACTGTTCATGCTACAAAGATTTCTGACAAAATCCTCAATAACCCAAAAGCAGTGTTTTGTCTGGCAGAGCTGATAGGAACCATGTGCATTTAATTCAGTCACTGGCATCGAATGGATACTGGCTTGGAGCTCCTTTGGTCCCCTACTACTTGGTTTTTTTCCATCCAGAAAATGTAATTACATCTACTCTTTGGGAAGAAATTACTGCTTTGAGTGGTTCAAGGCAAAGAGTTTCTTCCCATACCCACTTGTAATCAGTCACCAAGAGAAATATTTTCTCAAAAGATCTCTTCAGAATTTTGGAGTTATTTTTAACATAAATAGCATAGCTATTTTGCTCAAAAGGATAAGGGAATTGAATTTGGCTCCCTTCGCTTTAAAAGAAGTATTTCTTCACAGTGCTTCACAAAGAGGAACAAAACACTTTGTTGCAGCAAAATGAAGGGAGGAAGACGTTTCTTTCCCCCTGAGCTGCACAATAGGCAACAAAACCCAGCTGGTTTCCAGCTCTTGCAGTTTAAGGGAAAAGCTCTGAGGATCGTGGCTGTGGGTGAGACAGAGCAGGAGGAGCTGAGGATCTTCTGGGGGTTTTTGGGTGGGGGAGAGATTGAAGAAATACCACTGTGCTCAAGGAAAATCAGTGAGAACTCGACCCCATCCCTCAGAGGAGAAATTCAATTTGACCCAAATGCCTTTCAAATCCAAACGAGTCAGAGGGGCTGAGGCATTTCCCCAAGCTCTGCTGAGCCACCAGTTACAAACCAAATCACCCTGTAGGACCAGGGCAGCGGTTCCCTGGCCGGGGCAGGGATGCTCCCTTGGGAAGCCACCTGCATCATCCACGGGACTCACTTCTACAGCCCCCAGCAACGAAAAAGCTCCACATCAAAAGTCTTCAATTTGGGATTTCACTTCTCCATCTGTCTGTTGTCACTAGGCAGCTGCTCCACTTCAACACCCTTCTGATGGGTACAAAGTTTCTCCTAATTTCCAGCCTAAACAGCAAGTTATTTCCATTCATTCTTCTCAAGTAATGGGAGTTTTAACCTAATTTGCCTTCCTCTCCCTGCTGTGCATTTGTACACACAAGGCGGCAAAAGCCAAGAGCATTTCCTTGTTTAAATTATCCCTTTTCTCCCTAATATTTCCTTCCCAGATAGTTGCATGGATCTGGTGCTGATTCAACACTCAGAACCTTGACAGCACAAAGTCCACAGTTTTCCTGCTGACTTCCCCAAGCTTTGGATCAAGCCCACAAAGAAGGAAATAGCAAAGAAATTCCAGACATTGGCCCTAATAAAGGTAATATAACGCCACATGTCTGTGTTTGCTGCAGGGAAGGATCAACTTCCCTGTTTAGTGCTGCTTATTAAATCATTACAAACAATTAAAGCAGCAGAGGGGAAGAAGACAGTGCTATCGTTTCCAGCTCCCCAGCCCTCCTCTGCCCACAGCCTGAATTTCATAAAGCACAAATTTCCCAGCAGAAATCCCTCAGCAATTGATTTCCTACTCATGGAATGCAGCAGGCAGACACCCTGGCTTTCCTGGCCAGAAAGGGAGAATTTGCCTCGACGTTTTGCAGCTGTGATGTCAAACCTCCCTCCCTGCCCCGCCAGGAGATTCCTGAAGGCACATGGTCCTGTGGGGTGCCAACCCTCTGGAGATGCACAGAGAGCATCCTGCGGGCGTAAGGGACCCCCACAGGAGCAGGTCCCTAATTCAGGCTCCATCTTTGCTCACAAGCAGTTTCTAGCAGAAAATCCGCAGCGATTGCATTTCCCCAGAACAGGTAATTTCCAGCACATTTTTCTCTTGGGCTGTTCTGCCTTCCACAAAAGCAGTGTGACCAGGGATCGCTTTGGAGGCGAGCAAACCGACAGGAGCACCGGGAAACATGGCAACACCTAACAGCCGAGACAATCCAAACCCACTTATCAGCCCATCCCCGCATCTCCTGGACTCACTTGAATGCTCAAGAGAGTCAGAAAAGCCGACTGTTTTCTAAGAACCGGCTGCGCAATGGACAGGTAAATGGCAGGCGCAATCAGCCCGACACAAGCGCCTCTGGCAGGGGAAGGAGCAGCAGGGATCCAGCCCGCGGGGATGGGAGATGCCCCCCTACCGACAGTGATGCAGCTCAGTTGATGCTCGCTCACTATTTGGGCTGCTTTTGTTGCTTTTAGGTTAACAACGCATCTCACACACCACAGTAGTGTTTTCCCTCCCTGACACCACGTAAAAAAGTTCCGCTGGTCCCTCACCTTTTTCTCGCCTCTCTCTGCTTGAAATACTTTTCCGCCTTATAAAACTGATTGTTTTCATGCTGGAGATAAGTCCACAAACTCTTTGACCAGCTTCAATATGACAAACACTACAAATCCTCCATTTTTCAGGTGCCTCAGGGCAGCAAGGAAGGGAAGAACTGAGAACAGAAGTGGGAACACCAACCATAGGTAACAGCATTATATTTGGCCTCTCTCACAGACATTTTTCCTCACAGTCCAGAAAATTCCCCGTTCTTTGTAGGGCTGTAGAAGGATGCTGTCTGCCCCACACAGTGAGGAGCAAGCCAAGCAGGAACGCTGCAGACCTGCCTGGGAGAAAACAGGGGAGATGCTACTACAGCCCTAAAGCTCTCCTCACCTGAAATCCTGGCCAGATAATGGGGAAATTCAGAGTCTCCAAATTAAAAAGCACCTCTATTCCTGCGCAGCCTGGCTGCTGAGCACAGTGTTATTCTGCTGAGGCCATAAACCCACAAGAGAATGGGCACTGCCAATGCCTTATTGAAGAGGGAGGAGCTCATCATATCCTCCCTGTAAATTAGGATTTATTGGAGATGGAGAATTGATTGCCAAGTAACCTGCAGAGACACACAACTACTCTGCAGTTTTCTAGGACCCGCTAAGCAACACAAAAAGGTTATTGACGCAGTTAGGGAGTGTTTGTGTTCAGCGTGTGCTCCTACTCCTCCTGACATCCCAGTCGGGGAAACAATTTGCTTAACATTTGCAAGAAGAAAGCAGTTCTTATTATAAGAAAAGAGAAAAAAGATTAAAAAAAAAAAAAAAAAAAAAGAAAATCAACTTCATGGTAAGGAGCCTGAGTAAGAGTTTGCAGAATTTTGTGAAAATGGGTCATTTACAAGGCAATATTTTCCTCTGCCTTCAAGTGGAGTTGAGAAGCAGGTGGAGATGGAGAGGTCTCAGAGCCTGAGTGGGCTCTTTATTGATAAAATGATATTACCAAGGATCACTGGTATTAGAAGTGAAAAACTTCAGTCATAACTCAGCCCTCCAACACAAAACACCTTCTCCCACTCAGTCAGCACTTGTCTGAAATTACTCACCTGGCAGGAGGCCCTGCACGGCCTGGCAAGTTCTGCACTTTGGAAATTATTCCCCGTGGAAAATATCTTTATTTCCTTGCTTTTTCTGCTTCTCCACGGGCATCCAAAACTTCTTAATCATGTGGCTACCTACAATTAAATTTGCATCAGTAGGATTCCTGATAGGGACCTGATTTACCCAGCACTCTGTGAAAGCCCCGGACAGTGACCTGGTACCCTCAGTCCCCAGGGGAGTCAAGTTCGAGGGCTTTGCTTTGGGGCCCAAGTTAGATTTTAAAGAGAGAAGAGCCAGGTGTTACTGACTGTTGCTGCTCTTTTGGCTGTTTCTGGTGCACACACTGAATCCAAACATCCTCACTGTGGCCTTGCCCATGGGGAGCAGATGAGGAGAGAGCACCAGCCATAAACTTCACCTTGCAGTAATCCCTTCCCCGTTCTTTGTCGAATTATTTTTATGAGTTTTATAGCACACCATTTCCTACTCAATTCACCTCAGTTATCCAGCTTACATTTTTCTCCATCACACTGACATATCCAACAAGGCTCATGCTCTTAAAACTGAATTTTCATTAGCACTTACACGACCACAAGAATTGCAATGACCTATTTTAGTAGGTCAGGCTGGCATTAATTGCAAAAATGATCTGTAATAAGGGATTACAGTCCAAAGCCAGAGTGAAGTTTCACTAAGCTCAAACCAGGCCTCCTGCTTTTCCCTTTTTTCCTTACAATAATTGATGGTATAGTAAATCTTGTACTCCACAATGTTTGTTGGCCTAAAGAGTGTTGGAGAAAGGCGCTGGCTCTGTATAATTACCCTGGAAAATGTTGTGCCAGAAGACAGATTTCATGTGTTTTGTTGAGGTTTTTTTTTTTTTCACAATGAACATTGTACAAAATATTAGAACATTTTTCTAAAACATGGTATTAAGGTGAAGATGAGTCATTTCACTGTCATAACACAAGAGGGAGGGGAAACCGGAGTGAACAAAGCAGCAAATTCATTCAGCAGCAATTTGCACTCCATAACCCTCCGCTGATTAGGCTTTTAGGCCAGAGGAGCTCTGCTACTTAAGCAGACAAGGCAACACATTAAGCTGTTGCTTGGAGATACTGGAATATATTGCACAGAGCCTGCTCCCTGGTGAGCATCCCTGAAGGGCTCCGGGCTGTTTTTCCAAGGATGCTTTATAGCCCTGTGCAGTGCTGTGGTTTGTAAAGACTCAGAGCTTTTCCAAGCAGGTCAAGCAGTGACAGGAAGGGTGGCTTTTCAGAAGTGACAGTTCAGATGGCTTTAGAAAACTCAAAGTGACGACTCGTATCACTTGGAAGTGGCAGATGCCAAGGGCTCTTAGCAGCTGTGTTACAACCAGCTTACAAGCAGCTACATAATGTATATTCCTGCAAGGAATGCCGATGGATTGCAGCACTACAGGGAATGCGTGTCCCCAACAACCCTCACCTGCCAGCAGCACAGAAAGGACAGCACAGGGAAGAGCAGATTTCTCCCTGGCGAGTCAGGTCCACTTCTGTCCCACCCAATTAGGGCAAAAAACATCCTTTTATTTCTATTTTACTCCCATCCTTTAAACTTGGATCCCTCCTTATGTTTGAATCTTCAGCTGTGCTTCGGAACACCCCTGTAGACACACCGAGCACATCTGATAAAGGCAGCCAGCAGGAAGCAGAGCCCTGTTAACATCTCGGTGGTCAGGAGAGCTACTAAAGGAAGCAATTAGCTGCACCCCGGAGGACTGCAGCACAAGGCCCCATCACATATAAGGCTTTTTCCTCACAGGCACAGGTCCCACAGGCAGGTTACACAAAAGCTGTGACTCACGTGGGCTGATGGAAGAAGTCTGAGGTAGGGAAACACAAGAACTCCAAGTCCAGAAGACTAGCTGATCCATAGATTGATCCAGCAGATTGGCTCCTCCTGCTTCCAGAGAGTTAGGGGGGGTGAGGCAGCAGAATCTCCGGCACAACCTTTGCCCGCTGGGGGTGGCAGCACCGACACAGCAAGGGGAGCCCCAGGCCACTGCCCCGAGCCCCAGACACCCCACAAAGGGGATGAGCAGCATAGAAAAAAGGGGACAGTCCACTCCCAGAGACCTTCCTCTGCCGAAGTGCTCCACTTTGGACCGGCTGGACTGGCTCAGGGCAGCAGACCAGCCAAAGTACACACTCACTTCCAGCTCTGGGGAAAAGCAGGAAAAAATGCCGGAGAATCAAAGCATCCTGGAATGGAAGCCGATTTTAATTTCTCTCTGGAACAAGGCTGCTTGAAGCCACACCAACGGGGGGTGGGAGAGGAAATGAGGGTGTTTAAAGCAACATTCTGGCTGCACTCTAAATTCTCACAGATACGTATTAATTGCAGAGAGACTGGCACCGTGTCCTTGCTCACACTGTCACAAGTGCACTGCCAGAGCTCTATTAATTAACACATCTGATAGCACGGTAGCCAGGCAGCCTCTTGCAGTGCCACTTGCCCTCCATGCCTGGGCGGCACCTCTGGGTGGCCCAAGCCAGCACCACGGGAGCTGGGGAATGTGTGGTAGAAGAGCCAGGGTCGCCAAGAGGCGCTGGGAATGAGAGCTGACCCATTGCAGGAGCCTCTCCGCCTCCTTCCTGGCTTGCAGGGAGTAAACAGCTTCAGCCATCCACCCACCACCTCCCGGTGCTACGGCTTTTATTCCCCATCCCATCTGGTCTGAGGAAATTGCTAACACGGCATTTGTCTCGATTGCTCTCCTGCAGAGACAGACGGGGCAGCTATTGACATGTACTCTCCCTGACAAAAACAGGCCGTTTATAAGACTCATTACTCCCATTTTCCTTAAATCACCTCCAGTACCACTCTGCCTTCACTGGAGCCCGTGGGTGGGCAGGATGTGTCACCAGCCCCTGGATCCATGACAGTTATCACCATTCAAAGGCACTTTCTTCACCCACAATTCACCAGTCCTCTGATGAAGTCATTTGCCCTACACACATGCCCCAGAAAAACCAGCACCTAAACCCCTTCCCTGGCTCCCGGGGTGTCCCACAGGATGAGCACCATCCCCTGTCTAAGCCAGCCGGGTTCAATATGACTGGGGAGGGGGAGGAAGTGTCCCAGCTCGTGGGTGAATGTTTTCCTACAACAAGCAACCCCACCAGGCACACTTACCTCAGCAGAAGCAATTGCAGACTGTTTGACATAATCTGTTCCGGATATTTTAGCAGGTCCTGTTGTGATGGGACAAGAGGGAAAGGCTTTAAACAGAAGAAGGGTGGATTTAAGTTAGGTATAAAGAAGGGTTTTTGCAATGAGGATGGTGAGGTACTGGCACAGGTTGCCCAGGAGAGGTGGTAAATGCCCCATTCCTGAGAGCATTCAAGGTCAGGTTGGATGGTTCAGTTCTGGGGAATCTGATCTAGTTCATGATGTCCCTGCTCACTGCAGGGGGGTTGGACTAGGTGACCTTTAAAGGTCCGTTCCAACCCAAACTACTCCTTGATTCTATTATTAACCTGCAATGCTTCTGAAAAGCCTGAACACTTCATACAAATAAATCACCTTAATAACCAGGGACTGCAAGACAGCCAGCCGAGAACATTTTGTTTTGGTAAACAGAGTATTGATTGAATATCTGTGTCCTTGAGATGAACTTGACTCCTTGACAGCAGCAGGAGCCCAACAAAACAAGTTCTCCATAACCCCAAAATGGTGGATGGCCTTTGTCTGGAGCCGGCAGCACATCAGCTTTATGAAGGCAATAAAGCACCACTGATTCAGCATTGCCAGGGATTTCCCCCTCCCTAAAGTGCTGCCTTTCTTTGTTTGCACATCTGACTCGAGCTGCACAGTGTGAACACGGGTTTCAAGGGGCAAAGTCCAGCTACATGGCATGGATTTGCCAGGAATAAAACCTTTGTCCCTTTACAGTCAAGTGGAAGGGATGCTCAGCCAGAGAAAATAAGATGAATGAAACATCCTCTCAGCCTTCCCACAAGCACTCCCCATCACACCAATATTTGTGATGCGTTTCCTCTGTGCACAGCCACTGGCCCTGGTCAGACCCAGGTACACAGAGAGGGAAGATTTTCTCTGTTGGTGGAGGGTTCCTGCTGCAAAGCAACTTCCTACATTAATTTAGATCTGTTGGCAAACGAGTTTTAGTGGAGAACTAGGCGAGGAGCACAGCTCAGAAAGCAGATACCAGTAATTTGTTTGGGGGATATAAGAAGCAAAAGCCCCTCTACCCACACCAGGCAATGAGGTTCATTTAGTCTCCATCTCATCTCTGACAGGTTGTTTTAATCAAGCACATCCTAACCAAGGCACGGAGAGCATGTTCACTACAGATAATGAGGAGTAAGGCACAAGGCAGAGGGTAAAGCACAGGGGAGCATCACTGGCACTGCAGCCCCTCCAGCCCCTCACCATGGTCCCTAAAACACACAGCACCTGGACAACCTACCCCTGGCCAGGGCTGCATGATGTCAATTCCAAGATAACAGTTTGGGGAGTGAAAAGGCAGCTTTTAAGCTATCCCAGAGACCAGGGATGTGCTTTATGATGAAAAACAAAAAGCCTCAATGGAACAATTGTGGATGCAAAAGACTTTCAAACCCTTTTGTCCTAGGGAATAGTTACAGTTCATCAAATATAACATCACATTCTCCTGAAATTCTCTGCCTTCCTGTACGTTCTTCTCAGAAAAAGACAACAGCAATTCCTGGAAACTGCCTTCCCCCTGCAGACCTATCAATATCTTGCTTCATTTACAGCTCCTTATAAACTGCACCAGCTTTCCCAAAACAGGCAAGAGGAAAGCTCTGGGGGTGTTTCATCTAAAGAAATATCATCCATATAATTCCTGTGCAATATAATTGGAAAAGGTAATTTCTGTTTAAGTCTAATGTCTGGTCAGATTTTTGCCAAGATAGGGAAAATATCTGGAAGAGTTGTACATTGGACAAAAAAACCATCTCCTGAAAAGTCAGTTATATCCATGGCCTTCAGAAGTTACCTCTGAGTGTAATGAAGTGTTTTACTCCCTCCCAGTCACCAGGGCACAATCATCTGGCCAGAAGAGCATCTAAAGAAGAGAAGCAAAGGCAACCACAGCTCTTGGCTACACGTCTCAGATCAACGAGCTGACCCTCCTGGTTAGATGCACACAGCCCGGCATGGCACTGATGGATACCTGTATTCTCCCTTGTCTGGTCTTTTAACAAAGCTCAGGCAACATTTAAAAGACTAAAGGAGAATCAAAAACCCCTTGATTTCCTTTTTCTAGACACAGGATGGTAGAGTGATCTTACATTCTTGCTGGGTTTGCTCTGTAACCTGGGGTGCATTTCCGACAAGCTTCACGGGACTCCTGCACCTCCTGATGCACATCTGAAGGATTTTGTTGGATTTCCAACGCCAGGTCAGAGACCCAGCTGGAGAAAACCAGTCAAACTCCCCCAGAGCAGCCAAAAACCAGCACAGATTCGGCTCGGTACGTCTGTTTATTTGTTTATATTGCACGCTGTAATGTTGCTTACCCTCTCCTCCCACTCCCTCTTCCTTTGTGTTAAAAGCAGTCACTGTTCTCTGTTGAAGCAGTTTAACCCCCTGCTTCCCACCGTTTCACGCATCCCTCATTCAGCCAGTCCTAGGGTGCTGTCTGTGTCCCTCAGCGTCTTCATTCCTGAAGGGAAAAGCTCTCCAGCACCCACCTTATTCATTATTTAAATAACTCTGCAGAGAGAAAACCATTTTTTGCCCCCCTTCCCTGGTCTGAGCAAATGCTAATTGCTCAGACACGCAACGCACACACACAGAGGCATCATGTTGATCTGATTGCAAATCCCGGTACGTCAGCATCCCAGGGACCCTCCTCCAACTCGGATTACAGGGAAGAGGCTCACCAGTGCAAGCAGCAGGTGCTGGCGGAGGCAGTGGAGCCACTCACCAGGTAAGGGACACTTAAGCCCTCCATCCCCAACGCCGGCAGTCCCGCTCGTTTTATTGCTGTGCGACAACAAAATGCAAGAGAAGCGAGGACTTTTCTTTGCAGAGCCTGAGGACCAGTTGTTAAACCTTTGGTCTTCACGGGGAGGGGGTGGTCTGTTGTTTGTTCTTTCCCTGTGGAGGAATTCTTGGAAGTATTCTTGGGTCAGGCGAGTCATGGATGTGGTAACTGCCACGGAGGGGATGATTCTTGTTGTGACTTTAAAGTGGATTTGCTTTCAGGGTACTTTTCTCCTTTTTCCCTGATTAATCCCTAACTTCCGAGATTTACAGGTTTGTCTGTCCATCTGTGCCGAGTTTGGTGTGCTGCCAGTTGTTTGCACAGGGGATGGCCTTCATAGTGAATAAGTTCATAGCCCACCCTTGCTTAAAGGGCACTTAGAGTGTGGGTTAAGCCCCTTTAACCCTTAGTTTTGGAAATACTCCCTGAACTATTTCCCCCCGCCTCCTTCTTTTGCTAGGGGCCCCCGGGAGTGGGGAGCAGCAACGTCAGAAACTTCTTCATTGTTTGTGAAATCCCGGTCCGTGAAGAGCCTGAACTCCGACACAAAGGCAGGCACTAATTAACCACTGCACCGCCTCAGCTCCAGCAGGGAAGGCAAGCGCTGTGCCGGTGAAAGAGCAGCCATCCCTCAGGTTCTCCGGGGGCAGTGAAAAGCCAGCCAGGCACAGAACCCCCTCTCTGCCTCCTCGTTCCTGCCAGCCCCAGAAGAACTCTCACTGCAGACAGCTGAACGGGAGCCACTCCACTTCCCCAGCAAAGAAAAGCCAAAGCTCACCGGAATGCTCTCACAAAGAACAGTTCCTTGACTTACATAGAGAGTTACAATTCTCTTGTTTGCTTGGTTCATGGAGCCTTATGTCTTTCAAACATTTTTTCCCCCCTCATCACTTCAAAATCTAACTTCTCCAACAGGGGGGAGAGGTAAGTTAGGTGGTCCATGAGCCTCACAACCCACCTTTGAAAATAAGTTGTTCTAAATGAGGTAGCAACTGTTTCTCACAGGAGAAAAAAAAGAAGGAAGATAAAAGGAAAAACTCCCTCTCTCTTCCGGGCTAGCAAGACTTTCAGTGACATCTGAGGGTGGTCCGTGACCAATAGGCATGGGAAACAGCTCCTTTTGGGATGACCTGAACAGCACCTGCAGCAACACAGGCAACAGTAGCTACCTGGACAACAGCACGAGGTTCAACTTCACCTTCCAAGAGCAGGCAGCTGATTTCTATGTTGTCCTGCCCGTGATTTACTCTGTGATCTGTGCTGTGGGGCTCACAGGCAACACTGCTGTCATCTATGTGATCCTCAAAGCCCCCAAGATGAAGACTGTGACCAACATGTTCATCCTGAACCTCGCCATAGCCGACGACTTGTTCACCCTTGTCTTGCCCATCAATATTGCAGAACACCTCCTCCGCTACTGGCCCTTCGGAGAGATCCTCTGCAAGGTCATCTTGTCCATAGACCACTACAATATCTTCTCCAGCATTTATTTCCTGACAGTGATGAGCATAGACAGATATCTGGTGGTACTGGCCACAGTCAGGTCCAAGAGGATGCCACACCGTACGTACCGAGCAGCCAGGATCGTCAGCCTGTGCATCTGGATCCTGGTCACCATCATAGTCCTCCCTTTCATCATCTTTGCCAACGTCTACACCGACGACCTGGAGATCAAGAGCTGTGGTCTCAATTTCCCCAGGCCTGAGAGGTTTTGGTTCAAAGCCAGCAGGATCTATACCCTCATCCTTGGCTTTGCCATTCCAGTATCCACCATCTGCATCCTCTACACCATGATGCTCTACAGGCTACGGAACATGCACTTGAACTCCAATGCCAGAGCCCTGGACAAAGCCAAGAAGAAAGTCACTGTTATGGTCTTCATAGTCCTGGCTGTGTTCCTCTTCTGCTGGACCCCCTTCCACTTGGCCACCATCGTGGCTTTGACCACTGACTTACCCCAGACCCCCTTGGTCATCGGGATATCCTACTGCATCACCAGCCTAAGCTATGCTAACTCATGCTTGAATCCTTTCCTGTATGCTTTCCTGGATGACAGTTTTCGGAAAAGTTTCCGGAAGTTGCTGGAATGCAGAACTTCTTGAACAGTGTGTTGGGGGTGGCAGATCCCTGCACTCCTGAGGCTTTTCAGGGGCAACTTTGCAGACTGAAGGGGCAGCCAATGGATGCACTATGTCCTTTCTTTCGTTTACATGTAATGTGTGTTTCTGTTTATCATCCTCACCAGCCCCATTGTTTGTCCTGCCCTCTTGCCACTCTTGTATTTCCCCTTTTTGCTCCTCCCAACTTCCCAGAGTTGCTTTTCTAGACCCTTACTTTTTAATTTCATGCTCTGAATTATTAAGGACAGAAAAATTCCTTTTTCAGAAGTGTGCTTTTACGACATAGTGGTCCTTTATTGCCATCTGCTGTACAGCACAGACAGGCTGGAGATCAATTTCCAGATTAGTGCAATGCTCAGTTCTTTATCAGGAGTTATTAGGAGGATTGCTTAATGGAGCAGAACTAATGAGCACTTTCGATAAAATATCAATAAAATGAACAGAAGATGAATATTTGGAAGATAAAAGAAACAATTTCCATGTTCTTGTATGTTCCTACGTGTTACAGCTTTCTTTTGATTTTGAAGGATGTCCATCTTTCACCCCAAATTTCCTATGTCCTGACTTGTTAAATTTAGGCCAAAAGAAAGATTTGAGTCTCAAAAATAGTGTTAAACAACACACCATACAAATACTGTGACAACTGTGGGAATTTGTGTTAGAAATTATTTTTAACTAATTGTTCCTGTTAAGTGTCAAATATATATTTATTTAAGAATGATTAATGAAATAAACCTCATGAGGGAAAAAGAGACTGGTCCTTCTTTCACAAGAGAAAAGTCATGCTACTTGCACCATGCCTTTGCTAGATATATATATATTGCATTTTGCCTATTATAAAATAAAACATGGTAGATTTGTAACAAAATTAAGCTGTTTTGTAAGCCACAAGAAAAACTCTAGCAAGCACTGCAGATAAAGTTCCTTCTTTAACAGGTAAATAGTCAACATACTTAAAACAGAACCAGGACTGGAGTGGGAGAGTCTGGAGATCAGAAACACCATACTGAAAATTTGGAAAGCTCATTCTCACACCCTTTAGCCCTGCAAAGTTTATATATTACTGGTTTCAGGAAGACAATCTCAGACAAAATAATTCTCTCAAGTTTTCCCCAAATCCCCAGGTACCAAGCTCGGCTCTTACCTGTTCAAATTCCCCCAGAAAAGTGCAGGACAGGTAAAACAAAAGAAGATGAGGCTGCAATTCTCAGCTTAAATGGGCTCCCAGAGCAATGGGTGAGGGTGTGGGTGGAGACCCCAGGTGAGGCTGCTCAGGGCAATTCAGTGCCCTCAGCGCCCCAGCACCGAAACTGACAATCCTCAATACCTCATGATGGCAATTTCATTTTCCCCTTTTAGAGAACAAAAAAGAGATGTGGGAATACAAAAACCGCTGCGTTGTCCTCTCCACAGTAGAGGTGCTAACTTTGGAAGAACAATGAAGGAGAACACATTCTTCCAGGTGAAACTTCTCCAGGAATTTTGCTTTAGCATGGTTGCCACCTGCTGGCAATGCGTTTCCCAGGTGGAAAAACCTGAGTGAGAAAACTGACTCAAATGATGTCACCTCTCACACAAGTTGCTTGTTCAGCTGAAACGTCACTGTTCATTGGCATTGGGTCTGCAGGAAAAGCAATAGATTTTATTAGGTGGAGAAGCTACTATATTTCTTTAGATGGAAAGGACCTTTTCAGTGTGAGTCAACCACTTTCAGACCTGACAGTGCCATTGCTGGAGCTTTTTCCATTAAATCACAAGCCGTGATTGTCACAGAATCACAGCATGGCTCTAACAGGGTCATCCAGAGCAAACTTCCCAGAGCCGTGTCCACTTGGGTTTGAATGTCTCCAAGGATGGAGATGCCACAACTTCTTTGGACAATCTGTTCCCATGCTTCACCACTCTCACAGTAAATTTCTTTCCTGTGCTTGAAAGGAATTTTCCACATTTCAGTCTGTGCCTCCTGTCCTGTCACCAGACATCACTGAGGAGAGTTTGGTTCCCTCTTCCCTGCACCCTCCATCAGGCAGTTACAGACATCACTCACATCCCCTGGGCATTCCCTTCCCGAGGGTGAACAGCCCCATCTCCTTGCGACAGCATCCTGCTGCATCCATGATTTCCTCCACGTAAGACCTGAGTGCTGGCCGCTCCTGTGGGGTGCAAGGTTCCAAGGGGCCAAGGATTTGCACTGGCCGAGGTCCCCTCCCGTGCTCAGGAGGGGCTCCAGCTCCCACGGAGCCCCGGGGTGCGTCCGGCGGGGCCGTGCGGTTCAGCCCGGCGGCACTGAGCGGCACTCTCTGCTTTCAGCATCCCTGCGTCTCCCGCAGCCTGTCAGCCTCACGCTCAGCCTGGTGCCCTGCTCCTGCTGGGAGCCGCCAGACTCGGGGTGCCCGTGCCCGGGCACACCCTCAGAGCACGGCACCCGAGGCCAGGCTGCTTCGGCTCCTTCTGGGAGAGCAGAAAACACCTTCAAGGAGACTCTTGCTCACTCATAGCACATGTTTCCCCCCAGGGAAACCCTGCACACCAGTTCATTGCTTTGAATTTCCTCCTGCTGCTGCGTCTTGAAGACTGGAAGCAGGGAAATAAACCCCACCAACAATTCACTGAATTAATCCCCCCCTAAACCAAGCATTCCTTCTGGGGTCTAC
The DNA here is from genome assembly GCA_013400975.1 of Atrichornis clamosus. Taxonomy (NCBI): domain Eukaryota; kingdom Metazoa; phylum Chordata; class Aves; order Passeriformes; family Menuridae; genus Atrichornis; species Atrichornis clamosus. Next base: position 226,363 of record WBMZ01004193.1, read on the forward strand.
AGGGTCACAGGAGGATGAATTAGGGATCCACAGCACTCCCTCCCATCCTAACCCCTTCCCAGCCAGCTGTGCATTGAGCAGGGAAGTCAGCTCAGCCTCAAAGCCCGGGAAATCTCCTTCTGGGGCAGTCTGGGATGTGTTAATGAGTGCAAAGGTGCAGTGCAGCCACACAGCTCCCCGGACACGGCAGGAACGGAAAGCTTTCCCCTTGCTCCTGCCCACTGCAGCAGCAGCAGCAGATTCCTGCCACCTCTCCGGGAAGGAATCACCTTCCTCGTTCTGTCACACCCATGAGGACAGCCAGCCCTGGAGGACTCTGCTTCACCCTCCCTGGGAGAGGGGGAACAAGCCATTCCCCACCCCCGAACAGGAATTAGGTTCATACAGGGCTCATATTGCCGCTGCCAGGCTTTCAACGCAGGCGTCTGAGCCAAGGCAGGGGATCGGAAGCAATTGTTGTTTTTTACGTCTTCCTGCTGCAGCAATATTGGCTCTCTGGATCAATTGTCCTCATCCGAGCTGTGCTGCAGCTCGTTCTCCCGGGAAGCTCTGATCCCCTGGGTTTTAGGCTGTCTCACACTGTCTCCCCATGGCTGGTCACGATTTTTGGGTGAGAAAAGAAATAACACCCCACTGAGAGGAAGGGCTGGCTCTCAGAAACACTTTTATATGAGAAAGAATGAAAACAAGATTTAAAAATGGAGAAGTAAAAACTTGGACTACAGTGGATATGGAGAAGGAGTATCCAGATGATACTGTTAAAATCAATCAAAAGAAGAGAATCTGCCCCATTACTGCACATCCTGACTTACCTGTAGCACTCACCTTATTTCCTAGGGTTGCTGGCAGCCCCTGGGAGCTGATGAGCCTCTGCTGCTCCCACCACAATCCCACGGAAACGGCGACCCTCTGGTTTTACTGCCATTTCTGGGAGAAACAAGCTCAGTTTGGTGCTTTCAGAGGGTCTCAGCACCTCAAGGTTTGACATTCCCTCCTGCTGCTCAAGGGAAGGGAACTTCCCAGGCTGGATTCCCTCTCACAGTGAGTCAGGAGGTCCTTTGAGGATCCTCTGTGGGCTGTGGGGACACGGCACTGGCAGCTCCCAATCCACGCCCAGGGCAGAGGGTGTGTGTCTTACCTGCTCCACACCATCACAGCAGCTGAGGTTGTGCCTGGAGCCAGTTTTGGGGTGATAAACGCTTGTTCTGTGGCAATTCTGAGACCTCCAGAGGAGCTCCAGACTTGTCACCATGGAGTGACAGGATGAGAGGGAAAGGCCTCAAGTTGTGCCAGGGGAGATTTAGATTAGATATTAGGAAATATTTTTTCACTAAAAGGGTTGTCAAGCCCTGGAACAGTCTGCCCAGGGCAGTGGTGGAGTCACCATCCCTGGAAGTGTTCAAAACACAGGTGGATGTGGCATTTCGGGATCTGGTTTAGTGGTGAACATGGTGGTGTGGCTGAACTGATACTTGGACTCATTGAGCTTTTCTAAACTTAATGATTCTACGATTCTTTGATGTCAGGCATCCTCCAAAAAAATCTTTCCAAAGAAACACCTATTGAAAAGCCACAAGCCACACTGCCACCTTTCTCTCCCTTCTCCTCCTTTTCACTGGAAGCGAGGAAGAGGAGTTAATTTGAAGGCAAAGGCCAAGAATACTGACAGTAAATATTGCCATGAGTTCTTGTTGGCATTTGTGTTTGGTAAGTGAAGATGCAGAGGGAAGGATCAAAGCAGCCTGAATGGCTTTTAATTACAAGCCTCAATTGTTCTATTTTCTCTCAGAAAAATATTACAATTATCTAACAAAGCTCTTCGAGTGGAATTAGAAACTAGCCCAAAGCTTCAAGAGCTGTTTAGTGGCTATTTTCGCTTTAAAAAAAAATAAATTTGATGTCTAGATAAAAGCCAGGCACTCCCCTAAGTGCCTAGAGCCAAGTCTGGTGCTCCCTGGATAAACAGAGGATGGGAAGCTTTCCCCGTGAGGAAGTGACCAGCCTGGGCAATGTTCCCTGGCTGGGCAGGGGTGGGGGCTCTGGGTGCTGCCACCAACATCCCACGTGGGATGGGAGAGTTCCCACTGGGGGGAAAATAAGCCATGATTTGGGAGTAAGACCTTTGACAGCAGGCAACTGTCCCCGTTTTCAGTTTTCCTGAGACGTATTTTCTTTCTCTGTCTTTCACCAGGACTTCTGCACATCTCCATCAGCTCCTCTTCCTCCGATGCTTCTCCTGCTCATGCCAGAAGAATAAGACACCTTGGGGTTCCTAAGGTCCAAACCATGCACTGTACAAGACTCAATAAACCCGCTGAATAAGGAAATCGGAGAAATAAGGATTCCGTTTCATAAACTTAACCCTCAAATGAGATCAGAGACTGGTAATTAATAAAGGCAGATTTCAATGCAATGAAAAATCTCCCCTGAGACTCAGCCTGCTGCTGCTCAGTATTGATGGAAATCTTACAGATGTAATTAAATTTCCCTTATCTGTGCAATGGAGTCAGCAGGATCCTTCATGCCATGGTCACACCCAGCTGAGCTCCTTCATCCAAGCTGACCAGGAGCTGGGATGTGAAACTGATGGACACCTTTTCACGATGGGTGGGGCAGGCCAGAGCCAGCTCATAGAATCACAGAATCACAGAATGGTCTGGGTTGGAAGGGACCTTAAAGATCACCCAGTTCCAACCCCTGCCATGGGCAGGGACAGCTTCCACTAGACCAGAATACTCAGAGCCCCATCCAGCCTGGCCTGGAGCTCATCCCACACCATGCTGGTGGATAGCCCCAGGCAGGAGGGCTCGGTGGCATCACTAACACACTCAGCAGAAGATGAAGCAGTTTTCCAGCCAAGCACATTCAAATTAAACCCCAGTGCGGTCGCCAAAGCAAACTCCAGGGAGAGCCCTGGTCAGCTTTCCATTTCCACCTCCCAGTCACTGCAGGAATCCAGGGAGAAGGGTAAACACCAGCACCAGGGGTTGCGCTCATTTTCTGCCCTTTTACACTGGGTCCGTGGAGGTAAGTGATTACCTCCAGAAATTTTAATGGAGGTGAGTTGGAACAAGATGACCTTCAAGGTCCCTTCCAGCCCACACCTTTCAGTGATTCTGTGCTTTTGTCTGTGGTTAAGCAAAAAAGAGAAGTGCGAGGCTGAGAAAAACTCCAAAATATGTGAACAAATGACCTGTGCATGTGGAGAAGTTGCTATTAATGCCTAACATTGAGCAAACACTAAATAGCCAAATCGCAATACGGGGTTAGTTTCACACAGAGGAAATCAAGCTGAAAAGCCATTAATCTTAATTTCATGTTGACTGCAGAGCTTCTGTTTTTATTCCCTGTCACTGAATGAAATCAGCATGGCACACGAGCTTTTCTCGGAGCACTCACTGCACACGGCAGGCTGGAAACACACAGAGAAACTGATGTTTATAGAATGGACAGAGCCAGCTCAGGGTCTGCCTGGGCTCCTCTCTGTGGCCAGCAAAAATGTGATCTGATGCAGCCAAAACCAGACCACAGGAAGATGCTGATTCTTTCAATGGTTTCCTTGGAAAAAACCAAGTTTCCTGCTTGGTTTCTTGCAGAATCATCCTTCGTTTCACTATATTGAAAAGGTGCTGTTTGGCAGTGCTGGTGCTGCTGTGCTCCAGGCTCCAGCCCTTCCTGCCTGGCTCCAGGCCCAGAGGGGAGGGGAGCTGTGATGCTCTCCCTGACCACTGCAGGCAGCAGGAGACTCCATCAGCACCAGAGCTCTCCCCTCTCAGAAATAACATAAACTGGAGGATAAACACCTCCTGCTGCAAGAGTGGGCTGGTTGAATAGGATGTGGTTTCCTCACAGAGACCCTTCCAGCAGTTCAACCACAGGAAGACCAAATTCCCAAGAATCCTGCTCGTGGCAAGGGGATGATCTTTGAGGTCCCTTCCAATCCAAACCGTTCTAGGACTGTGTGATTCTACCAACCCAAACGTGAGAGATGTTGTCCTGGGAGGTGAAGGTGGTCCCAGCTGGGGTTGGATATTATTGTGCACTTTCTACCCCAGGGACTATTTATGGAGTTTTGGGGTTGCTGAAGCAGAAACCTCGAGGTGAGGGAAGGGGCTGTCTGCGTCCCCCAGCACTGTGGAGAGAGAGCATCACTCCTTCCCTGCAGACAGACAGGATCTCTCTCTCTGAGGGAGAGAAGCAAAGTCAGTTTACATGGTTCACCAGCATCATCGTTGCCAAGATACAAAACCATGTTGCTCTACTTATTGATTATTTTGTTCTGTCATGAAATCTATCCAGGCTTCAGGGTGCTGGAAACAGGAACAAAGGGAATTTGTGAGCCATGGGGCTCTTTGATTTGATAGCACCCACTCCAATAAAATCCCTTTGCTTGGAAAAATCCTAAAACTCCCTCTTGCAAAAAGATCTATGACCTTGGTATGTCTGTTATCACATGTTTTGGGTAAAGGTGGCACCCAAAATAAATGGGCAAGAGGGCAGAGTGCAGCCTCTGTGGACCACTCAAAACAGATGGGCAGCACCTCAGACACAGAAAGGAGGGGCTGCAGATCCTTTACAATCACATTACCATCCCCCAAAATTCCCACATTCCTATCACATTTCCATCCCAAAAAATCCTTTGCAATCACATTCCCATCTCTAAACCCATGTCAAACACCCACTGGCATCACACAGCACATGCTCTGCTTTCCTCATGTGGCACCAGGGCTTTTGGGTTAGGGGCTTTTGCTGCCACCTCAGGTCCACCTTCCATTTCATAGAACCACGGAATCATAGATTGGTTTGGGTGGGAAGCAACCTGAAAGGCCGTTTCATTCCAGCCTCCTGCCATGGGCAGGGACACCTTCCACCAGACCAGGTTGTCCCAAGCCCTGTCCAGCCTGATCTGGAACACTGCCAGGGATGGAGCAGCCCCCTTCTCTGGGCACCCTGTGCCAGGGCATCACCACCTTCCCAGGGAAAATTCCTTCGCAATATCCCATCTAACCCTGCCCTCTGGCAGTGGGAAGCCATTCCCCCTTGTCCTGTCACTCCATGCTCTTGTCCAAAGTCCCTCTCCAGCTCTTCTGGAGCCCCTTTAGGCTCTGGAAGAGTCTCTAAAGTCTCCCCAGAGCCTTCTCTTCTCCAGGATGAACAACCACGCCTCTCTCAGCCTCTCTGTAGCTGAGATGCTCCAGCCCTTGGAGCATCTTTGTGGCCTCCTCTGGATTCATCCCAACAGGTTCTTTCCCCGCTTTCTCCCTTCTTCCAGCCTCCCCACCTCACAAGCAACTCTCACCACGGAGCTGGGAGAACTTCCCCTCCTCCAGCCATTGCTACAGGATCCTGCCCTCCATCCCTCCCATCTCAGCTTCTCCTCTGCATGGGAGAAGGCCAGGGAGCAAGATCTGGTCCATCAGACAGCCCTGGGCAGGGGTGTGAATGATCAGCTGCTTCTGCAAAGTCACAGCAGTGAAGCTCTGCTGCCACACAGATTCACGCAGCAAACACAGCATGAAGCCAGGAATGCACAATCAGGGCTGCAGCCCGGGGTGTGTCCGAAGGAGATTCTCCTGTTGAAGCAAGGAGAAATTTGCGTAACCATAAATATCCACAAAAATAGCTGAGGGGAAGCACAGCAAAATGAGCGGGGAAAGCAAGCTGGAGTTTTTCTGGCAGAGCCTGCTTTGATGCCAGTCTGTCTCTCTTCTGAGCAGATATGGAAGGCTGCACCCACACCAGCTGCTGCTGGAGATCCTTTTCATTTAAAAAAAGAGGCTCTAACTATGGCGAGCAGCCACCTTCTCCATAAAGCATTGCAAGGGTGAGAGGCGTCTTTCTCTGGACACACGTTGTCCTACCCAGCAATGATTTCCCAAAATACCCAGAGAGAGACTGCACCCCAGTGACAGCTCTTTAAAGAGTGAACAAACCTCCCTGGGGAAAAAAAAAAAAAAGCTAATCTAAAAAAAAAGAAAAGACATATTTACAGTCTAGCTCCTCATGAAAATCTTGGAAAAACAGACATGACAACTGCTCAGCATCAGGCAGTGTCTTCATCAGGGCAAGTCCTGAGCTGTGGAGCGGGGGGTACCACAAGAGGCCAACCCAGCTTTGATCTTCCTGCAGTCAGGGTTTCTCCCACCTGCTGAAGTTGTCCTCAGCCCTGGGGGCCAGGCTTTGTGGGGGACAGAGGCATTTGGAGCAGGGAAAGGGCTTTGTGGCTCCTATGGGCAGTGGGCTTGGGGAGGGGGATTTCAACCGAACACTCACCCAAACCAACCCACCCCTGTCTGACCTGCAGCTCAGTGAAGGGTAACTCAGCACCTCCCTGGTTCAGCTCTTCCCGTGGCATAAAACCAGAAGTCACAAAATATCCAGAAGGGGCCCATGGGGATCATTGAATCCAACTCCTGCCCTTGCACAGAACAACTCCAAGAACCCCACCATGTGCCTGAGGGTGCCGTCCATCCAAATTTCAGTGAAAGTGTAAATTCTGCTCATTTCTGCTCTTAGAAATTGTAATTCATGGAGGGGGGAGTGTTGGCTGAGGGAGAGGAAGGGAGATGCAGCATTTGCAAAGCCAGGGATCTGCCCGGGTTTGCCAAGGGCCTTGGGAGAGAGCTCAGTCCCCTGCTCATCCATTCCTCAGCCTTTTCCAGCACTTTACTTCAGCCAGCAGCAGCAGAGAGAATACTTAGTACATTAATAAATCCCATAATACCGTGCAAAGCACTTTGGTTTATGGCTTTGCTATAAGAACTCACCCCATGATACTTATAATTAACTGATCTAGAAGAAAAATAAAGATTTCCATTTTTTTCCTCACCAATTTACTTTTTCTTTTTTAAGAAGAAAATCACCGCTGCTAATAAAAAACCCTCCCCTGATATTTACCTGCTTGGGTAAGAATACTGATCTCTGTGCAGAGAGAAAGCATTTTCCTTATTGCACATCTCACTGGCTGACCCATCTTTCCTACAGAATACGGCCTTGGCTTTATTTTGAGAGCACTTCTGTAATTCACTGTTCTCCCTGATCACGCCTAACCCCTTAACTCCTGGGAACTGTGGGGAGAGCCCGTGGGAAGGGTTTGTTTTCAGCCTGCACCAGACTTCACCTCTAACAGCAGGCAGCTGCCTGCACTGCTGCCCTGCCTGCACACCACAGCTGCCTCTTGCAAGACCCAGGGACCCAATTTTCCAGCATTTTCACCTCTTCCCTTCCTATGTTAACTGCAGATAAAGTTGCCTGCTCAACAAAAGTTCCCACTGATCTCACTAAAAAGAGACGGGCTGAGGCATTCCTGATGCTCCCAGTTAAATCTTTCAGATTATCAATCAAAGCACAGGAGTTTTTATTTTCCTTTATTAAAGCATACAAGTAGCCACCTAATTGTCATTTACACTGCAGTAGCTGTAAAGATCACACCAACACTACCATTTCCAAAGGGAATTACAGAGCCAGCACTACAGCCATCCAGCTGACCAGGAGCCTGTAACTCCAGAGGCACAGGACAATAAAGTTTTGCTTTCAGGTGTTTGCTGCTCTTCTTATAACAAACTCCACTGAGCATTGAACAGAATGCCTAAACACATTCACTGCAAGGGCCATGGAAATACCCAAAAGCTTGGTAAACACACATTTATTGAGTACTTGATTATGTAAGATCATTGCAGCATAGTCATTATAACAAAATCCATATTAAAAAAATGCCAAACCTGGGTATATTTTTTTTTCAGAGGACATAAATCTATTTTAAAACCCAACCAAGAACGACAAAGGGAGGGTGGCTGTTCCTTAGTCAACCACTAATGGATGTTCTCCTGCTCCCTAAGGGCAAGAACAGCCTGGAAGTCAGTTCCCAGCTCCAGGCCCAACCATACCCAGACCCCATCAGACCACCCCACAGCTGAGGGGCTGAGCAGACCCAAGGTCACTCAATGCCCAACGCTGTTATTGCATCCACAAACACAACATCCCACCAAACTCAGTGTTTCCAAAGGCTTTCCAGCAGCACATTTCTCAGGGAGTTGTCCTTCACATGCCTGGGGTTTGTATGGGATTTCCTGGTGAGAGCTTGGGGATTAACATCCACTACAAAGCGCTTAAAGTGCCCAGATTTCCTCCTCCCTCCAGATTGGTCAGGGGAAGTGCTAATTGCAAAGTTTGTTCTGGTACTCATCCAGATTCCCAACTAAATGTTAATCAGCATAAAAATCCTCTCAGCTTGAGCAGTTCACAAGGGATCTGGGTCCTACACGTGGGACACTGGAATTGCGTCTATATTTTAAGCCCAACCGTGAGGGAAACACTCCACATAGAAATATAACATTCGACTCTTTTTTACAGCATATATAAAGAACATGACGGCATTAAAATATTGGCAAATCGATACATTAAAAATACAGAATCTCATAGACCAGAGCACAAGAAATATATTCACATGGAATCTGTACAGTCCGGACGACGCTGCTGGTTCTCGCGTTGGGATTGACCTCCCGTCTCCAAGTGGAGGTTGGTGCTTTGCTCCCCCATCAGCACCACTGGCCACCACTGCCCAGATTTCCCTGGGCTGTTGTGCTGCAGGGAGAGTCCCAGTCTGCTGCCCTCCCCAGCACAGAGGGCACTCGGTCGTTAAATTCTTTGGGGAAGCTTTTGTTATTGAACGAAATGACAGGACATTTCATTTTCCACAAAGCTCTGGCCTGCTGGGAGAGGAAAATCAATCCATGGTTGGCAGGAGGGGTGGTACCTGGGCAGCATTTCCCACATGCTCTCAGCATCGTGGATCTCATTTCAGTTAAAAAAAAAAAAAAAAGGCAACAAACCAGAGAACCCCATTTCTTATATGGTTTGTGCCCCACTTATCCCATGTGGAGCAGATGAGACTGTTTTAGGCTGCTTCCTCCTACCAGGAATGTCTTCTGGAAATCTGCCATTCTGACTTCTCCAAAATGGCTTTCCCCTATACATAAATACATGTGTCTATAGGCCAGTTCATTCCTTCCTCCTCTCACTGAGGAAAGGTCCCCAAGGCATGCTTGGCAAGGTGAAACCCTAATGTGTATCTGCACCTATCGCACTACAGACACGTATATACAGACACATTCTGTTCATTATTACACTGGAGATACACAGTTTAAAAAAAAATAGTAGCAGCATGTAAATGAGGAATTGTGTTCATTTCCTCGGTCTTTTTTCTTCCTCCTCTTTGGAGCTGCACTCCACAGTTTTGACAGTCTCTTTTCACCCCCCTGCTCCCCTCTGAGAGGAGGGGTTTGCTACAGACCCCGTCTGCAGGAGCTGGCGTTGTCCTCTCAAGGCGGTTTGAATTTCTCTTTCCATCAGCTCCCTCCTCTCCCTCCCCGCAGCCTTCCCTGCGCGATGACTCATCCTGGAGACGATCTTGGGTTTTGTCTGATGGCTCCTGCCCGCTTTGGCTGCAGCAAAGTCTGATTTCAGAGCGATGGCACAGGAGTAAAACCCGCACACGAGCGCCTGGTGAGCCACGCGAGCTGTTAACATTTCAACTCAGGGAGGGAGAAAGCAATGGAAGAGTTTACATTCTGTCTGTCTCCCAGCAGCAGAAGTGTAAGCCCCAGGAGTGATGCCTATTTTAAACCCTTAATTCCCAAACTCTCAATAATGTTGTAAACCCCCAGGGTTTCGCAGGAATCAAAGGGCTGATTTCAAACACGTTCCTGACGTGGAGGATGCACTGGAATTGAAAATGCATCAAATGGGCTCATTTCCTCTGCGTGCTCTCGCAGTATCCGGTTTTCCCAACCCCCAAAATTATTTCCTTGGTTTCTCACCTCTCAGTTTTGAGGTCCTGCTAAAGGGCCGTTATCTGAGTTAGTTCTGACGTGGGGGTGGTTGGACTCTGCTGGGCGACAGCCACCATGGGAATTTCCATGCCTAGTCAGGCCGGATTGTTAGTCCCCTCCGAGTTCTTGCAGGCATAGGCCACGTCCTTGGCGATGCTGCACATCCTGTTGGACATCTGGAGCTCGGTCCGGAAGGCGGTGGGGAAGCAGAACTTCTTGAAGCACGCCTTGAAGTTCTCATCCAGGAAGGCGTAGAGCACGGGGTTGAGGCTGCTGTTGGCGTAGCCCAGCGCGGTGCAGAAGCAGGAGATGGCCAGCTCCAGCTCGCTTTCCGCCTTGGCGCCCAGGCACTGGACCAGCACGAAAATCTGGATGGGAGTCCAGCAAACTATGAAGACTGCCACCACCACCAGCACCATGCGGGTGATGCGCCTCAGGTTCCGGTCCTTCTCCTTGGAGCCGGAGAGGACGCGGACGTTCTTGAGCCGCCTGATCATGAGACTGTAGCAAATGGTGATGATCAACACGGGGATCATGAAGGAGAAGAGAAAGACGCAGATGCCGAACACTGGATCCCAGTAGTCCACAGGTGAAGGGAGTTTAATTAGACAATCAATTTCTGCAAGTGTGAAAAAATAAAATGGAAAGGAAGATCAGCAAACATAGATCAAGCAGAAAAGCATCAGATTAGTTTAGGCTAGTTAGGTTAATGGTTGGACTCAATTATCTTAGAGGTCTTTCCTAACCTAACAATTTTATGTGTAATGTTCAAATCCTCACATAACAATTCTATGTTTAATACTAGAAATTCTACTTCTGTGTTTAATACTAGAAAAGCAGTAGCAGTGATACAGAGAGGCAAGGGCAGAAAGGAAAGAGTTAAGATGCTTTTACAGCAGAGACCTCGCCCCACTGCCAAAACTGTCTCCCTGGGCTCTCCTGTCCTCCAGCCCCTCCCTCCCGCTGGACGCAGTTTCACTGACCGTTGTTCTCGTTCTCTGCAGATCCCATCACCATCGCCGGGATGCCAAAGACAGAAGCCAGTGCCCAGATGCAGACGTTGACCACCTTGGCCTTGTGGGGCGTGCGGATGTCCAGGGCTTTGATGGGGTGGCAGATGGCGATGTAGCGGTCCACGCTCATCATCGTCAGCGTGAAGGTGCTGGTGAACATGTTGTAGTAGTCTATGGAGATGGCAATCTTGCACAGGACATTGCCAAAGGGCCAGAAGCCCAGGAACGTGTCGGTACCCTGGAAGGGCAAGGTCATCAGGCACAAGGTATCAGCCAGAGCGAGGTTAAAGATGTAAATGTTGGTTGCTGTCTTCATCTTGGTGAATCTGGAATGCAGGAATGAGCAATGGTTGGAGCTCCATCTGACCATGATGGGCAAGACACTGAGCTCTACTGAAGTAGATTCTGCTGCTTTAGGAAAGAGATGCTGTATCTTTTTATGCAAGAGATTGGCCACTCTCACCTTCCAACCTCCCACAGGTTTATCAACACACAGGTCAGCCCATCTCCCACAACAACACAAACGGTCCCTTCACAACCAGTTCCATGGGCAGGAGAATCATTCCCTCAGACTGTCAGTGAGGACCGTGAAATCCTGAGACTGTCAACTCAGTGTTTCTTGAAAAATGACTTCAATAAGGCTAACTTAGGATTTCACAACTTATGGCTTCATTATTATTGGTGAGATGAGCTTTACCCAGTAAGCTGATCTGAAAGGTCCAGGGGCAAGTTAATCAGTCATTTGGTATGGGCTCATAGCCAGAGAGCATGGCTAATGGGAGTTGTCAAATCAGAATGGGCAGGATGGCCAGCCTTGGCCAGCTAAAAACTGGTGCAGAATTTGGTTTGAATCAGAAATCAAAATATCACAATGGATCTTTCTAATGAAATGTATAAAGACACAAGTCAATTCTACTTCGAAGAATTTTTGTCACTTGAATATGACATTTATCACATGAACTGATCCAAAGAAGGAGTCACCTTGCTCTAATGGCAATCATCTCCTTTTCACAGTTGGGAAATGATGCAGAGCCAACTGTGATCACCTGTCCAAGGGGACGTGCAGAGTCTGCAGAAATGGAAGCTCAACAGTGACTCTAACATTTTAGCTCCAGGATATTCCTCTCATGGGCAGAGTAAGAGCTTAAATAGGTATAATTTTAAAACTGCAGCTCATCCATCATTTACTCTACTAATGGCCTTCGCAGAAACGTGGCCAAAAATGGCAGACAATGATGTGTTTTATTAACAGCGTGCAAGTTCATTTGAGGGCAACACTTCTACCCGTAAACTGCTGCACTATTTTCAGTCTGATATGTGTTAGAATATTCCAGGGTCTGATTTGACCTAAAAAGCTCTTTTTGTCAATTTGACTCAGAACAGCAAACCCACAATTGCCCTCCCCAGTGCTGTGCCCTCCCCTGAGGGTCTGAGCTCCTTCAGCTCTTGATAAATGATTTGAATGCTTGGCAGAACATTATCACTGGCACATTCTGAACTCTGCTGGGACACGCAGTGACGTGGCCAGGTTTGCAAGAGAAGCAGACAGGGGAGCCAAAATCCAGACTATAAAGTCTATTTTTTCACCTGCCTTGGAGCTCTAAGCTGGGCTTGTATCAGAAGTCTGAAAGAAGCTTCAGAAGGCAAGACCAAATGATCCTGCATTTGACCTTGAAAGGGGAGGTTTTGGAGGTGAGCACTAATGGAAATATTGTTGGAAACACTTTGAGGCCCCCAAAGGGCCTGAGTCAGGCTCTTCCTGGCCCAGAAATCACAGATTCTTAGAAAGTCAGCCCAGCTAAACTTACATAACCAAAAGTAGTAAAGAAAAACACCAGTGCCTTTCCTTTGTGATGGGATGAACGAGCAAAACACTTTGCAAATCCAAAACACCCAGGCAGCTGCCAGGGCTTTGGGATTTCCTAAGGAGAATTACAACAGACTCCAGAGCCCTGAATGCCAGAATAGCATCTCAGGCTGGGTAAGTTTTCTTTTCCTGTTTGAATTCTTGCACTTGACATAAATGTGCCAAAGCACAGGGGATCTGTGAGTGGATTCAGACATTTTCCCCTCTAGGTCAGCAGAGAGGGATTAAAATGAAGAAGTGAAGTCACTGTTTTATTAGCACACACAAAAATAAGCACTGTCAGCTCAGGTTTTAGGAAATTATTCAGTCACCTAAGACTGTGCTAGTAAAGGTCTCCTGGGAGCTGTAGTTTGCTCTGAACACCACAAACCTGGCTGGGCTGGCTCAAGCTTCCCAAAGGTCAAGTTTGTTGCAGTCCATCCTTCCAGGAGGACTGGAGCAGGAGGTAATCCATCAACATGCCTCTAACCCTGACTGCTTTTACTGACATTAGAACTCAAGGTAATAACAGTTTTGAGCAATGATGAGCAACTTTAGTGCCAAACAGAAAAAACTAAAGGTTGTTTGGGTTTTTTCATTGACCAGTGGGAGAAACAAGCAGCAATTCGTGCCTCACCAGCCCCCATGCAATATCCACAGAGGACAAAGCTGCCTCCCTGAGCACTCCTGTGTCCCCAGCGCTGAGAAGTTTGGGGCATCTCAGCCAGCCCTGAGTTCAGGGTGTGAAGATCAAACCTTCAGCTCCCTCCCACACCCCTCCACCCCCACTGGCCCCACTCCTCTCAGACACTTCTCAGCAAGAATTCAGAGTCCAGGTGCAATTGCTGAGCCTGGCCCTGCAGGATTCACTCTCCCTCAATGCACAGACTCCCCTCCTCTGCCTCCTTCCTCACCACCTCCTCGGGGTGATGGCAGAGCCACCTCCCCTTGCTCCCCCAAACACGGGACACGCTGAGGTGACCTTCTCACCACTTACCTCCTTCAACCCGTCTCTCAGTGGATTTTAAATCTGATTTTGCACTCTTGAAAAGGGAGGAAATTAATTTACACCTAATTAATTACTTCTACACCACTTTCCCTACATGCTGAGAGCCAACAGCCATTGTCCCAACCAACCAATGTTCCCAAACATTTCCAGAATGTTCAGTACACACAAAAATCAATTAATCGCTTCTCTGTGGATTAACCTCTTTTTCTTTTCCTCCTGAACTGAGAGTGTTCTTTTGCTTCATCTGCACCAAAAAAAAAAAAAAGACAAATTAAACTCTCAGGCTTTAGGAGGCACCTGAGTTTCCTCCTCCCATGACACAGCTCTGCTCTGGATAAGCCTGTGGGTTCCATGGAGGACATTAGCTCCCTGCTGAGCCACTTTCTTGCACTCTGTCATGGAGGTAATTTCCTAACGGAGCGTCTCCCACAGGGTGGTTCTCAGCTCTCCAGCCAGGTCCCCCTTTGTCACAGCAGTAATGGCTTTGCTCTGCTCTCCTCTTCCCTCAGATGCTGAAGCCTGAGAGGAAAAATACCTGGATATCAGCTCAACACTCACCTTCCCCCTCCTTTTTGGTAAGTGGACGCTAGGCTTCAGCAAGGGGAACATGCAGTCTGGGGGAGGAGATTACGGGCAGGACACAGCTCTCTGGGCTTTGGAGACCTGTTTCTCACAAGGACGGATTCTGCCCCTGGCTGAGCTGCAGATCTGTTGTTTCAGCATCTTTCCCTCTTTTCTACCCAGCCACAGCAAGGCTGCAGGGCAGGGGGCTGGGGCTAAGGACCAGCTGGCTGCAGCAAACCTGCAACCCAAAATGGGGCTGCAGACACCGGGGGCAGAGGGACCAGGGCAAAGTCTGCAGCCCTGGGGAACCCTGAGCATTATTTCCAGAAGCTCTCTGCTCCTTGGAGTCTCTGGATTGTGATATTTGTAGCTCCAGCTCATTGGGATGCAGACAGTGCTGTTCACCTTGAGCAGCTCCCTCCATCCCCACCTCACACCCTGGCAGCTGTGGCAGCCTTTGCCCCCGTCCCTGGACATGCACCAGGAAGCAAAACACACCAGAAAAGGCTCAGGGAGGATTTTTACCGAGCTGCTCCCTCCCTGTGATGGTGGAAATCAGCCCCGGTTCTCTCACATATCTGCTCCCAGCCCTCAGGTTGTGTGAAGTGATATTTGATCTGGCACATTCTCTCGCGATTTGTGTCCCCTCAGCCCTGCACCCACACTGTGCTCCCTGCATCCCTGCTGCTCTGATCACCATTACAGAGCCCCCTCAGCCTGAAACTTCTGACCCGTTCAAGATGATTTGTTCCTAATGGTTCAATAGACCCTGAAAAAAAAGCCCACAGGATTTGAGAAGGACAAATTTAAATCAGTCTGGACTCTGAGGCCAGACACTACAGCAAAAGCAGCCACCAACACAGCACCTAAAAGCCTATAAATTATCCAGCAAGACAGGGACTGGCTAGCAGGGGTTAGTTAAGGAATCTGCAGCCAGCCACGGTGAGCACACACTTTGGGACAGATGATTTTCTTGTCCTTGAGTCTCACCACTGTGTCTGAGGGGCAGCTATGAAAAACGAGCCCTGCCCCGCTCCTCCAGGCGCTCTCTGGGGACCAGTGTGGATGGTGCTGCCCTGCCAAGGGAAGAGGCTGTGTGGCCTCTGCTGCAAAGGCTTCAGCAGCTCACCCAGGGGCTCACAGGGATGTTCCCACATCCCTGAGCAGGTGCTCGGCCACCAGGAATGGTGCTCTGGTCTAAGGAGGGCATTTGTCAGCATCCCTTCTGCAGCAAGACGCTCTTATCCCTGTTCATGGGCCAGATCTGCCTCTGCTGAGTTATTCATGTCCAAAATGCTTCTGGGAATTGCCGGGTGCCTGACAGACACTGGGAACCATGTCCCACATTGAGCATCACAGAATTACTGCTGCACATGGGCAGCTCCCTTTTACCCATCTCACCACAGCCAGGTGAAACACAGAGCCCTCCAACACACACTGGAGCCACAGGACCTGTGTTAGCAGGGGCCACGCGTGGCCACTCTGAGTCACGCGGCTGAGCCCAGCTCGCCTGGGCTCACAGGGACCCAGAAACCTGGCAGCTGCAGCCTTGTCCTTCGTAGCCACTATGTCAGCAGGTTCCGCTCCTGCTCACCTCACCATCCTCTCCCTGGCTCCACGCACTCTCCAGGAAACAGAGCCCTTAGTATTGGTTTCACTTCCCTATAAATTTCAAGGTTGTTTTTTTTTTTTTTTCCAAGGAAAAACTAAGAGGCAGATCTGGAGACAACAAAGGTCTCAGATGACCCCTCTCATGTCTGCTGGGTCCCTACCACACTGAGCACTCATTTCATCTCAGCTCTGAGACACACAGCTGGTCCAGGCTTTTCCCTTGGAAAGCTTTCTGTTAAGAAATCAGCATCTCTGCAATGTTGTAATTAACTTCATTTTCCCTGTCTCATCACAGCCAGCTGCCCTCAGCCCTATTCTCAGGGTCTGAGGCAGTTTTCAAGCAGAAGAACAGCTGGCACAGCATCCCCAGGCAGGGGATGGTGCAGGCACCTCCCCATCACATCCTTCCTCCTAAAGCTTCACCTGGAGGTAGCAAATGAAAATGTAGGGGCCTGACAGCCCTAATCTGACTAAAACATTTCTTAAAATCCTCTGAAAAGTGTACTTCAAAAGAGAGAGCTGAGCATCCCCGGTAATTTGCCAGGCTCCCAACAGAGAGCTGCTACAGCAAAGAGGAGTGCCCAGGAAATGAGGCATCATTCCCATGGGGGTTTGAACTGGAGGAAGGGAGATCTCCAGATCGCCACTGCTGAGCATCACAGCAGCATGAGGGACCTGGGGACAACAGAGCACTCCCTGGACGAGGAGCTGCACGTTGTCCCTTCCCTGGCACACCAGTGGCTGGCAGGGATTCCAGGTCTCTGTCACACCCCTATAACAGCATCACCTCCAGCCCCATGAGTCAGCCCCACCCCCAGGGCCAGCAATACATCCTCCTTCCCCTTTGCTTTCCTCCCTAAAAAAAAAGATCTTGGGCAAGCAGCCTTGCAGACTTGTGTTAATAGCTAAGAGGGGTCTCAGCAGCCTGGTTTCCCCCACTCTCCCCCCAAACCCTCCGTTCAGCTCCTTGTTTCACATTCATTAAAAAGCAGGAGAGGAAATATATGCAGAAGAGAGCAACAGCAGAAGGAGGAGGGAGGGGAGGCATCATCTCTGCTGGCAAGGAGCTCCACGATGAGCCAGCAGAACAAAGCCACAGACGAGGCAGGTTCCCACAATAGGCCCTTTACTGTCCAGGAAATCGTGTTCCTGACAAGAGCCCTTCTCCATCTTACCCAATTAGTGCAGCTCAGCACTGGAAGGGATCGACAGTCACATGATGACTGTCTCTACAAATTAATCATTCCAAATGTTAAATCACTCCAAATATAATAGAGATGTAGGCTGGATTCTACAACACAGGGGAAAATCTAGAGGAGGCTTTGAATTTGTACTTTTTGTGTGAAATGCCGGGAGATTTTAAAACTTTTCCCTTGGTGCTGCAAAAAACTCATTCAAGAGGAACAAAAAAAAAAAAAGAGCCTTCCTCATGCCTCCAATTTCCTCGAGTGCTGGTATTAGAGACTTTTTATTTCCCAACTCCCTCAAAAACAGGAAACAATTACTGTCTATAACACTACCATTCTTTTCCTGGAAGATAATACACAATTTTCTTACGGGCTGTGTAATCTGTTGAAGCCTGGTTATTCCCGCTGAAGCATGGAAAGAAAAAAAAGTTTGTGTAGGGTGCTAGGGGTGCAGCACAGAGGGTTTGCTGATCTTTTCTCCATTAATGGGAAGAGATTTATCATTAAGAGTTCCAAAACCCTGCATTGACTTACCAGCAACCACCTTCCAACCTACTGAAAACCAGGTGCTATTGAAGGCACAAAGAATCAAGGCTCCAGTCTGGGGAGAAAAACCTGGGTTCGAGAAGTTCATCAGCATCCTCCTTGTATGGCCACAGTTTGGCAGCTCTACGTCAATCTGTGCACGTGGCCAGGGTCAAGAGTTTGATATCGAGTCCAGTTTATCCCCACACTTGCTCCTGACCTCCACAGATGGGGCAAGGAGAGAGGACTCCTGGGCAGAGATAACCAGAAACTGTAGTTATTCACTAACTTAAGAAGGGTCATTGCCTTGGGTAAAACTCAGTGTTGGCCTCGCTCAGTTCTGAGCTCCCAGGGGACGTGGATGGGGAAAACCAGGGGGAACAGCAGCTTCCACACGTGCTCTAGCTGCGTTACAACTTCCCCAGCACACACTTTTCAAGGAGGCCCTCCAGGCTTACAGAAGAGGTTTTTTTGGAAAAAACAGAGCTCAATCCCCAAAAAAAGGAGTCCCCAAATAATCAAAATTTCTGGTGGCTTTTTTTATATATATAAGAAACATAAAGGTAATAATAATGGAATAAAAGGAAATAGAGAAAAGGCCTGAGAGAGATGGGGGTGGCACCTGTCTTCAACTTTCAATTGCTTTAAAACTGTAAAACTGGAGGACACACAAAAAAAGAGTTAAACTCCAGGAGAAATTCCAGTGTTAAATCCCACCTTCTTTTCCTGAGATCCATTTATCCGACTGGAAGATATCAAAGTCTAAAAGGTATGGAGCAGAAGGCAATGTTTTGCCATGGCATAGGCCATGCCAAGGCATAGCCATGGCACAGGTCCACCCTGACCAGGACACTGGCTCGGAACACTCATATTATTGTTGATACTCCAGTCCCAGCCCTGGGCAGGGGCCAGCAGGATCCTGCTGTGCATATCCCACGGGACTTTTGCAGACAGGGAGAAGATTTCTGCCAAGACTTTTCCTTACGCTCATCAAGGCTCATGCACAGGGCAAGGACTCCCTTCCTCTACTGCACACAGGCTGGCATTCCCGTGGAGCTACATCATCATCAGACAAGGACTTCCAGCTCCCAGGGCCTCACTACTCACCACACTTACACACACCCACAAACTGCTCCAGTGATTGCTACTACACTGAACAGGAGCACGAGCTCTCCAGACACGGCACCAGTGTACTGCAAACCCCCTGTCTGCACCTGCAGACAGCCCGGGGCTAATGGGATCCCTTGTGCCTGCCATAAACTCCTCAGCAAGAAGAGCAAAGGCAGGCAGCCTGATGAACAGTCTCATCACTTCACCCTTGTAGCAGAGATTTGACCACCCTTCACCGACCTCTGACACCACAGACTTAATTGTGCAGCATCTCCCCCAGCCAGGTTCTCTGTATTCAGGGGAAAGGTGCTTTGGAAGCAGTTGGGCTCCTGGCAGGAACAAGACAATCTCATCAGTGTCTGAATACCTGCTAAATATTTTCATCTTCTGTTGGAGGATTCAGACTGTCTTTTCTGTGCTGGCAGCATCCTCCTGCACCAGGAATCTACTCCAAAACGTGGATAAAATGGAAGCTCCCTCTTTAACATGCAGGGTGCAGAGATCAGAAGGGGAATGCTGGGGTTTAACACAATCACAGCCCTAATAGCTGCACGAACTTATTCTGTACTTACAGGAGGAACAAGGTTTCTGATTCCCAGAAATAGAGGGGTTTGAACCACAGTAGAACCAGGGACAGGGACACTGAAAATGCCAGCAGTGTGCAGGGAGGATGGAGTGGTGCATGCTCAGTGCTCTGTCCCTCTGCAAAGGTCCCCCCACTCTCCTGACTTCAGCACAAGGAGCCACAGAAGTTGCCCTCAACTCTGCAGCATCCTCTCACATCTTATTTACGTCTACAGTCTCCACAGAGTTGGAAGACTTAACATTTGTGATTTTTTCCCCTGTAAAAGTAAAAGGAAGCTTCCCAGCAGGCTCTTTCCTTTGCAACAGGGTGCAGCTTTGGAAAGAGCCAGCTCCCAGATGGAGCAGCACCTGCAAACACAGCTGGGGTGCCGGACACAGCACAGGAAGGAGAGGTCCCATTAAGGAGCCAGCACACCCTGGCAGGGGAATGCTCCCAGCACATTGCCCTCCCCGGGGACATCCAGCTCCCTCTTAAAAAAAAAAACAAAAAAAAAGCCCCATTTTTAAAGCAGATCAGCTCACTCTGTTCCATTCTCTGGGCTAAACTTTAGGAGGCACCAGAGGGCAGCTGAAAACTGGCAGAAACCTTCATCACAACCTAGGAAGGGGGGAAAAAAACCAAAAACAAATAAAACCAAAACAATAAAACAAATGCCACACCATTACCTCTAAAGCACGTCGCTCGCAACCACCAGGGAAGCGCCTGCCTGCTTTACTCGCAGCAGGGATTGAGGTCTGCCCCGCTCCCAGCTTTCCCTGGAGCTTCCCTGTGTGTCCTACCTGACGATCACATACATGACGGAGCAGTTGCCCACCAGCCCCACGATGCACACGATGGAGTAGACGACCACGATGGTGATCTTGATGGTGAGCGGCAGGAAGCTGTCCCCCGTGCTGTTGTTGAACCAGTTGCTGGGGAGAAAGCTCAGGTTGAGCATGGAGGAGTCGTTCAGCAGCTTCCTCAGGTCGGGGTCTTCAAAAATGTGGGCAGGGAAGAGCGGGTCCATCCTGAAGCAGCAGCCTGCGCCAAGGACCTGGGGCAGCAAGAGACAGCTTTGAAACCTGCCGATCAAACGGGTGGCACGGGACTGTGGCAAGGCATGTGCATGAGAATGGCTGGGGAAGGGCGATTTATTACCAGGGAGAAGGGTGTTTTATTGCCAAGGAACACAGCCCCCCTCAAACCTCCCCAGGAGCATTTTAATGGGACGCAACCCTGAGAGCCTGGCGCATCCCGAGCACACAGGGATCACGCGTATCTCCGCACCGCCGGCGCAGGGGACGTGCGGGCTGCGCACGCCATCCCTGCTCCCGAGGGCTGGATGTTCCCACCTGCCTCTCCCATCCCTGCGGGTCGGTGAGCTCCCACGCGCGACTTTGTGCCCCCAAACCTTCCACTGCCCCCCGTGTCCCCCGAGAGCCGCCGCGGCTCCGGCACGACCCCACCGCTCCACATCACGATAAAACGGCAGGAACAGCCCGAAGTTGGAAATAAACCCCAGCCGGCTGCTTACCTGCGACAGGTCCCCTCTAGCGCAGCTCCGGACCAGACTCGGCTCCCTGCGGCCACATCCAGCACCCCCGGGCCGGGGGATGGGGGCAGACACGGGACAAAGCCGGGGGCTCCGCAGGTGGAGGAGGGGAAGGGGCTGCTCTCGCGGGCAGGGATGCTGCCAGCGCAGGGGGCTGCACCCCGGATCCCACGTTTTTAAGGAAAAGGGAGGGATGAGGGAGAGGGAGGGAGGACGGAGGGCGGCTGGGCAGAGCCAGGCTGCCGGGCTGCTCCCACTGCGTAAGAGAAAAGCGGGAGGGGGAAGGAAGAAAGGGGGGGGGGGGGGGAATAATAAATAACCAAACGCAGCAAAGGGAAGGCGAGCCCACACCTGCGAGACACGGGCAGCGTCCTCCCCCCGCCCCGCAGGGAGCTGCGGTGGCCTCCCCGTCCCACCCCCGGCGCGGGGAGCGGGGACCAGCACCCCCACCCTCCCCAAACCCACCCTGCCGCAGCCCCCGACCCACAGCCTACCTGGGGCGGGCTCGCAGCCGGAGACGCTGGGAAGAAGGGAAGAATCGGGAAAGGCTACTGGGGAGATCGGGATTCGGGAAGCAGATTCCTTCCTCCGCTGCAATTGTGCAACCTGAGCGCTGTTCTAGCGCAGGAGCAGCGGAATGGGGAATCTGACCTAGAAACTGGGAAAAAAATGCAAGGAAGAATGAGAACTACGGGGAGAAAATTGTTATTACACAGTATTCTTCTAGTAGCATTAACTGAAGGTCATTTTTGTAACCTAAAACATCCTGCACTTCACATCAGAGTTAGAGTAACACATATTAGAGAAGCTGCAGTGGTAAATTCCTTACCTCAAGGTGGGGTGATCCACACAGACCCCACAGGTACCTGCAGTTCCCAGCCTGGCTGTGGGACATCGACCCTGATAATCTCAGCGCCCAGGAGCTGCAGAGCCCCCCAGGTATGCCACCCCCCAAGCAGGGGGCACAGAGGTCTTTGGGGTCCTCCCCCAGTTTGATCTCAGAGCACAGGTGGATTGAGTGCTGAGAACCAGGGCCCCGTGGTCTGGTGCCTCTGGCCATCTACAGTGTTTCCCCAAAGAAGCCATTTCCCAGCAGTCTGGGGAAATTTCTCAGTGTTGGGGACGCAAGCAGAGACACACAGGTCAGACCCAATTCAGGGCACACTTGCCCTGGAGATGGAGAAAAAGAACATGAGGAACGTGAGCTCTTGGGCAGCAAATGCTTTTTCTCCTCCCCAGCCCACAGCCAGCCCAACACAGAGCTCCCGGGGCCCAGCAGGCAGCCAGGGCTGTCCCTTTGTGCTCTCCTTCAGTGGATGTTTGGGGATATTTAGCACAAGAGCTGCACCTTCTTCAGAAGGAACACAATGCCAAGGTATGGTGCTGCATGGCAATTTTCCAGAATGCTTCAACAAGAAATCTCAGCTCTAACAGGGAACAAGGGAAAAAGCATGACCCAGAGATCCAGCCCTCCTGTGGAACAGAACAGTCTCACTGCTTCAAAAATGGGGTTTTTGTCAGTCCATTAATGAGAGTGTGAAATAAATATTAGACTAGACATTACCTTAATTGCTAATGGATTGATTTTCAAAGGCTGAAGGAAGGACAGCAGTAAATCAGTGCAAGAGCTCCCAGCTGGACAGCCCAGGAGCTGACGGGAAGAGTGTTTGCAAATTCAGCTCTGCTCCTCTCTGCTGGCTCCCACCCCAATAAATGCTCTCAGCCTTTCCCACACTCCCTTTATGTTAATTCAGTGCAGCAAATCCGGCAGGTTCACCTATTTATCTTCTTGTGGTTTTCTTTTTGGCCTGACAGCCTTGTTTCAGAACGGCTGCTGTAAAAGGGATCAGGATTGCACCTTGAACTACTGACAGCCAAGATGTGTTTTGTGTCTGGGACAAACACTCTTCCAAAAATTCTCCTCACCCATCCATCTAGTTTTTTCTCAGTGTTCATCCCTGTCTCCTTCGCATGGGAAAAAGCCCAGAAGGTTCATGCTGCACCTTCAGTCCCAATCCTGCTGTTTCGCATGATTTCACCCCAATTATAATGCATTAATGGAGAGATTTGTCTTCCCAGAACATCTCATGGCATCTTAACACCTGCTGCTCTCAGGATCTCTAGGATGAGAGTAGGACAATTGTTTCACGAGCAGGACTCCTGCCAGATTTCTTCCTCATCAGAAGTCCCCTGTCCTTTGGGGTCTATGCATCAAGGCTGGGAAGAAAAGTCATCTTAATTTCATCTGCATTACCCAAAAAGGACTTCTCCCAGCCTATTTCTTCAAAAAACAGATCAACTCTTCAGCTTGGAGGTTTTTCTGCAGACAGAAAGAAAAAGCCAAGAAAAGAATAAGATAAAAATGTCAGTCTTCTTCCAGGTGATGCCCAGAGAGCATTTGTGGAGGCAGCAGATCACACATCATTAGGAGGTGCTGAATTTTAAAGTAAGAGTCCAGAGCATCAACATGCAAGTGAAATACACTTCCACTAGACCAGATTGCTCCAAGCCCCATCCAAACTGGCCTTGAACATTTCCAGGGATGCGGCAGCCACACATACCTACACCATTTCTACCACCAAGCTCCTGGAGCATCAGTACAGTTGTGGATGAAAAATCCTTAATTACTTCAAGATAATCCAGCTCAAGTGCCAATAATTTCATCTTCTGCTGTTTCAACCAGCTTAACTTTACAGACATTGTTCCTAAATGTGGAGAACTTTTGCTGATTCTGCAGAAGACATCCTTCAGCCACCTGCATCTCATACGAGCAACAGCCCACTGGGATTTTTTTTTTTTTTTTGCCTTTCCTTTCAGGAGGTGAAGACATCTGCATGTCAGAGCTGTTTTGTCACCTTTAACAGGGTTTACCAATCTGTTTAATCAAGGCCATCATGAGCAGAGAATTAATTTTGCAAGATGTGAAATCATTTCTCAGGCGGGGAACCAACACCTGGGCTGGAGAGGAGCAGGAGAAAGGCTGTGGGGCTGTGGAGCGTGCTGGAAAGCAAAGGTTCAAAAATGCAGTTGTCACTTCTGGGATGATGGGCACCTGATTAATGACTTGCCAAAGGCTAATTAGCTAAATTTGTACCACAAGCACTGGTAGTGGGTGAAATCTGTCCTTACGACATTAATGATGACAAAAATCTAGCAATGATGTATCCCTTCCTATGGCAGGGAGTTAGAACTGGATGATCTCTGCAGATCTGTGATCAATAGCTAAAGCATCAGGGAAACTGGGAAAATAAATAAAAAGACATTAAAAAATTAAAACATTTTCTCTTGAACCCCAAACCCAAACCACACTTTTCCAGGGCAGCCTCTACAATGGGATTCAGTGGTCCTTCACAGAGACAGTGCTGACAAATTCTGTTCCTTGCCTGGTGCTATAAATCATGTAACAACACAGGACGAGAGATTCCACAAGTGGATTATCTTCCCTCCATGGCCAGCAGACTCATTCAAAGAATGAGAAATAACATCTATTAAGAAGGGGACACTGGCTTCCTCAATATTTGCAGTAATTCATATTCATTGTAGCTTTTGTATTTCCTCCATCAGACTCATTTTGAAGATGGCAGAAATCTCCACAGATTCTTTTCTGCACTGCTGAGCATCAGAACAAAAAGGAAAATGGAATAAAACTGATCCCAAGAAGCAAAGAGGGGCCTGGAAAGAAACTCAATGTGGGAAAAAGAATCCTGCTGACTGCAGCTTGCATTGGGATGTTCCCCAAATCCCAAACCCACCAAGGGGAATGGGGTCAGCAGATGTCACAGGTTATGTTCTACCTCTTTCAAAGTTCCCATTTCCCTTCCATGACCAAACTTCCTAGAAAGAGCAGGTTTGAGACAAGATCCCAAGATGCACACGGCAGGGTGATGGTGAGGGTCCAGCCCATCTCAGAGGTGCCTGCTCCCAGCACATCCCATACACTCTTGGACCTAGTCACAAAGGCAAGCCCAGACACACACAGACTTTAGCTCTGACCAGCAGAGAAAGGCAGCTGAGCTCATCCATCCCCACATCCCCGGGGGCAGCCTCACCTGCCCACTCTTGGCACTTGTGCACCCTGAAATCCCACCTCACTGCTGGCTGGGGACCTCCCTGCCAGCTCCTGAGGCTGCAAGGAACTGATCCATAGGAACAGGCATATTATATACAACGGAACAATTTCCTGAAGAAACAGCTGGTTCCTGGGGCCACCTAGCTAACAAAGCTGGAGTCAATGGATTCCTCCTTCTTAAATAGCAGGACAGCAGAACAAGTGTAATTCATGTCCACTTCAAGCACAAATAGAAA
Source organism: Atrichornis clamosus (assembly GCA_013400975.1). NCBI lineage: Eukaryota > Metazoa > Chordata > Aves > Passeriformes > Menuridae > Atrichornis > Atrichornis clamosus. The sequence continues at coordinate 251,480 of WBMZ01004193.1, forward strand.
GGAAATATCTCCATTTCTCTTCTACCCATCTACAAGGTCCACGGTAAGGAGAATAACCACAATTGGTGCCAGGAGTCACCTGCATTTTGAGGAACACTGTGTGTGGTGCTAGGCCTCATCCTTATTACTCACAAATAATTAGAGCAGATCCTGCTTTCACCAAAAATTCATTTAGAGCAAAATTCCCAAAGCTCTAACAGGAAGAAGAGCATACAACACTACCCACTTCACTAATATTTTATTGTTTGCCATCACTATTTGCAATTTTCAAGGGACTGATCATTTCAGGTGACTGCGCATGAGGCCTTTAATCTTCACTGCAACATTAAATTGTGTTTTACTGTCTTACTCCAATTTGCATCTCAAACTCATGAACCTTAAAGTGAGCAAGTGCCTCTACTCTTACAAACCCCTCCTCATCCCCCATTATCCCTTGCCCAGGACACTGATTTTTTGCCACCATTCTGGGGATGGGCACCCATCAACCAGGGCTCACTATCTGGGTGTCCCAGATGCTGAGCGTCTCTGATTTAGAGAAAGGCAGTGATTGTTGCAGGATCTACACAGAAATTCAGTAAGAAACAGCAGCAGATAATGAATTTAGATCCTCTGAGCACCATCCCAGAATTTTAACCTCTTTTCCCTTAGGGAGGAAAACATCTCTGTGCTCAGATGGCGATTTTCACAGGAGCCTTTCAAAGTAGAGATCTGCTTATCACCTTTGTGCTGCAGTCCTTTTACATAGCCAACAGCTTGGAGATCAACAAAATCACTGCAAAAAAAGTCTGACACCAAGACACCCAGCATCCATTTGCTGTTTGCTTCTCTCTGAACTTGCTTTCCCCAAAGAGATGTCACTCAAGATCTCACTGTTACGTGGATCAATAGCAGCTGATACCTCTGATAAACTACCCCAAAGCAAGATGTTTTCACAGCTTTAACCCACCTGAACTCAGTCTCAGAAGCATTCCCTCATTCCCTTCTCTAGCAAGAAGAAACAATAGATGTTTACTGAAATTTTCAAGCAACTGTAGAGGGAAATGTATTCCCATTAGCTTTTGAAAGGCTTGAATATCTGCCTTGAAAAGACTCCAGTCTTTAACAAATCTATAACTGGGAAGAACCATCAGCTAGACAGAGGATAAGTATGCAAACAACACTCACCAAGCAGCAGATATGTGCTGTCTCCTCACATATGCTATTTATGTGGCTGTCATGCTCTGGAGATGTCACACGAAGAGCCATGGCAGCAGCACCACACACACACTCCAGCTCCCCATAATTTTATGTGAGATTGAGAGTCAACGGCCCTGCTGGGATAAGTTGGTTCCAGCAAAGCTGTGCTGAGTCACAGAAGCCAAAAAAGAGGGCCTGAAGGTTTGACAGGATAAAAGAACACTTCTAAATGTATGTCACAGAGATGTTAATGACTGCACCCAGCCATGCCTGCCCACAGGACCACAAGCACTGGCAGCCACGAGAGAGACTATCCAGCACCCTGGGCTGCTCAGAGCTCGCTCCCAGCTGAGGAAATTGTACCATTCTCCCACAAAAATGACATTTAACCTCCATCAAGAGCCTCTTCATCCTTGCCGAAGAAGGTTCTTCATCCCACAACCTGATCCATTTCCATACATCCCTCACCCTCCACACCGTCAAACCCCCTTACCCAGCCCCACACTGCCCTTTTATCCCTCCCCCACCCAAACTGCATCACCTGCATCATCTGGAGTGAAATCGTGTCACCTGAGTCTCCTCCTCTCCATGGGCTCTTCCAGCCTCAGAAAAGCTCATTGCACAAATGCTGCAGTGGCAGCTTGGGAACTGATAGAGCTATTCAGACCCAGCTCAGGAAAGTCACTGATGCTGAGACTGTGTGTGACTGAGCCAGGCTTTTGAATGTGAAAAACAGTGTGAAAAGACCCTGAGCAACACATATCTTATTATAATTTCCTCATCCGAAAGTGAAAAATTGTGTGAAAGGTTTATATGAAATAGATGCCCCACCACAACTTTCACACAAAAGGAACACATTTGGGTCTGTTATTTGTGTTCCAACCAGGAGGCACAAAGCAGGGCACAGCTGCACTTTGGCACCTCAGACACAGGGAGATGCTCCTCCGTGCCTGACCCCAGCTCTGTCCCAGTTTCTGAACCACTCATTACTTCCTTCAAATTGCCCTCAAGACCATTTTGCTTCATGTCTTCTGCTTCTTCCAGACTTGCACCTTCCATCACCTCCGCTGAGGCAGCGCCGGGCCGTGTCCGTCTCCGGAGCAGCGTGAGCTCGGTGCCGGGGGCAGGATCTGCCAGCTACACTCATCACAGAAACAAGGATGGACTTCTTACACCGTGCTTCTCCTGCAGACACCCAGAGAGTGCTGCAAACTCATTTACAAGGTGGATGGAGGGGGAGAGACACCAGGAGCCTGGGTGTAAAAAAAGAGACATCCCAGAGGGGTGGAAATGCCTCAGCCTTGCAGAGAGTTCCGTGCCAGAGAGTTGCAGTTGTGAGAGACATCCAGATTCAGGGCACCATCATCTGAAAGCAACGTCCCAGCAGGGAGCTGGACACCCAGAGGGAGTGGGGCCACCCACCCCTGATGGCTTTCCCACCCATCCCCTCCGCAGCACCAGCACAGCCATGCGGATCCCTGGCCCCGTTCCCATTGATCACATCCCAGCTCGGTTCACATCACAACCTCCACTTTTATTTGCTCGGCTGTCCATCTCCAATACAAACCAGATCAGATTTCCCCTGGAAACCATCCCAGATTGCTGAGAAATCCTGGTAGCATCCACAAGCGCTACAGCTTCCTGAGACCGTGGACATTCCCAGGGATCACTGTGCTCAGATCTCAGCAGGATCAGAGGGTAGAACAGCTGTGACACATGAAACTGGGAACTTCCATTTACTTTTGTGAGATCTTACTGTTAATTTAGGTTGGGGTTTTTTTCACTAGAATTGACTCAGATTCAATCCGGTAATCAAGGGATGCTTTCTATTCGTTCAGCACACTGTGTAGGACAGGAAAGATATTCCTTCCCCAGGCCTCATTTTGTCATCCAAGCACCAAACCTCCACAACCTGGAGTGATAAAGTAGTGGCAGAGCTGCCTTGGAGAATACAGGAACAGCCTTAGATATCCAATTCCTTCAGGATTTCACTGAATTAATTTCTGAGGAAATTTTGGAAGACCATTGCACATGTCTCTACTTTTATTATTACTACATATGCTGAAGGCTTCCAGTTACCATTCCCACTGTGTGACTGAAGCTTTCTAGTTCTAACATAATAATATGCTGCAGAGGTCAGGGAAAATCCTGGAAACAATTTTTCCTCCCTGTCCTGACCCCTCTGTCTCATGACCTCTGGATCTGGCAACATAGTCTGTCCCAGAAAGACATTTCTACAAGTTCCTCCCAAGATTTCCCCATGGCTGAGGTTTGGTGCAGGTGGATTAGGTCCCCATTCTGCACTGAGGGTCAATCCAGGTGAGAAATCAAACAAGAGCAAAACCAACCTCTCCTAGAGTTTTCAAAAACTCTGTCCATGAAATAAAAAATGTTAAAAGTCCAAAATTTATAAACCTCAGCTGAGACTTCATCCATGCATGAGATCTCCCTACAAACTGGGGCATCATCTCATGCAATCCATTGGTCTCAAGAAAATCTGAAAGAGTGCTGAGAAAAAGGAAGAAGAAGGGAAATGGCATTTTTAATATTGCTCCTGAAGCTAAGGGGCAATTATACTTTTGGAGGTTTAGATTTGTGCTTTCCTGCAGACTTTCATCTTTCTGACAACATGGATTAGATTTTGCAACATACTTGGAGTTGCTCCTACTAACTTTAAACTAGAGATTAAGGCAGTTCAGGGCCACAGCAACCAAGGGTGGTTGGTAAATTTTGCCCAAGGATGACTTTTGTTGCCACCTCATTGTGAATCTCAGAATATGACTGTAAAATTTAATGATTTCATAATCTGCTTTATTACTCTCCTCTTTGCCTTTGTTTTCTTCAATGAAGGCTCCAGGTAGAGAACCATTCCAGAGAAGCACCCACACATCCCATTACAAATCCCAAAGCCTGCAAAATGGGCTGGTTGACACCTCCTGAGCTCTTCCAGGAGTTTGCAAATTCCCATTGGAACCAGCAGGTGATGCTGAAGCAGAAAACATGGAGCTCACTCTGCCTTCTATTAGGCTTTTATTTTCCTCCCATAAAATTCACAAGTGAGAAAAATCCTGCGATCTTGGTGGGGTATTTAGAAATTGTAAGATAGAAATGGTGACATGCAGCATATGGCTTTGTTCTCACTGTGCAGTCAGCTCTTCAATCCCAGGGAATACACGCTGGGCTTTTTCACACCTCGGAGGGAGCGAGGACACCTGGACTCATAGGAACTTCTCCCCGGTGGAAGGTTGGTGGGAACTGAGCTTTCCTTGAGCAGCTCTTCCTGCAGCACTTGCAAAGCCCCAAAGCTGCACTCCACTGACCTCGCTGTGCCATTCCCAGTGTTCCCAGACAGACACCACGTGTTCCCGTGCCAGACCGCAGGTGTTGGAGCGAGCACTGCGGGAAGCAGCTGTGTTGGGAGAGGAGACTCGTGCTCAGCATCTTCCTCAGTCCTGGTGTGCTCCTCTGCAAACGTGCTAAGTGACCCTGTCCAGAGCAAGGAGACGGCTTTTCCTGTCCCAAGGCTCACATCCTCAGCAGGTTACGGGATTACACTGATCTGCAAGTCTTCCTGACAAATCATCCTCATGGTCTTCCCCTTGAAGCTGGGACTTTGCAAGGGTTAGCAGAGCTACAGATGTGCCTCTCTGGGCTGGTTTTTGCTTTTAGTCCTTGACTTAATTCTGCATCTAAATGTTTAAATGTTTTGGCTGAGACCTCTGCCTGTGGGAGAGATGGCATTTATTAGATAAAAAGAAAGAGGAATGGGTATGGCAGCAGTAAATACCAGTAGAACAGAATCCCTTTGTGTTGCCGGTGTTCCCTGAGAGATATAAATTCCCCACCAGCCTTCTCCAGCACCAGCACAGCAGGAGGGGACTGGGTGCCTGCACAAGTCTCTGCTCACCTCCCATCCCCGGCCAGCCATGGCACACAGCAGGTCCCAGCCCCACCCAGATGTGCAGCCACCACCTCATCTGCTCCATTTCCACAGCAGCTGATGCTCTCCAGCTGCCACCAAGGACAGGGACAGCCCAGGCAATGTGGTGGCACCCTCACCCTGCAAACATTCACTCCTAACTGGGGCAGAACCCATCCCAAAGCCCTGCTCGTCATCACCTTCTGTCACTGTCATCCCTGTGATGTGCAAAGCAGGATCACATAGACTTCTGCCATCTGGGCTTTGTCTGCTGATGTAGCCCCAGGAGGGAAAACTTCTTTCATTCCCCTGACCATTCCTTGGCTTTTCCCTTAACTGGCAGCTCCAATGTGTGATATGTGCTAATTCTGTTCAGACAAAATCTAAAAATCAAATTAGTAGTTTTTCCAGAAACATTAAACTGTGGAGAAGAGACACTTGATAGGCAGCCTCTACTCCAGGGGATGTGAAATGCAGAAGATCTTCCTGACAGGCACTGACATGTGCAAGTGTTGCCAAACTTTCAAGGGAAACAATAATCTTCAACATGTCAAGGGAAGAGTTTGATACCTTCAGTCCTTCCCCACTCAGCACAGGGGCCAGGCCCCAAACATCCTATTTGGATGATTGGACCTGCTGGAAAGAGTCCAGAGGAGGCCACAAGGATGCTCAGAGTGTTGGAGCCCTTCTGCTCTGGAGACAGGCTGAGAGCTGGGGGTGTTCACCTGGAGAAGAGAAGGCTCTGGGGAGACCTGAGCCCCTCCCAGTGCCTGAAGGGGTCCAGGAGAGCTGGAGAGGGGCTTTGAACAAGGGCATGGAATGACAGGACAAGGGGGAACGGCTTTCCTCTGCCAGAGGGCAGGGTTAGGTGGGATATTGGGAAGGAATTCTTCCCTGTGAGCGTGGTGAGGCCCTGGCAGAGGTTTTGCCTGCACAAATCCTGTACATCCCTTTTAAGGAACTTCACCACTGTACTCAGGTGCCTTCCACATAAAAATGCAGTAAACTCTGGTGATTTGGGGGTCTGTAGGAGGCATTTATTTTCAGGATGGAAATGTACTAGGCTTAAAAGTTTTGCTTGATTAATATTTTTGCAAAAAGCTTTCAGTTTCTTATACTTTCTTCCCCAGAGGATTTAGTTCAGTTGATGTGCACTGATTTCCCTGAAGGCACACGCAGCACAAGGATGCAAACAGAACAAACAAAGATCACAAGTTCAAAGCAAACTTTCATATCCCTTTTTAATTCCTTGCTCAATCCTAGATGAATTTCATCCAAATTTTCAGGCAGTTTCAGTTGACTTTGTATAGCACTTTTCCCAGAAAGAAAAGAAGCCACTAACATTTTCTTGAAACCTCCAGCTAAAGTAAGAGCCAAACCCTGGGTAAGAGACATGGTGACCTTGATTGAAAATAAACAAAAGAAATGTGAAACAGAAACACTCAGAGTCCTCCATGGCGTCCTCTCATGACATCAGGCACCTCAGCTGCAGAAAATGTCACCTCTGGCAACCAGATGATGTGGATGAAAATTTCTAGGAAAAAGGAAGAAAGAATGAAAAAAGATTTGCTTTTATTCTAAGAAATACCAGGTGCAGCTGCCATCCTCAGGGAGAGGATTGAAAAATCATTTCCTGGTTACCCAGGGGCTGTTGGGTTTTTTGTTCCTTAACAACGAGACACGGCAAAACCTAATGAAGGAAGAGGATGAAGCACATGCAATCCCCTGAAGCTGGAGGAAAGTGCTGCTCCTTCAACCCCTGGGACATGGGGCTGGCAGCTGCCTGCACTTGGAGCACATCTCTGCCCATGCCGGGGAAAAGGGCTCTGAAGAGCCAGCCCAAACTCGGGAGAGCTGGAAATGTTTGTGGCAGCACCAGAATCCAGCAGTAAATTCATGTTGCCATAAATGTGAGCGCTGCTGGCACTGCCATAAACATCCACAGCAGTGAATTCCAGCTCCTTACCTTTGCCACTCTATCAGCCTTCTCCAAATCTGTTTGTAGTCCATCATCTGCTTTGGGCAGGAGTGTTCCCCAGCTCCCTCCATGCAGGTCTCCCAGCACCATCCCCTTCCTCCTATCCCAAAAATGACACAGGGACCTTTTCCATCCCCAGAAATCCCTTTGCCACTGCTGAACCCACACAGTGGGTACATTAAAACACCAGCCAGATCTCTGCGTCACCACAGCCCTAGGTGATGGGGTATAGTTTAAGAGCATGGGAAAGCCTTAAGGAAGTCACTTAGGAAATTGTATTTGTCACTTCCCAGGCCATCCCTCAGGCTGTGGATCAGTGCCAGGAGCAGGGGCTGTGCTCTCCCCAGCTCTGGGCAACATCCCCAGAAGGTGCAGCTCCCTGCAGATGCCAAAGGAGGCCTGTTCCCTGCTGTGGCACTTCAGGTTGGGATGAGACACAACCAGTTGTGCAAACCTGCAGGAACAGGAAAAGCCTCAGTGGCATCACCCCTTCCAACCCAAACCATTCTGTGATTCTGTGATTGTCTCAGACCCAGTTTGGAACCCCAGGATGAACCCACTGATGGCTCTGGCCCCATCCCTGAGCTCTGACTTGCTGTCCTGGGAGCCCACTTCCCCCTGGAGAAGAGCAGAGCTGTTGCACCGATTTACCTGGGACTCTGCCAGGGGGTTCAGACAGGGATGAAGGTGCCCAAGATCATTTCTCCTGGGATCACATGTTTCTCACAGCCTGCTGAGGGACCTGTCTGAGCTTTTCCCAGCCCAGCTGAGCAGTGGCTGCTCCAGCTCCATTTGCTCCATCCCCTCAAGGGCACCACACACTGGAAATGTCCTCCATGGATTTTTCCTGGCTAACTCCTGGTTTTGTCTTTTGTGTATAAAGTGAATCCTGCTCAGCTCCAAATCACAGACTCATGCTCCTTCTCCCAGATTCCTGCCTCTCAGCCAGGCCAGTGCACGTGTCTCAAGGTTGCTCTTCAGATCCTGTATTTGCGTGACTTTGGGCTGAACACTTGAAAGGGCTGTTTGGTGATTTCATCTTTAGATGTTGAGATGCAGCTGCATAAATACAGCTCCTAAATTTTCTTCTTTTTTTTATGTGAAAACATTAATGTCTGAGGACAGCTGCTGTCCCTGTGACTGACCCATTTTGAGAGTACAGCTGTATTTTTCTGGCCCATCTTCTTTTTGCCTCCTCGTGCAGTATTTGTTTCCTGAGAGAAAACAACAGATCAATTTTGCTTCATTATGTTCACTGCACATTTTTAGAGATTCCTTATAAAATTCACTGTACTGTTCCACCCTGTTTATCTGAAAGGTTGTAGGAACTTGAAGCATCATTAAGTCCTTGACAGGAATTATTTCTGCCTACAATTTACCATCCCTGCTCGGAGAAAAGCCTCAAATCAAAGGCAGGCAAGCTGCCCTGCTGGAGCTTGTTAGCTGTGTGAGGCTATGCCCTTTGTGCAGATCACATCAACAGCTCACCCAAGGCTTCCAAAACCTCCTGATGTTCTGTGGAAGAAACCTGGAGCCTCAAGCAGAAGAGTCCTCCCTTTGCTTCCCACATTCTGCTCCCAGATCACAACTCCCAGCCCATCTGCAGCAGCTTTTTTCATCCCCAAAACACCAATAGAAAAAAATCCTTCACCTCTTCATCTGTGTTTACTCCATGTTCTACATAGAAGCTTCCCAAACTCAATGGGATAAGAGCATGTTCAACAGCACTGATAAAATAATGGCTCCTATTTGGCCCCTGGTTCCTCACACTCTCCCAGTCCTCTCCCTTTAATTGCCAGCTCTGAGACATGTCCTGCTGTTCATCTTGTGCCTGTGGAGCATCTTCCATGGTCTGGGAATGGGTTTCTGGGTGCTGCTGCTGTACAGGTGCTGGGAGCTGTATCCTCACACTTTGGTTGCAAACACCTCTTCACCCCTCCAATGCCAAAAATGAGGGAAAATAGCTTGAAAATACAACAGTTTATCATTTTTCCCACTTGGCCAGAGAAATTCACTAGAACAAGTTTCCTTTTACTTTGGAATGTGTTCTTAAGAGAGAGCATTCAGGCATTAAAATCATTGGCTAACATGGACTAAAATATCTCTTTTTTGTCCTCTTGGAAGAAGTGACCTTAAAAGACTTGTGCATCAATTCACCCCTAATATCACCAGGCCATTACAGAACCAGCTTTTAACCTGAGATCACATCTTACATGTGAAAGCAGAGGGAAGATAAGGCAAACAGCATTTTTATGTAAGCCTAAAACTCTCTTTAACTCCAGAAATTAATCAATAACCTTGGAGGTCTACAGAAATGTCACAAGCACTTGCTTGCACACCCAGAGGGGCCAAAGCCTGCATCCCAGTCTTGGTGGCACCTGGAACAGGTTGTGTCACCTTCCTCCCTATATCTCGCTCTCCCCATCCCTACAGCTGGGATCCCTCTAGGGACACTCAAAATAAATCCAGATAAGGTCTTTGATTGTCACCAAAGCACGTTGGCCAGCAGGCACACTCTATTCTTGCCTGTGTGCCAGGGGATGGCGGAGCACTGAGGGACTGGGATGCTCCCTGTGGACCACCAGAGCCCAGTGGGAGAGGTTTGCTCTGGGGGCTGAGCACCTCCAGCGTGGCAGAGGCCTCTCTCGGCCACCCACAGTGCTCCCAGCGGGAATAACTCAACCAGCAAGGCCCAAGTGACAGCATCTTTGTCCAAAGGATGCCAAGGAGATGCATTACTCATCCCGGGAGTGTGGCATGGGGGGACATGCCCTGAGGGCAGCAGTCACTTAGCAGCTCCCGGCTGATTCCCACAGCAGTTGGGTCCTTTCAAGTCCATGTTGGAAACCTGAAGCATGAGAAGAACGGACGGCTTGGGTTCTGTTTGGGGGTGAATCTGTGTTTCTCCCTGGGCTTCGTGGCTTGGTTTTGGGTCACTGCTAACAGGGGGATGTCAGGAGGTAGAGTAAGGCTCCCTGCTTCCAGCCACCCACAGCTGGGAGCAGCCCTAAGAAGGCAGGATGGCACAGGGAAGGCTCTAAACCAGGATCCCCTTGTTCACACGGAGCCCTCAGCGTGCTCAGGAAGACAGAAAGGCGAAGATCCCGTGTTTTGGCTTTGGAAAACACTGTTGCTGTAAGCACTGTGAAGAAGGTACCTCTGGACACAGACCCTGTGACACCTGGGTGTTTGCAGCAGGGTTAAGTCAAATGCCGAGGATTTATCCAAGTGCTTTCTTGGATGGAGTACAGCTACTTGGGCAGACTCTAACACTATTTTTAAATCATTATTTTTCATTTAAAAATGTGCTTTTCTATTGGATTGCATCCTCACCCATAATTACTGCATCCTAATTAAAAAAAAAAAAAAAAAGAAAACAAGAACAAAAAGAAAAAAAGAAAAAAGAAAAACAAGAAAAAGAAAAAAAAAAAGAAAAAAGAGAAAAAGAAAAAAAGAAAAAAGAAAAACAAGAAAAAGAAAAAAAAAAAGAAAAAAGAGAAAAAGAAAAAAAGAAAAAAGCAGCTCAATCCTATAACAAATAGCACAACAAGAGGTTTTATGTCCTGAAAAGGCCAGTGCTGGCGCTGATGGAGGCTGAGCGCTCGTCACTGCCAGTCCCCCAGCAGAGCTCCCACCATGGGGTAGGGATCCCCCATCCCTGCAGCTCCCTGCTCCCACCACTGTTCCTCTGTGCCCCCTCGGGTGGCTTAATCCAAATTCCATGTGAAACGATGTCAAACACTCTGCAAAACCACGGGAATAATACAGCTACCTAATAACCATGACTAAGCTAATGAATTCAGACTTCCAAATATCTATGTTTCATAAATCCATTAGTTTTATTCCTAGCTTTTAATTCTTCCTCATTTGAATTCCCTTTCACCTATACCATTATTTTGTCCAGGATTACTGGCTTGTAGCTATCTGGGACATAATGACAGCCTTTTTAAAATACAAACTAGCTCTTTCCCAACTTTTCTGGTGTTGATTAAAAATGAACATCTGCAGACCTCAATCTTCTGAGACACTCAAATACAAGTTATATGGACACTGATTTCTAAGTGTACCCCCTGACAACACAGATATAATTTACTACACTGCTGATTAGAGATGGAACAGGAACGATTTTATCTCCCGTTAGGGAGATAAAGCACATCATTTTGTCTTTCTGAGTGCCACAAAGAAATACTGACCAGATATTACTGCGCTGATTGAACCATGTCACCCAGTGATGAACTCACCAGCTGGCACTATTTTTTTTCTGCTTAATGATATTTAAAGTTTTTGTTCTTACTCCTGATAGTCACAGATTCCAAGCTCTTGCCCCTCATCAGCAGGCTAAGCTTCATAATTTCTGATACACATCATATGCAATTTAGCTTCTTTTACAAAATACTGCTTTTTGGAGTTTTTAAAAATATTTTCTCTGACCTGGCTCCTGAATCTGGAAGATCCTCAAGGCAAAGACAACACCCTTTTATAATGAATTCCAAGGGCTTGTCCACATGACGATCTCTACCTAAAACTTTCCAACACTCACTCACCCTTTTCTGTTCATATTTTAGCTTTCCGACAATTCCAAGCACGATTTTCCCCAGCCCTGGAGAGGCAGCCCTTTGGAAGCTGCTGCAGAACTGTATGGCTGTAAATAATGGTGATATTGATGAAAATGCCCTTTGTCAGCCCAAATTGTACGCAATCAAGTGCTGATCGCCAGTTCCTAAGCAACCACAAAATTCTTGTCCAGCAACCAAGTCCAGAGCAGGCTCCAGGTTTGTTTTGGTCAAAATCTCTCCTGTGTTAGAAAATTATTAGCTCATAATGAGAAACCCTTACGGAGTTTTAATTACTGGCTGCACAGGCTTTCCAGCAAAAGTCACCCTCGGGAATGACACGAGTTTTCTTCCTGCAGGTCACCAGCAGGAGCAGCAGAGCCCACCCTGCTCCAAGATGCAGCATCCCCATGGACAAAGGATCCCTCTCCCTCCTCCCCAGGGTTCCTTAGGTAACACGCTCACCCACGCTCATTCTTCCAGCGCGAAGCAAGAGGTCTCACAGAGCTACAGGCTAAAGCTCCAGGAGGTGGCCATCTCCCTTCCCAGACAGGTGATTCCCAAATTTTCAGCTTCCCAGCATTTCCAATCACATTTCCGAGTAAGCAGTTATTTGCCAGAACTGAATCTCTCCAGGTTTCTGCTCCTATCTGCTTGCATTAAGCCACTTCAAATTTCCCCCCGGACAGAAATTAAATCTGAATCAGGAAATTCTTGATGGAAAATAACATTCTCTCTCCAAAGGATATATTATTTTTTCTTCAGTTAATTAAAAAGTGAATTAGACTCATCCTTTTCCAAACTTTCTTGAGTGTCTTGAGTGTCTGGAGGTTGTGGGCAACTAAAAAGCAGCAAAGACTCAAAAGAGCATGAAACAGCTCTTTGCAGAAAGAGATGAAAGAGTCAACACAAAAAACCCCAACCTCTTGGCACTTTTCAAAGGACCTGAGTGCTGGCAGCCAACCATCAGGAGGGCAAGGTTGAAACAGAGATCACGGGGAGAGTTTGTCACCTGGATCTGCTCTCAGATCCCAGCAGGGCCCTGGGAAAATGGTGTCCCGAAATGTCCAAAAATAGAAATGCTACAGACATGGGCCAACAGAAAAACGGCGGAGAGCCACCGTGCCAAGTCTCCTCCATGCCCTCTCCAGAGGGCACGTGGCCATTGCAGTACAGGTCGCCAGAGGCACACAGAGTCCACTGCAATCAAACCAGAGCAGCCTCCCTCTCCCTCCATCCTGAGGTTTTTCCAGGCTCAGTTGTAGGGCTGCCGTCCCCTCTGCACTGACCTCCCTCCTGACCTCCAGTACCTCTGAGGCTCTCCCCACATCTCCCTGTCCTTCCTCCCATCCACCCTCCTGTGTTTCAGAGATCTCCCAGAATCGCATCCTTCCCACTGAGCAACACGTTGGGAAGCTGAGCTCGCACTTGCCTCTCTCTCTTGCCCTCATTTTGGGGACAAGGAAAAGCACAACGCCCTACAGGAACATTTCGTACAACAGCGATACCTCTGCTTTCAGAGCAGCTGAGCTGTTTTTTGAGCTGTGTGAAGTCCAAAGATTCTCTGTGAGCAGTGAATTGGAGATTCAATCCATATTTCCTTCAGAAAAGGGATTTTTTTTTCAGCCCAGCAGGCAAAAAGCAAGACAAAGTATCTCTGTTAAAACAGAATCAAAACTCAGTTTTTGCTGTCATGTTCCAGGTAGGTAACAATTCCTGGAGTCATCCTCATCCAAAACACCCACTTAGCTTTACGTGCATATTAAAGCATCCAGCTTCAAAAGTGTGGATTTAAAGATTTCTCTGCAACACCTCCGAGCTCTCCCCACCTGTTAGAGCTGTTCTTTCCCAGAGCTGTTCTTTCCCAGAGCTGTGCCTCTGGAAGGTAAAAGCCAGGATGCAACACCCTGAATTCAGCACGATGTTATTTATCTGAGCAGAGAGCAACAATAACACAGCAGAGATTTCATTTCCTTCCAGCATGTAAGAAATCCAGCGAGTGAAGGTGGGATTAAGGAATGCAGCAGACAGAAAGAGAGCAAGACAACAGGTTTTCAAGTCCTTTTCCTTTGACAGGAGGTATGAAAACCTTACAGGAGGCTTCACACCTGCATCTCCCTGGTTATCTTCAGCCTCTTCACAAAGGGGACTCAAATACTCCCCACACAGACTCACCTCATTCCCTCCTGGGTGGCTTCAAAAGGATCCAACTTCCTAAAAGACTTTAATATAGGCTGGCTTGGGTTTTGACACTCAAGCCACTGACCCAGCGCCTTCATTTTATTGCAAAATTGTTGGGTTTTTTTTTTTTAACAGATCTTGGAAAAGGCACTGCTTGTTTCTGGAGGACAATGAGCAGTACAAAGCAATCTGAATTCCTGATATTTTTGGTCCCAGCAAAACGCATCGGGTGGGCTGGCGTGGGCTTTGCAGACACAGCACGGGGCTCTGGGGACTCAGATCAATGAAACACGTGAATATGTGTTGAAGTTCATCCTCATCCTCATTAAAAAAAATTAAAAATA
>WBMZ01004194.1:0-56698 GCA_013400975.1 Atrichornis clamosus
GCTCGCTGTGCCCGAGCGCTGCGCCCGCCGCCGGCCGCGGCTCCGCCAGCGCCGCCCCATTGGCCGCCCCGCCGCGCGTCACTTGTCGCCAGGAGAAATGCGGCCCCCGAGGTTGGGGTGAGGCGGGGCCGGCCCGGCGGAGGGAAGTGAAGCCAAGGGAAGGGAAGTCAAGTCAAGTCGCAAGTGGAGAGATGAGAGTAAAAATAAAGGGAAAATGCGGAGAAGAATAGAAAAAAGACGAAAAGTAAACGGGAGAAAAGAAAGGAAGGGGAAAAAAAATGAGGAAACCCCAAAGAAAAAATAGAAAAGCAGATCGAATTGTCGCGTGGTAATTAACGTTAAAACTAAAAAAGAAAAAAAAAAACTTTTTTTAGAAGCTCAGTTGGGGAAAAAGGGGAAAGTGTAAGTGCTAGAACTGAAGAAAAGCCAAAAGGTGAAGAGAAATAATCTAAAATTAACGAACACACTGAGGAAAATATTTAAAATGGTACAAATAATATTTGAATAATATATAAAAATAAAAATATTTATAGCATCACGCTGTGATCCTCGCTCCCCTCTGTCCGCGGGTCCACATGCTATCCCCGAAGCAGGGGCTGCTAAAATTCCACAGGGCAATTTTAGCAGCTGAAATTGCAGTTGTGTGACCCCTCCCTGCCAGGGATGTGGGAGGAGGGCATGAGACTGTGCGCACTTGAAGTAACTTGCTGAGAAAATTTTGATAGTGGCTACGGGAAGTTACAGAAACCAAAAGTAAAAACAAGTAAGTGGCGAGGGCCAGCTGGCCTGAAGGAGAAAGGGAGAAAGAAGGGAAACTGATATAAACTATGTAAAATAAATTCGTGTCTGCTTATAGCTGCATGCTGGGTGATTTCATGCTTACCTGGACAAGCTGTATAGCTCAAGCCCCAGCTGTTTAAAAAACATTTGCGAAGTCACAAGAAAAAAAACATTTTTTGCTAGAAAAATCTATTTTGATTAGACTTGGATGAGCAGTTGCTCAAGGAAAGAAATGTTAGATTTCCATAAAGATGGGAAATGCAATATGCAGGCCATTTTATATGTTTCAAATGTGCCCATCTTGTAGGAACGTGGGTATTTGTGGGTATGCCAGGCTGGGAATTGAATGGAAAGGCAGTGAACAAAAACCTGCAAGTAGGTAAATGTTCTCTCCCGCTGGAAACCATAGAGCAACACGTGGCTGCCAAAGCAGGAGCTATTTGAAAATCAGAAATCAGGTTCAGGAAGAGAGGAGCCTGTAGATGTAGCAAAATCAAAGCTGTACTACCAGAAATAATTCATTTTCAGGAAAAGCAAAGCTTTATAGTCTCCACACAGAGAGTGGGAGGCAGAAATTCACCACTGGTGAGCCTGATACAAAAGCAAGCTATTGAAACTAAAATTAAACATGTGGTGGGATGGTGTGTGTCTTTTTAAATAAAACAAGAAGCAGGTGTGAACCCTGCATTCCCATGTACCTGTCTTCCCAAATGTGTGTTATTATTAGTGTAGACTGTCCCAGTTTGAGTATGGTGAGTAATGGAGTTTAACTATGAAACCAATAGCCTGCAGGGAATTTTTACTGAACATATACCAGCAATTCTGAAATTAACAGCATTCTACTTACCAAAGATGTATCAGCAAATACGTGTATTAATAGAGGGGAGGTTCTCTTAAGGTATCTTAACCTATGTAACATATGCTTCCAATATGCACTTTTGATTTGAGGTCGTTTTTTGTTGATTGGTTTATGAAATACCATCTCTGATAACACAGAATTAGACCCCTGACTCAAAAAATAAAGAATGCCTAAGAATAGGAAAAATTGCAGTTTGCATTGGTGCCTCTTAGTTTCAGTTTTGTGTCCTGTACTTAAATTCTGTCATACATTAATGTAGGAGATACATAATGTACAGCCCTGGTGAGCCCACCAACCAACCAAAATTTTGGAAAAAACATGCAAGAAAAAATGAAATTTGATGTATGTTATGTGATAACCTATGGAACTCTAACGCTGTTTTCTGTTGTTGGAAAAGTGGTTTTGTATTAAAGCTTATCAAAATTAGAACATTGCCAAAGCCTACTTCTTACAAGATTTATCCTAGCTTTATCAATGAGGCTTCTGCATTTAATGTGAGCTGCACAGCAGCATTACTCACAGATAATTGGTGAGCAATTTCTGTATTGCAAGCCATAATCATTTTACATCCCCATGAATACCTCCAGCTCACTTCAAAGCAGAGCTTCAAATGGCCGAGCAAATTTCAACCATGCCTGCAGAGATAACCAAATACAGAATTTCAGATACAGGAGGGACCCAACCACAGAGCTGACAGTAATGCACAGCAGCCTTTTGCTTCTAGGAAGAGTACTTTGCCTTCCCAATCAAAAGGGCTTTCACGGTGCCAACATCATGACTAAGAGCCTTGTATTTCTAGCAGGAGTCTTTGTTGCTTATCAACAGATAATTTCTTTGCCTTTATGCCCATATGTTTATAACAATAGCAATACGTGCAGAAAGTGTCAACAGATGTCTATCCATAAATCTCCACCCCATCTCTCTTCTGCTCACCACATGAAATAGATACTTTACATGAGAAACCTTCCTCCTTTAACATTCAACACATTGTAATCCAGTTTTTCTGGCTAAGTTGAGTGTATCCACATGTGCCAGTGAGCACAAAGGGAATGCTGGAAAAGGACTTGCTACCTCCAGCATCTCCCAAGAGTGGGAGTAGGTTCTGGAGATGGTAACTTCTGCTTTTCTCTGCTTCCCCCAGCAGTGACTTCAAACTGGGACATCTGAAGTGTGAACACTAGTTATTACCTTTTTCAGCTTGAAACATTGGTGCTTACAATACCTAAGTCCTTACAGGAAAAAAAAAAACAACCCAATCAACCAAAACAAACCCAAAAGCCACATGAGGCCTTACAAGAGTTACAGGAGCAGTTATTTCCTGAGGGAGAGGACTTTCTCTTAGAAAGTGATGGTGCCCACAAAGCAGCCAGCAGACAAAGATTTCAGTACTACCTAAACTCTGCTGCTAAGTTTAATATTAGAACATGGCTCTAGTTTGAGTAAAGTGCCCACTAATCATATAAAATATCAGCCTTGGACATGTTTAAAGATAGTTTGATAGAAAACTGGACAATTGCAACTTCTATCATAAGCGCAGCTAAAAGCCAAATTATTCTTTTTTGACTGATAAGTTTAGTTTGATGGAGTTGATCCCATGCATGGCCATGAAAAAAGTCACTAAAATTGAAAGGGGAGATAACAAGCATCCAGCAACTGATTTGGATAAAGAAAGACTGTATCCAGAGAGGTATTTAAGCAGTAACTTCAACTTAGTTTTGCATTAACTCCATCTGGATGGTCTTTTCTTCATGGACACTTCTTTATTTGCTGGCTTGCTTTCAGAAGTGGATATTAATTATGAAACTGCCATATGGCACAGTAGACGTAAGATGGAATCACATGCTCTCTCCGCTGAGGTTTTATGCATTTTTTACATCTCTTCTACAATCTCCATATGAATCTTTGGCATGAGTTCTAAGGTTTTGAGTCTTTTATTGCACTTGAGGGGTTTATTATTGCTAGGGACCCTTACATTTGACTCTCTTTAAGTGTCACCATACATAATAAATAGGCTGGATGTTATTAGAGCATGTTAGAGACTGTTCTGTTTCTTTCACTGTACATGCTAGGTAACTTCCAGAAATAAAAAAGGAATTACAGACTTTTATTCTAATACCAACATCCTTTTTTTTACTCAAATGTGACAGTGGCAACTTCTGTTCTGCTGCCTCCAGCTCTGCCCTGATGCATATTCAAATGTTCATATTCAGGCCCACTGAAATACTAGAAACAGGTTTGAGAAATAAGACAAAGAAATGAGTGTGGACACATCCACCTTGCATATTTGTTGATTGCAAGGAATATCTTTCTCTGGGTGTTGGTTTGGCTTTGACTCCTGCTGGGATCTCTCTGTGCTCCTGGAATAATGACAAAATAATTTAAGTGGTACTTTAACTATAAGACAACTGCTTAAAAGTGTAAAGTGGTAAATTATACTCTTTTGTAGTACTTTCAAAAACGGTCTCTGACACCTGTACTGTGCATTTTTAACAGAAATTGCGCCTTGGTTTAGTAGAACTACTGGCAGAGTTTATATACTCAATCTTCTCAAAAACTATTTCCTGTTGTCACTGTGCCAGTGTGGGACTCAAATTATGATTGTGAGAGCTGGCAATAAGATGATATTTTGTACCATATTACACTTTTTGCTAAAAACATTGTTTGAAGGAATGGTTTAAAAGAAAATCAGTTGTAATTTGGAAAGTGGTTTTTAAGCAAATAAAAATTAATTAATGTAGAAGAGCTTTTAATTTTAAATGAAAAAGGTTGTTGTTTTTTTTTCTTCTTTAAACGTGCAAAGCAGAACAAGTCCCTAAAATTCTGGGGAAGAGCCTGAAGTTTTGGGTCTCATATGTTTTGGAGGCACAATTCATTCCCCTCCAATAGCAATTTCCAAAATGCCGCCACTGCCTTATGTTTGACCAGAAAGGAGCAAACTTTCTGCATCCAGATGAGAGAATGGTTTAATGGGTAAAATTCTAGGTTAATCTGAATTTGGGAACACTTCTGAGATAAAAAGATTCTGTATGGAAACGGTGGACTCAGTGGGGGCTAAACTACTGGCATTTAAAGGTTGTGATTGATTAAGGTATGAGCTGAGTAGCTGCAGGTGTGGGGAACACACAGCTTAATATGCCTTCAGCAGAGGCTTGGAAATTGTGCCTTTCTGAATGCAGGAGAGGCCAGAGAGCAAAAATAAGTAATGGAAAACAAAATGCCTTTCAAATGGGAGATGAAGGAAGAAAGAAACACTGGAACAGCACATACTTCTACAAAAATGCTAAAAATGCAATGAATAAGTGGAATAAATCAAATGTCTAGTCTTACACAAAGACAATGACATGCTACAAACATGCAGAACATTGAACTATCAGAATATAAAATATACAGACAAGGTAAGAGTCACCTCTGCTGGTGATGGGGTAATGATATTTATTACTGAGATCTTAAATCAAGTCAACAAAATAGGAACCCAGCAGGTGAGACGGAATGCCAATGGACCTAAATGTCAGCTTTCAGCATATGTAGTCCTGAGTCTGCAGCTTGACTGCCTGACCATAAGGACAGAGAGGGTATGCTGAGAGAGATCAGATGGGCAAAGAGGGTGGGAAATATAAGCAAGACTGTGTTTCAGGTAACCTCCCTGTTGTCTGGACACTGCAGCATTGTTATGTAACACAGACTACACTAGACTCCATCAATACTGCTTCACAGAGCAGTAGGACAGGGAAGCCACAGAAAAGATGCAGCCCATCATTTGGTCTTCATTTATGTGCAAGGTCTTGACTTCCATTTTCAGTTCACAGTTTCTGTTCCTGTGTTTACGTTCAGAATTCCCACAGGCTTGACAAAGGCCAAGCATTCACAGCAGTCGCACCCAGTTTCAGAAGGAACAGAGACACCAGTGAGAAAGCTTGTGAAGAGGAAACGAAAGGTTGCTGCTAGGAACAGCAAATTCTTACAGGTGGGACTGAACTTCCTGAGGGATGCACAGCACCAGTGTATGCCATGTACTAAAGTCTTGAGAACTGGCAAAAGCAAGTGGGCACCAATAATCTCACCACAGGGTAGGTTATTAGAAATCAGAAGTTTAAGTCTTCTCCAAATGCAAAAACACAGAAAGGATCATAAACCAACATGTTAAAGGAAAGCACAGTGAAAGAACAATAAAAAACTGTGAGCAGCAACTCAGAAGAGGAATCCAACCTAATATTAAATCTTGCCCTAGATACATCAAGACCAAGAAGTCCACTGGAGTCTGACAGATCAAAGGACAACTGCAGAGTAAAAAAAGAGGAGAGGCCAAAATGTTTCCATCTAGGCCTCTAGACAGGTTTTTGATGTCTGCAAGCATGCAGACAAGAGTGATCTGGCTGATTTGATCTACCAGTTATTTCTTTATCTGGATGAAAGCTCCTACTGGGTGAACAAATCAGCAGGCACTCCTCATAGGAGCTTGCTTTTTGCATTTTTCTATTGACTTAAGGAGCCTTTGTCATAAAGAAATTATTTGTACCTTACTCATTATTTCTGTGAGTGAGACTGAAATAGCTTTTGTTATTACCCACAGCTCATATGAAGCTGGGACTTGAACAAGAACTACCTGTCTGTGACTCAACACTCACACAACTTGAGATAAAGTTTGTGGGTGGACAGTGCATATAAATGAGTTTATAGGACTACTGTCTGTGCTTGACATCAGGGAGACTATGAGAGTATTGCTCTCAGGTTTTCATCACCGCACTAGTGCTGCTGGTGAGCTGGTTTCATGTGCTTGACACCGAATCAGGAGGGAGATTGTGAAAGACGAAGACAGCAGAGAGCAGCACGGATCCCTTATGACTCAGCTCTGCAGTGCTCTGCACACGCACTAACCAGTAATAAGCTTCTAGGCAAAACTTCGGTGTAGATTTTAAGCTGTAAAGGCTTCAGGATTTGGTCACTTCAGAGATCACCTCTGTGTGTGACATATTTCTGTTGTAGAGATCATTAGTCGTGTCCAAGCTGAACCCGTTCCTGACTTTGAGGAATCAAAGACCACTCTCTTTCCATTGCTGAGGCTGTCAAGGAGTAAGCCTATTCTTTATGGTAGCTTGTGGAAGACATGCTTTACAATGCTGCATGAGTATCTCTAGTTACATTTTTAAATGTAAAAAAAAAAAGTATAGTAACCCTATATAATCAATAAAATAACTTACAATACTATTATCACTCTGATTTGTGTGTCTTACTTCTCAATATACCTAAATAAATCATAAAATTCTAAAAAAAAAAAATTAACAGGAGGTTATAGTAGTGAATTGTGTGTAGATTTAGTAATCTATTTAATTGATGCTTACTTAAATAGTCCTACTACTTTAAGGAGTGCATCTATATTTCTTGTTCTTTTTTGGAGGCAATGCCCATAGTACTAACCCATCAGTTTTCTTATATATTCTATTAAACGGCAGCACTTCATTCTATGAAGTCCATATGTTTCTTAAGGTTTGTTTATATTTCAAACTGGAGCAGTTTGGCCATGCAGAATAAACTGGGCTGGATCTATCATAGGCAGTATTTAATTGCCCCAGCAGGAACCTGTGGCACATAATTTAAGTCCCATCAGCATGCAAAACCTTTGGAAACATCAGAAATCTCTTTATAAACAGTGGACATGGAAGAAATACTTAGATGCTGTTGAAATGAACTGAAGTGCCTAAGTCAAAGAATCACAGGATCTCTAGAGATCGTTCAGTGCACCCCCTTGCTTAGAGCAGAGTCAACTGGAACAGATTGCCCAGGGCAGGTTTCAGTTGCATTTTGAATATCTCCATGGATGAAGACTCCACAGTCTCTCTGGACAACCTGCTCTAGTGTTTGATGGCCACCACAGTAAAAAAACCCTATCCTTTTTCTTCTGTTAAAAAAAAAAAAACTCCTGTAGGTCAGTTTGTGCCTATTGCCTTTTTCCTTCACTGAATGCCACTGAGAAAAGTCTAGCTTAATCTTTTTTACCCTCCCCAGCTTTAGATATTTAGATACATTGATAAGATCTCTCTGAGCCTTCTCCCCTCCAGCTCTCAGCCACTCCTCACACAACAAACACTCCAGTCCCATAATCATCTTTGTGGCTCTTTGCTGGATTCAGTCCAGTAAAACCATATCTTTCCTGCATTGGCAACTCCAGAACTAGGTCCAGGACTCCAGATGTGTCTTATGCTGAGCAGCGGAAATGATCTCCTGCCTCAACTTATAGGCAATGCTAATGCTAATCCTAATGCAGGCCAGGGTACCGTTGGCCACACGTGCTGCAAGGACACTGCACATTGCTGCTCCCAGGTCCTTCTCTGTAAAGCTCCTTCCCAGCTAGTTGGTCCTCTGCCCCTCATGATGTGTGGGGGGACACTACTCAAGATGTGCAGGATTTGGCATTTCCCTTTGTTAAATTCCACGAGATTCCTCTTGACTGATCTATCCAGCTTGCCAAGATCCCTCTGAATGGCAGCACAACCATCTGGTCTCTCAGCCACTCCTCCCAGGCTTCAAGTGTCTGCAGACTTGCTGAGAGGGCAGCTCTGTTCTGTTATTCAGGATCATTAATGAGGATGTTCAACAGTATTGGCCCCAGTACTGACCTCAAGAGTACACCACTGGCCTCCAGCTGGATTTTGTGCCAGTGATTATAATCTCTTGAGCCTAGCATTTCAGCCAGTTTTCAGTCTACTCCACTATCTACTTGTCTAGTCAGCAGTTAGTTAATGAGGATACAGTCAGTGATTAAAACCTTTCTAAAGTTAAGATTATTAACATCCTCTGCTCTTTCCTCATCCACCAAGCTAGTCATTTCATCATAGAAGGCTATCAGGTTGGTCAGGCATAATTTTCCCCCTCATATAGTCATACTGATGACTCCCAATCATCTTCATGTCCTTAATGTATTTTGGAATGTTTTCCAGAGTGATTTTCTCCAACGCCTTTGTGGGTATTGAGATAAGACTGACTGGCTTGTAGTTCCCCACATCCTCCCTCTTCTTCTTGAAGCTAGACATGGCAGGTGCATTCAGCTTCTAGTCCTTCTCTGATCACTGTGACCTTTCAAAGATACCTGAGACTGGCCTTGCAATGACATCTGCCAGCTCCCTCAGCACTTGTGGATGCAGCTCACTGGATCCCATGGACTTGTTTGTGTCCAGTTTGTTTAAATGTTTTGATCTTCTCTGCTGAGGGTAAGTCTCCATCGCCCCAGATGCTCCCACTTGTCTCATGACTGGGATTCCTGAAAGCAAATCTTATGAATGCAGACAGATGACGAAGGCATTGAGTATCTCTGACTTGTCCACACCCTTTGTTACCACAACCCCACTCAGCAGCAGGCCCACATTTTCTCTAATCTGCCTTTTGGTGCCAATACACTTGCAGAAGTCTGGACAGTGCAGAGCTGTTCAGTCCTTCACTGTTCTCTAAGCTGTGTCAATGGACTGGGCCCCTAGAAATGTTCCCAGACAGCACAAGGAACATGCTGTTGTCCCCTTTTTAAAAAATACACGACAGTTTAAGCATCTTTGCTATTAAAGACTCAAATACAATCCCTTTTTCTAAGAGGAATCTGAACCCACATTGATCCAGATTAATTAAATACCTACCAAGCTAAAGTAAGTGCTCAGTTTTTCCTTTTGGAGCTGATGCACTTTATTCAGAGCACTGAAATATTTATTAGAGCGCAAAGTTAAATTTATGTATCCCTCTTCCGTTTCCCCGCAAACAAGTACCTGCTGCTACTGGAGCACAGTCCCACCCATGCTCTCATTGTGACCTGTTGAATGTTTACTCATTGGTATAAAGTCCAATGGCTGGACTACGTTTCCCTTACAAATCTAGCCCTTGAGCTGATAAGCCGAAGTCTTCAGAAAGACAAAGTGCTAAAAGTATATTGATTTTAACTTTAACTCAGGCACTGACAGAATGCAATTGCGATCCTACCTTAAAAATAGGATGAACCAACCACTAACTTCAGGAGTGAATCCTTACAGCAAGAATAACCACATTTGTTAAACCTAGCATTTATCTTTAACCTTTACTCCCACACACTTTTATAACCACAAGCCCTGCCAGAGAAGACGTGACAGACATGGCAAATTAGGACCAAGCAAAAGGGAAGCCAAGAGCCTTGACTTTAAAAGCAAAGGTTAGTGGAGACTCCAAGTCAGAGCATATTTTATTATTCTAACAAAACAAGTTTAAACACAAGTGTTGGACATGAAAACAAAGTATGAGCAAACACAAATAGTACTAGAGATCACTTTAAACAGAAGTTGCCTTTGATTAGTTTATTTCTAGAAACAATAGCATGTATTTTGAAAGATTGCTAATACTGTAATAAAACAAGTACGGGATTATAATCTCACATTTTTAACCCAACACATATCTGAAAATAGACTTAGTTTATCCATTTCTTTATACTGTCATTTCAGCCCCTTCCTGTTACAGCTATTAGCCTGAACTGAAAACAAAAGTTACTTCAAGTTTAGTTGGAAAAAGAAAAACTTTGAAAATTAAATTTTACCAACAATTTTCTGGCAAAACATGTATCTGTCTGGCCTCAGAAGCAGCCTGGAAACAGTGATGCAATGAGATACTTCACGCTGTTCCTGAAGGGGGTTTCCTCTTAGTAACAAGGTGTTGTTTTTGCAGCTTGCATGGTACTTGGCAATCCTTCTCACAAGAATGTTGCCAAAGAATAAGTTTTTTCTCCATTTTCTATGTGGAAAACTCACAGCAAAAAAAACCAGGTGAGGTGGTCAAGATGACGTAGTGATAGTGAAGCCAAGAAACAAAGCCTGGACCTGCTCCCCAGCTCCCAGCATAGGGCAAATCCTTTTGCCTGTACTTACCACCAAAGAGCACAACAGTAAAAGGCACAGCTTTTACTTTCACTTCGCCCAGTTTTTCTATGAGATAAAGACTGGCTTATTCATGGACTCAATGACTGACCTCTCATGTAATTTGGCTACTTACTAGTAATGTAACTACCTAAGCAAAGAAACATCAATGAATGCCCACACATCCTGAATATTCCACCTGTTGGGTTTGTTTGCTTGGCTGGAGGTTTGCTTTTTCTCTCACACAGGCACGATGAAAGCAGCAGGACCCACAACTGAAGGCATCTCATACAGCTGACACTTCAGTCAGGGTTGGGTCCCTTTTGCGTTATTTCTTGTGCAAAAGTGTGGATTTCCTCTCTAATCTTGAAGTGTGTGGTAATATACTGAGACTCTCTCAGTATCGTGGTCACTCTGGGATACTTGAATGTAATTACCTTTCTGTCAAAAATACTCTGAGTGTTCACTTTACATAACCAGTTGCAATTTAAATCAGTCCTGGGAAGGACAGGGGACTTGTAGCATTCTGGAAATGGCAGACTTCATAATTACTCCAGTTCATCATTTGTAACAGCTGTCAGAACACAGACACAAGTTACACCAAAGCAACTAAGGATAGTTGCAAATAGTGAGAGAATGAACAAGTTCAGGAGGTACTTTGCTATATACCACATTGGCCAATGGATAGCACTTTACCTCGGCATGTAATACCACCTAAAGCATTAAAAAGGCAAAAATATACCAACTCATGTTAAACTAATTGTCAAGCAGTTTAACTTTAAAAAGCTTGTCTAACAGTAAGATTTTTCTGTAACAATCTGACACCCAAAATGGCATCACACTCCAGTTTGGGGAAGAAAACAAAAATCAGTTCAGCATCCCATATGACCTATTTGTTTTAAACAATAACACATTCTACTACATCTATTTTGGCACTTACTTGTAACAGCCGATGCCTCTGTGCTGCAACCAAAGTGTCAGGCAGGAAAACAGCTCCAATGTTAAGCAAATAGTGAAAGTTGTTCCTACATTTCTTTTCTTCTCCCATCTTTGATTGCTTTCTTTTGCTTTTTGTACCAGGATTTTTTCCCCCCTTATTCCCTTTTTGCTGTTTCCATTTCATGCTATAATGACAGCTAAGGCTGGCCACTAGTTAAACACTAAACTGCACTGAATTTAGGTGTAGTGCCCATATCTAACTCTTCTTTTACTCCTAAAACACATGAAATGGGGGGAAAAAACCTCCCTGCACTCTCTATATAGCCATCTCTCTGGTCAGGTTACAGAGGAAGGATTAGAGCATCCAGGTAGAATGAGATGTAAATATCTCACAGCAGAACCTACTGTCTAAAGACTATTATGCTTTCTTTTTCTTTACTTTTTGCTATTTATATTTTTACATTTAGGTATCTGAATATCACAGTAGCTTCTGAATAATATTTTGTAAGGCACAGTATGAAGTTTGGTGCTTCTTTCTCTTAACTTTGAAAATCCCCCTTTTTCTTATTGCAAAGTGGTCAAGAGACTGACAACAGCTTCCTCCCCTCCCGCATGATTTCTATCACAGTAAATATACAATTTCTCTCCATTCCCTAAAATCATTCCTTAATGTGAGACTTGCTTCAATCTCAGGACTGCTGAATCCTACAGGGAGAAAAGGAGTCTAAGACTGAATTGTTACCTATCTTGCAAAATTCAGTCATGTATCACAAGCTGTCTCCTCTCTTCCTCCTAAAAATACAAACCACAGTGTTAAGTATTTCTTTTCCGAAGAAATCTACATTAGGTTTCATATCTTCCCAGAATGTCTGGAATGCACATTTCCAATCCAGTCTCTTCCCTAGAGGGTTAATAATTAGCAAACTGACTTCCCCAGCTGGTTGTGTTCAAAGTGCCGTCATCCTCCTGAATTCAGTCAACATCTATCAGAAACAAAGACGTCAAACAAAACATATTAGGCTTCAGTATTCTCTTGTGAAGTTTTGGCCTCCAGCCAGAAAATTTTGTTATTTTCTGTGTAAGCTTTATTTTTCTTTCCCTGGCCAGCAGTTAGTATGGATCAAAAGGATTACTGCTTAAAAATGCAATCATAAAAACAATAAACACTAGCACTGACATAACACTGTGCACCTTCAGTGAAGTTTTGCATCTGTTCTGGGTGTCCTTATATTTGGGTACATGCTCCAATGTGGGATTTCTAGCTTTTCTCAGCATCCCATGAATGTTCCTCTGTCTCCACAGGGAGACAGAAAACCTACTAGCTGTGTTAGGGCTCTGTTTGAATATCTTTTCCAGAAAGACTGAAGAATGTCCAGATCAGAAATAATTTTCTTCATTTTGCTGCTGCTATCCAAATTAAATTTGGAATAAATGTATCAGATTTCATAAAGGAAAGTTTTAATGATTTTATGATCCTGGTAGAACTGAGGTCAACCATTTCTGCCCTTTCTCATAGCTTATGGCTTTGTTTTGAATGTCATGGGCTTTGCAGTCTATCCCACAGCTCTTGAACCAAATTTGGCCACATATCTACTTCAGCAGATCCACATGAAGCTAGGAACAGATACTTGTAAGCCTGCCAAAAGCTGCCCTGTCAGTCAGTCATGTCTCAGTGCTTTGAACCAGGCAGTTGTTGTGCAGGAAGTTGCTGTTTCCAGCACCATGTTACACAAGAGGAAGAAGGGGGAGGTTGGGACATCGCTGCCTCCTGTGTAGAAGGGAGAACTGCTGCTTCTTCCCACATGCTGTCCCCACCTGGGGTCCAGCTCCAGACTTGCTGAGGCAACTGGACCACTGAAAGGTGCATCACAGAAATATCTTCAAAGTGCAACCCAAATAAGAGATCATCAGGCATTCCATCACCTGGGTCTGTGACTTCAAGGACTAAAAAAACCCAAAACCAAAAAAACCAACAAAAAAAGTGTAGATGAAAAAAAAGAAAAAAAAAAGTTTACATTTTTTGCATATATCCTTCTATTCTTGTGCTCTTCATATAGGGATTCTGGACCTTCATATTCTTTACACTGGATTTGGATTTCTGGTAGGGCAGGTTGGGTGCCTGAACCCCACTGGCTGCTGCAGTAGAGGCATTGGATGATTCAGCTTCACTCAGTTTGAAACCATCTCTTTCTATCCAGAGGCAAACTTAAGTGGAGGTGTTTCTCATGTCCCGGTTGTATGGGATTTGTGCCCAGAGATCCTGAATTCCAGCTGCTGAACACTTGTGTGGATCAGAAAGCTGGAAGGTAGGTTTAGGCTAGAAGGCAGTGGGATGATGCATCAGCAGTCCCACAAACATATATGCACCAGTATTTTCAGTTCAGGCTTACTCGTGTTTACCTAGGGTGAGCTGAAAGGACCATGCAGCCCATCGAGTTGTGAATCAACTCCCCAACAGCTGTGGTGGATCAATTCGTTTCTTTCTAAATCACAGTCATTGAATGTGACAGTGCACACTGACCCTACCTCATGGATTGCTTATTGTCAGCCTGGCTATCCCCACAGTTACCTATCACGGATTTCCTGCTGCAGTTCAGCCACTTAATTCTTGTTCTAGTCTTCCCAAATAGCAGGAATAACTGATCCCTGTTCTCTTTATACTTTTGCTTTCACCAGTGAATGGCTCTTCCTTTCATCTTTCCTTCCATGAGGGTTTGCTTTGTGCTACATCAAAGCAAGTGGCTGAACAACCTGTAAGAGCAGCTGAGACTCACCCAACTTCCACTTTACATTCTTTCAATCAGGCAAGAACGAAGCAGATTTATATAGAAATAGCAATATTAAGAACCATATCATCAACCCAGACTAGATTCTGGAAGGTTAGCGGAGGATGGATGGTCAAGGACAAGATGAAGAAAGGAGCCAGCCCACATTGCCTTTCTTCCTTCTTCTGGAACTTAACTACACCTGGACACACTGGCACATGATGTGTGTGTACACATCCAGAGGTGCCATGTCAGCGGGACAAAGCACTCCAGGAGCCTGCAGGGATAAAGGCTACTTCAGCTGCATTCTTGGTTATGGTGAGCAGGGAACAGCCACTCTGCTATTTATACTACAAGTATTTTAAAGGGTAAAGTAGCCACCGTCTCTGTAGATATTCTACTAATCTGTTATTTCCAGGCAGAAATCCTTCTGAAGCTGTTCTGATGGATTTCCACATTGAACTGAATCGTACCTCATGTTTTTTATAGCCAGGATGTATCCCATACTACAGTTCCATCTTCAATATTTGCTTTTGAAACAATATTTAAAGCAATTCAACTTGCCTCTCATCCCACGAGACTAGCAGGGCATGATACACAACAGCAGAAATATTTTCTTGCCTTTTCAGAAGGAATCCTTCTGATATTCTTGTATATTAAATACCAGAAATAAAATGCCTACTTCATGCAAGCATTAAGACCATTGTCAGATTTCAGGTACATAACAGGTAAACCTGCTAGCATGAAGAGTGACTTAGCAAAAGAAACAAATACAGATGAAGTAGAATTAAATTGAGCTGGGACCATAACAAATGAAGCCTTACATGACTTAGAATATTCTTTTACTTTGTATTAAAAGCCTATGTACTCCAGCTCATGGTCAACGTCCAGTGTTAGGGATTCTGTCTGCATACCTGAATGAACCTGGAAGCATCAACCTCTGCAATGGTGTTCCAAACCCAGCATCAGTGAAGTCCAAAGCTGCTGATGAGGTAGAGTCTACCTGTTTTCAGCTCTGTGGGGGCTTTCCAGGGGCTTCTTACCTACAATGCACACAAGGTTTATGGCAGAAATAAGTGGCAAAACAGATTTAATCAAGTTATGGTTGGGATCAGAGGCCTAAAATCATGCTTTAGAAAGAATGACCTGAATAAATAGCTTCAGAAGAGGAATGTACTTGATGAGATAACTTTCAGTAGCCAGTAAAAGAAAAAATAAAAGAAAAAACCAGAGATTTTTTTTGTGCAGCATAAATGTAAACTTTTGATTTCTAGAGATGAACATCCATCTACAAAAATCTGAAAAAATACAGGGATAGTATTGATCTCCTGTGTTTTCTGAGACCCTGACCCAGCCATGGCAGTTGAGAATGACTTCAGTGGTTATAAATTACCATGGTGTTACTCCTAAGTACTGCAGCAGGCTGGGTCTAATACACTTCCTTAGACAAATGCAGTTGCTTCATCACAGGAAGGAAAGTCTTAGAAAAGCTGCAGTGTAAGGAAACAAGATTATCAAAATTAAGACTTTGAAGTGAGGATTTATTACAAAACTATCCTCAGTGCCCTTTTTTATGGTTAAGTTTCTAAGATCTAAATCCAAATCATCCTGCATAAAGATAATGGATATAGAAAAGGATCAGAAACTCTTATGCTTTGAGCAACTTACAGAATAAATTGGGAGAAGGAGAAAATAAATCTGCTTTCAACGGTGTTGTGGAATGATTACTTATGCAGTCATTTCTGTATCTTAAGTTTTCATTTCCCATGAAAATTAGTAAGTAAATAACTGCACTGATACAGTCAAGAAATAAAATATTAAAATAAATCCATTTATAATAGAGATACATGGCTGGAGCATTTTCAGTGAATTACCTTTCCATGAAAGACATCAGAATCAAAACACACCACAAAGATAGATGTATTTATAATTCAGAAACCCCAATGGATTTTCTCCTTACTCACCAAAGAAATGAAAACCCACAGACCAATGCAAGAACCTGCATTATCCCCTTCCGAGCACTTCAATACATCCCATTAAAGTAGTTGAGAAGGAACACTGACACTTGGAAAGCTGTCTAAACACAGTTTTGTAACGTTGTGGCCATGACTAAGAACCCACACTGGTATTTGCCATCCTGTGACTTGGAGTTTTGCTGCTCGTTTAAGTAAACTTCTAAAGGATCCGGAGCAGATCCCTGCGATTTTTTTCTCTTGCACAGCATGTTTTGTCAGCTCCGTGTGCACCACTACCATCTGCTGGCCGAACCGAGACTGACTGTGTTTCCAAGCAGCACGATCCACCTTAATTCATTCCCTCTCAGAACAGCACGAACGCCTGTGGATCTGCTCCTGATGGTTACTCACACATCTGCATTAGAGCTGCACCAGATTGTAAGATATCAATGCTGGCCTGCAGGGGTTTAAAACCAACATTCCACCGGTTGCCAAAGGAAATATTATAATATTATTATAGCTCAAGTAGAGGCCCCTTTCTTTTTGTGGATTTGTTTTTTGGTTTTTTAGAGCTGAGGATTTAGAGCTCGGTTGCTGAATGTGTACAATTTAGCTTTTAACCAAATAAATGCCCTGGAGGAAGCGTATGCCATGGATTTCATTACAGTGAATTTATTATTACAAGAGACTGAGGATGCTTTTTACTACACTGAGGGAGGGGCAACATGATGAAAGGAAAAAGCAGGGGGTGAAATTGAATGGGAATTTGTGCAATGGTGCCTTGGGAACCAGAGCTTGTCAAGTCTCACAGAGCATGCAAAACCCTATTTTTTCCCTATGGTTCCTCTGGACTGTATAGCACAGATTTCCAACAGCCCCCATGGCTCCTCTCATCATGCCCCAGTCACAAAAGTGTTTGCAAAGGTAGCAGAGGGAGGAGAGCAGAAGGGAGAAGGATCCCTGCACAAGGAAGGGCAGCGCTGTGCCCCGGAGAAGCACAGCCAGAAAGGGCCACGTTGCACACTTAAAACCTTGTGCCACAACCCTTGGCCCTGTTGGGTCATGCTGGACATCTCCAGCATACATATGTTCCCATCACAGACTCCTGGGTGTCCATCTGGGATGTGGCAGCTCTATCAAACATCTCTTTTCCTCAGAGACATGCTGCAAGGGTTGCTAAAAGGACCAGGAGTTTTGACAAACCCCAGCATCTGGCAGACAAGGTTTGTTATACATTGAACTGACTGTACCTGTCTCTGGTGGGGATACCCTTCCACCCCCAAGTAAAAGCAGTGGTATGAAAACATTTAACACTTCTCTTTCAGTAAGAACATTGAAAGAAACTAGCATGGAAGACAGAACCACAACATTCACTTGCCTATTCAGGTTCTTGGACACAGGAAGTCCTTCGGTGCTAGCCATGGAAGCTGCTGTGCTACAGTCCATATATCTCCATCTCGTTTGTGGCAGAAACAAAGAGGCTCCCACATAACACAGCCTTCTCAATTCAGCAGGAAAATTCCTCCAGCCCATCACTCATCCCTGGTGGCCCCAGCTCCCTACTGCAGGGAACAGGCAGTAGGCTGGGAGAATATCTGTGAATCAGTGCCATGATCCCATCCATCATCCTTACTGATGATGCTGTGGCTCCCACCTCCTTCCTGCACCTCTTGCACACATGTTCTGGGGCATCCTCGTCTGTGTCCTGGGAAACACCTGGACCACCATGTGTGTGGAGATCGTGTGCAGTGCCCAGTCATAGAAAGCAGGCTGGAGCAGCTGCCCCTCTCCTAGCAGGATGATCCAGTGCAAAGCCTGGGCTCTGCTCTTACGAGACACTAAAGCCTCTCCTCTTAGTAAAGCTGGGATAAGGTTCAAGAAAAATTACAGGACAGAGAACTATTAGTCACACTTTAATTTTCCAGTTGAAATAATACAGAATCTCACTGCCAATGTCATCAAGGTCAGCAATAAAAACACAGTCATCACATACTCTGATCAGGGACAGTATAGGAGAGCTCTGATTAAGGGAAAACCATTGAAAGCCATTGGTAACAAAATCCAGAAGGAAGACTAGAAAGCAATCAATGATTACATTCTTGAGTGAATAATATCTACAATTATAAAAAGTTAAATGATGAAGATTTAAAAATAAATCTCTAAGGGTCTATTCCTTCAAAACCATTTCAAAGTAGGAAGAAAACACTGCTTGAACTCTTTTTTGCTTAATACAAGCTCTTCTACAACAGAGTCAATGTTAATCAATTATCACTATTTTGAGGTTAGGTTTATTGATTGTATCATTGACCTTCAGATACATTTAAGGGATTAAAATGTATCTCAAGGAAAATTGATAAAATGTCTACGTCAAGTTTTGTGAAAAAATACAGCTTCATTAACCCCATTAAAATGTGACCAGAGTCTGCGTAACTATCAACAGCATTGTAGCCCAATAAATACATGTCCTCAGAGATGACACAGCTAACTCTTACAAACAAAAACCACCCTGCAAACCACTCTGCTTGCTGTACTGTAAGAAAGCAGCATTTACACACTTGTCAGTGAATGTGATGAAGGGGATTTTGGTTTAAATTCCTCCAACTGTGGTTTAAATAGGTGAAAATGGGAAAAGGAGAGAAAGCCACAAGCTTTTTTCTTCATTTCTTTTGGTGGTAAAGAAGCTATCATAGTTCATATATATAAACAGCAAATTATTTGCCAATTGTATTCAAAAGTTGCAGACCACAAATTCTAATAGTGGACTGCAAATAGAAACAGTCCCATAGATAAATCCAGAGGACTAAAAAAAAACTTATGGGGTCAAACCTTTAGACAAAATATACACAGAAAAGCTATTTCTATTTTATGTGATAGAAAAATTTCAGATTAAGAACTTGTGATAGCTACAACCTCAGAAGTTAGCAAAAAGAGTAAACTAATTCTGCAAACCAGCACAGAAATATTCTGTGTACTAAAAATTTTTTTAAATAGCCCTATGCATAATTATGATATGAACAGGCAATTTTTGGCCATGTGAAATCTAACTAAAAGGCAGTCATACATTCCTGTGCATGTGCACAAATAATGTGTAAAAACATTTCAGTTGGCTTTAGCTGGTTGCTTAATTCTGAGAAACACACCTCTATCTTAGGGCTCTTGTAAAATTTTTAGAATAAGTCACTTAAAACAAGGAAACCAAGGAAGGGAACAACAATTACAGCCCTTTGCAGCAGCTTTTAGAGATGACGGAAATGACAGTAAATCCATTCTGAAGTAACCATCATTAACCAGTTGTTTTTCCACACTGCAATTAAAAAAAAAAAATCCCTGAAAAGCTTCCAGGTGTTTTCATAGAGGTGGGTGGATGACTGGTTAGGGTGGTGGGAGTTCCAGGGAGAGTAAGCATTTCTGTCCTGGGCTGCTGCAACAGAGATAGCGCAGACACCTGAGCTGGCTCCTTCACAACTATCAGCCTGCAGACCAACTGGCCAGCAAAATTCATCTCCTTTCTTAGCACCTTAGTTCAAATGCTGAAAGAGAAAGCATCTGCTACATGGGGTTAGAGGACTAGCACCCTTTGGGAACAGCAATGTGGCTCCCCTTAGCTTTGGAGAGCAGGGTCTCAGCAGAGTGTCCATGAATACTGCTCACAGAAACACTGCAGGAGAACAGTAAAGCCATTTGTTACCATACCTTCAGCAAGATTTATAACAGGGTTTTTTCTTCAAATAGATACTGCCCAAAAATGTATTTAAAGGAGGCTGATGGAATTCCATGTCTGAAATAATCTAGGTGAGCGATGACAGAGCTAAATCTTTAATAGGATGCTGGCTGCATCTCAAATGAACATAATAACTTCAGGATTACAAAGTCCATTAGTCATCTCTAGACTAATTTATTTTATAACCTGAACTAGGCATCACAGGCCAAACTGCCAAAACTCTGGCAGTCTCAAGTCAAAAGAAACTTCATCTCCCTGCAAGCTTGGAATCTACGTGGTAAGAATCCACTGTCTGTTCATTTTGCAGAAGGGATAGCCAGTAAAAAAAAAGTCTGCCCCATAATACTTGGAATATATTTCAGAGTTTCTAAATTCAATGCCAAATTTTAATGACAGCTCATGAGCAGGTTTTGCAAAGTACAAAAACTACACACAAAGGCCCAAATGTTCCTGAAGGAAAAAGTTGCATGAAAATGCTCTCAGCTCTGGGACCTTGAACATGACTGCTCCATCTGAGTGTTTGGAGGTTTATGATTTTCAATTCCAGGCTTGTCTCAGAGAAGCAAGTTTCTCTGTGGTTCTTCCTTGCATCCTCACCTCATCCTGCCTCAAAGCAAAAGCTCTCCAAGGTAGGGATCTCCTCCAACTTTCATACTGATGGCCAGGAGGGTTTCTCAGGATATGGGCACCCCAGGGGACTCCTGAGAATGAGAAGACCGCTGTAGGTTGTGAAGTTTCACACAGAAGAGAACACCACCACTGCTACTTCTGATCAATTAATTGTTGTCACTTCTCTCAAAATCAGAAATGAGGATGCTTTCTTCCAAAGCAGGACCATCAGCATTAATCTGTGGCAAATAGGCATTTCTGACCCACAGTATCCTGCGGAAGAGTTGGTTATTCTGTTTGTACAGGCACCACAGGAAAAGGGAAATGGCAGCCAGCATCACCAATGTCACAAGAGCAGCCAGAGCTACAAGCCCACTGTATGATGCTGAAATGGAAGGACAGAAATTCTTATTAAGCCAATATAGCTACAATTACGGATAATTCTAAATATAAACATATAGCTGCTTTATGGAAAACATATTACTACTCCTTATATATCACACATTTTAAATTACAGGTTTAACAGTGGAAAATGTTATCTCACAAAATATCAGCTCAAAATGTTTATTACTCCTATAAAAAAAAAATTAAAGTACAGAACTTACCTTTTTCAGAGGATTCTGTTGCATAGATATCTGAAATAAAATCCAGAACGGTCACAAAATTACCCACAGAGGTAACATGAGTTATTATGTATACTTAGTTTAAAATGGATACTGAGAAGACAATCTACCTAAACTCACACAAGAATAGGCTGTTCTTTGTTTAATTTGACTCATGTCAATGTTATTCCAACTGGTCAAGTTAAACATAATCTAATATGTTATTTAAAGTCCCTTTAATTTGGTGGAATATATTAATTGGCATTTGTGCAAGGATGAGCAGCAGTATTTATCTACTTTTTGAAGTACAAATGCATGAACAGAACTAAGCAGAGGTAGGTTAATCTGGCTAATGGGTCCCCTGGTGACCGGGGGATTTTGTGTGGGCTCTGGACACACTTGAGCTCTCTCACAGAGCCGTGCTCCTCCTGCTGTGCTGCCTGTTCAGCTCTGCCAGGCTGCGCCTGCCCACCCAGTGGGGTCTGTGCAGGTCAGCCTGGTGCCACAGGAAGGCTCCTGCCATTGGCACGAACACAGAGGCTGCCCGGGTTCCCCAAATGCAGGCCACCCCGGCTGGCCAGGGCTTTTACACGCCAAAGGACAGAATTAATTCAGTGCAAATTAACAGCAAGTAGGCAAGCAACAACAAACATGTAAAACAATGGATGGTTATAAGGACACAACTGCCTTCTTTTATGGAAGCACATACCTGCATCCATTTTACACACAAATCCCTTTTTTTCTCTGCATGGAGATAATTGCCAGACTCCATCTGTAGTCCTCAAGCTGATACAGAAATTCCCTTTGAGATGATCAAATTCAGGCTCCCTGAGGCCCCAGTTAGAATAATTTAAAGGAGAACCATCAAGCCAGGAGACTGTCTCATCTATGGGCAGAAGTTATAAATGATTACAAAATAGAATAGTATTTGATAAATATTTGTTTCAGTTAGACTTACCCTCACATAAAAAATACGTTATTATGTAATACTGGGATTATGTCTGTTTGGCCACTATATTACTTTTTTCTTGAAGGATTTAAAAACATCCTATGTAGTTAACACAGAAGACAGTCTGTAGTTCATCTTTAAGAAGGAAAAAAAAGGCACATCCATGCATGTATATTGAGTATTCAGAATACTGGGAACGATTGCAGAAACCTTGACTGGGTTTACTACATCATAAACAGGCAATAAAATCTCAAAAGATAACAGTGTTTTGGAAGATGGTTATACTAGCATTAAAATAACTAAAACCCAAACCAGATTCTTACATGCAGTTCTATTCCTCCCAAAACTTACTGACTGTAACAAGCAGGATGTTCAACCAAACCACTGGCACAGAATAACCAAAACTGTGCAGTTCTTCCAAAACAAAGGCATTTTCATCTTCATCTTGAATTGTTAGAAGATTTGATCCTACAAATTAAACACAGAACAAATTTTCAAACAATCCATGCCATTAAAATGTAGCATTGCATTTCAAATAGTTAATACTGAGTCTTGATTGAAAAGCTTGAAAAGTCTGGTTATACATTACAAGTTCTTACATTTGTAATTAATGTGAAAATGCTCAGACCATTATAAAACAGTTCTCAAATGATTTTAAAACAAATTTGAAGGGAAGAAAATTCATTTTACGTGTTACTTGAGAAAACAATATTTTCACATGGAAAGGAACATTTTTTACATGTATGTGGCCTCCAATTTCATAGTTTGCTTATGAGTTCTATTATCGTTCTCTTGGAATAGAGAAAACATATGCCATGATTTCAGTCATTTCAGAAAATAAGTATTTTTTTAAGATATCACAATGACATTTGGTAGCTACGAAAAAATCACTTACCTTGACTTTTGCAGACTTCATATGCAGTATCAAAACTCATGCCCTGCAGAACTGTGGAAAAACTGTAGCAACTGTTTTTGAATTTGATCCAGGGTACAGCTTTTTCTGAACATAAGCCTTTATAGGCATTGAATTTCTTTTCTGTGATGAAATAACAGCACAGCTTTATTGGCACAACAAAATACACATTAATATAACATTCCACACGCTGTTTTGGTGTAACGCTAATAAGCATGTTATTGTGTTATGACTCTGTTTTTCAAAGTGAAAATCTAGTCGTTGCATATATTTGTATTAAATGAGTGAAGTTGGTTTTACTTCTGATCAAAAAACCTTGCTGGATTGCAACAGCAGAATCAGGATAATCTAACTGATAGTGATGTGCAGAGGGAGTCATGAGCAAGCCACGGGCCCAGGCGATCAACATTGCTGAATGGGAACTATTTGGAGAACTGGATGCTGCCAAAAGACCCTGCAGTCCTGGACTGAATGGAGTTCCAGACCTAAATTCTAGATTCAACTGAACCCCAGGGAACTGACAGAACATTGCAGGAAACACAACATATTTTAGGATAGAGGAAAATATTTTTACCTTTAATAATAAAATTTGCAAAATTTTTGATGTGCTTATCAGTGAAGATGTGGCTAATTTTTCACTTTGCTCTAAATGCTTCCCTTCTCCCATCCCACAGTTAATTGCAGCAAACTGAATTTATTTCCCTTCAAGCTAGGTCATTAGCAGTCCTCATTTTTCACAGATAATATAGTGTTCACTGAAGAGACAGAGTAAGTAATTTTCCTGCTTCTTTTCTGTTATGAAAGTTGTCTTTCCAATCTCCTACAGATCAGACCTGATGGCTGATATATTATTGGGGAAAAAAATGGCTTCACAGATAGGAAATATAGAAAGGAAGTGCAGAAATATACTTCAGCTCCAAATAATACTTAGCCTTGCTTGACATTGCTTAACCCTCAAACCAGTTAATCTCCTTTCACATATTTCCACTGTCAGTATACACATTTGCAGCTGCAAAGGTTTAATATAAATCTTAACTCTGACTTACTAGATGGCACATGGCAAACTGCTCCTTGCAGAAACTGTTCACAATTTGCACTTTTCCAGTGCCCTGAAGTATCTATGTAGACACAGCTGCCAAAGGCCTGGGACTCGTCGTCTTCCCAGAAGGTAAACAAAGACCTGGTCCCATCCGACCATTCAAAGTTAAGCCCATTCTGCCAAAACAAATTACAGGTTATCTTCCTGATATGCTTTAGCATCATACAAGTTAATTTGTTTTGCTGACATCCTCTCCAGGTATTACAGAATGTCTTAATTTTGTGAAGGCTGAGTAGATCCAGAAGGATCTACAAAAGGCAGAGCCAAGGATCCTCCCAACTTACTTTTGGGAGACTACAAACTACATCTAATCTTCTGTTTTCAGCAAGCCATTGGGCTACTACAAATGAAACAACAACACTTCAATGTTGACACTACAAGAGCAGGTTTTTCTGAGTGTTTTTAAAAATTTTCTATGGCTGTTAGTTTTCAGTAGTCATTGCACCAAACTGGCTCTCACTGGACTGATACATTATGTCGCAAAAAAAAAAAAAAGTTTATGGCTCAAATTTTCCAGACTTTCATCTCCAGATGCAAACTTTCTGCGACTTCAAATCAATAACACAGCTCATTAACTTGTTACTGGAAAAACTCCTTTTCAGCATCACATCCACAGCCAGGCAGTCTCCTACGTACATCCGAGGTGAACAGCCCGATCCAGTGGTTGTATCCCAGCCGGTTCACGATGACTGTGAGGAAAGCTTGGTGATACTGGTCTGTAATGCTGACCAGCTCTGCGCTGTTTGCCATGCAGGTTTTTAAGGCTGAGGACCATGTAAAGTTCCCACTTATTAGTTTATACGTTCTGTTTCCGTATTCTAAAGTATCTGGCACAGGATACAGATCAGATGCATTGATAACATGTCTGGATGTGTCTGTTATAAACAGAAAAAAAGAACTTATTTATTTTTCAAACAGACATCTTCATCATAGCTGAGCAGCTCCTAAAAAATCAGAACTACCCTTAGAAACAAATCGAAAAATTGCGAACTCCTTCATTTTAGGAAGGCACTGTGAAATTAAAAACAAAAAAGATCATGACAAGAACCATATCTGAAATTCCATCACAAAACTCATTACAGGAATAACTGAGTTTAATGTATAGCAACCCCCCCCCCCCCAAAATCTCAATAAGTTTAGTTCCACTGACTGCATCTTTGGAGGTCAATAAATCACCTGGGATCTGGGCATATCCCAACTGTCCAGTAGCAGTGGGCTGCAGAGTGCTTTTATCCCAGATACCTTGCACGTAAATAAGATTACCTCTTTTTTGACCTGTTATTATTAATAATTTCCAAAATCAGCTTACAGCATAAAGCCTGGCCCCAAAAATGATTGTAGTGATACAGCCAAGAGGATAACAAAGTGCCTGCTTGGGAGCTTCCTGAGCTCCTTTACTATCCATGAGCCAGTGTAGCGGAAATTACAGTGTGGCACTAAAAGAGAAATCCTCTGGGCATGGAGACTTAAGTCTCTTTTTGATGATAAACTAACACAGCAATATCCAAAACAATGAAAGGAAGAAGCAGGCTTCTTAGATTTAAGAAATAAAGAGAGAGAGTCTCTCATGACAAAAAAAATCAGGAGACAGATACCATCTCACACCCTGCAATGCTGCTGTGCTCACTCTTCTACAGGAGGCAAATGCCTTTGTTAATGTGTATGAGTACCTCCAGTATACTTTTAAAAATGCTACAGTTGTAATCCTGCTTGTCAGTTTAGATTATTTCTGACTGTAAAGCTTCTATGTGATTACATTCAAAATGAAGTGGTTGCTTTGCTACAAGGCAGAGTGTTTTTAGACTTGGTTCCCTTTATGACTAAGAGAGGAGGAGGAGTGTTAAACAAGCATCTTAAAATAGCAAATTATTATCTGTCATTCACAAATCATTTAAAATTAGAAATGTCTAAGCAAGAAAAGTTCTGCTCTTGAGCTAACTGAAACACCGTTTTGTTCCAGCTTTCAGTGCTTGTCACTCCTTAAAAAAAGAAAAGGCAGAAAATGCTGTAAATCGCTAGCACAATCCTAACTCAAGCACCGCTGAGAGATCAGAGCCCAGTTCAGATCCCCTGCTGCTTTATTTCATTTTAGTCTCCTTCAGAAAATAATTTTAAAAAGGGGAAAAGGAATGCAAGCAGGATGTCAGAAGCAAAGCACCAGCTCGTCTTTCCAGGAATTGACACGTTTGTTTGGACACTTGAGCAAATTTAGCAGTTCACTACTGCCAGCAAGAGGCTGTCTCACTACTCCCTTCCTTGCTTCTCTGCTCTTTCTGCTGCATATTCCCTTGTCTGGTGTTTGCCTCACCCTGCACAAAGCTGGCACAGCCTGTAAAAAGCTGCAGAAAATTACATCAATTAGACATAATTAACTAAAGTAGGGGGAAAAAAAAAGATAGGAAAATTTTCTGCTGAATTAGCAAGCTGAATCACCCTACAGTTTGGGATAGTGCCATTGGTGTCCCACTGGGGAGGCAGAATGGTCCCTTCAAACTCAGGAGCACTCTGCTGTGCATGGGGCAGTCCTGAGCTGCATTACAGCCACAGCCCATGGGCCACTCTCAGACTTACCCAGCTGTTGGGAAAATCTTTAATTGTAACAAACAGTGTTTAAGTCTTGTGAATTCCTTTAGCTTTAACTGACAGTGCTTAGTTATGTTTTAATGTGTGCAAGGGGTTATCTTAAACACTCTGGGCCTGAGCAATGCTGGTAAGAAGTTCTCTGTTGACCACACCACATCACTGGGATCCTTGCCAAGAAAAGAAACTATTTTGGAGGCCTATGACCAAAAAATAATAATTTGAGGAATGAGATGTTCCCTAAGTGACCACCAGAGATCCTCAAAAGACCCTTACTCTAATGTAAATAAGCTCTGAGAAGTGATTTAAATATGCAAAATAATTCAGGGAAGGTTTAGCATGTACATATGAGTTTTGGGAAATGTAATGAATATGTATAAGTTACACAGATTTCAACTAGTCTGTTAGCTGGCTGCAGGGCGTGGAATAGGAGGAGATATCCCCTGCATGCCTGGTGCCAAAATAAAGTAATGCAGCATTCTAATACTGAAATTACAGTGTTAGAGAGTTTTATTCCCAACTTTCGGTGACATGGGAAGTGCAGGTAGGATTCTGCTGCCCACAGCAGCCCAAATCCTTGCCAGAACCCAGGCCACAGTAGGGCAACTCTTTTCCGTCCTGCCTTTCCATGCCTTCTCCATCTGCCTGAAGCAGCAGCAAGGGGTTAAAATACAAATGTCTGGGAGGCAACTGAAACAAACCAGCAGGAAAACACATTTATTTATTTTTTTCTACAGGATTACTCCAGCTCTCCCCACAACGGCAGCTCCCAATAAATGAGGTAAAACACAGCTATGCTTTGCTTGAGTCCCACGTGAGCACTGCCCAAAGCTTGCAGCTGTTCTGCTTCTCCGTCCCTCCCCTCGCCGGCAGCAGCAGGAGAGCGTCACGTCCTTAACCCAGGGGTGACAACACAGCGCAGAGCTGAGCCGTGCCGGACCACCCCCACAGAAGGGCAGCAGCCAAGGAGGCTCCCTACAGGCTCAGGTTACAGCCCCCCCTCTGCCCCAGGGTAAATCACTGGCTGCGGGGGCTGCTGGGGGCACTCGTCCCGCAAGGGCCCTGCTGGCTGACGGACAGGGGCCCCCGGGACGGGGCTCCGGAGCTGCACAGCTCCCACGGCTCCCGGCTGAGAGGGACACCGGGACGTGGCTTCAGGGAGCCCAACCACCCATGCTCCCCTCAAAAGCACTATGCTTCTGGCAAGTGAACTTTTCGGTACTAGGACTAAAGAAGTGTGAGAAGAGAAGCCAAGCTCTATTCAGTCAGCCAGTGGCGTCTGCACTGTTGGGAAAAACCCATTTTTTAGAGTCTACCCTGATCTAATATTGCAAGTTA
Source organism: Atrichornis clamosus (assembly GCA_013400975.1). Lineage (NCBI taxonomy): Eukaryota > Metazoa > Chordata > Aves > Passeriformes > Menuridae > Atrichornis > Atrichornis clamosus. Next base: position 27,968 of record WBMZ01004194.1, read on the forward strand.
AACCCCCACCTAAATCATATTTTCATCAAAATTACCCTCAGTTTATCCTTTTGTAATTTCATCTGGTTATTCTGTTGCCATGAGAGAAAATAGGAAATGTCATCTCTATTCCTAAGATACATAACAGAAAACTTATTAACAGAATATTTTTTAGCAATTACTTCTATATCCCAGCTACTGATTTATTAAATAGTGTAGAGCTAGTCTGTCTAAGTAGCAAACTATCTTAGAAATCTTTTATGTTCCTTGTTTTGGAGACACTTATAACAAGCTGCTTCTCAATGAAAATCAAGTAAGACGAATTCAAAAAAGTAAGAAGAGAGAACAGAAACAAAGCAAGACAAAACCTTACCCTGAGTCTTCTGGCAGACAAATCCATAATTTTTCTGACAGTTTTCTAAGTACCATTTTCCCGTAAAATAAAAATTAGGGTTATTTGATACCAAGGTACAGAGTGGAAGTTGTTCTTGAATGTTAAAATGCTGTCTCTGCAATCAACACAGAACCTTATATTAATTTAAACATATACTGTTTAAAACAACGAATAATTATTACATTAAATTTAGGAAAATAATTGTCTGAAAGTCTCTGTAACAAATATTTAGGTAGAACAATGAACAGTCCCATAAATACAATTTGAAACAATAACTTCATACTTTAAAAGCAGTAAGTTTTGATTGAACAAACTAAAATGCTAACCCAAATAGGGATTTACATGTTGTAAAACAATGTATTAATATAGGAAATTCATAACCTTGTTCCTAAACTTTGCTCAGAGCAAGCAACTAATACTAACCATATAATTCAAACTTTGCTGCTTAAAACCACCTGCAAGAGAATGTGAGTAGAGCCACAAATTATGCAAATGTCTGTGTCAATAGTGCCTTTTTTGCTGCTTCCAGTTATGCCTTAAATCTGTGCCCACAGTACTCTGAAACTGTAAAAATTAAGAGAAGCCTAAACTGCTGTAACAACTTTGGCCTTGTGGAAGTCATGATTTTTATGGATAAAACAACTTCTCACTGTTGTAAACCCCCTGAAAATACTCACATCCACTACTTCAACTGGAGACCAGTTGGAATACATTGGAGGATTTTCATTCAACCATTTTTCATAATCATCACTCTGGAAACCTATCCAAACACTAGTTTTCCATCCATATAGATTCATTGTTATGAAAGCTAGAAAATTAAACAGAAATAAGATAAAATAAACTGGTGAGCATTTAGAGATAGATTTAGGTCTCTTGCAACACACTTAAGCATTGAAAAAATTAATTTCCAATCAATGACATTACATAGTTACAAGAAAATAAGAACATGAGTGGCATTTCAGTATCATCTAACTATACGTTCAGTTAAATTGATTAATTTCAATTGGGTTAGGATCTAGTCCATTAGCTAATAATACTAGTCCAGTAATAATACAGTCCAATTGAAGATTTTCTCAGTTTTAGTTGAAAGTAAGATTTCTCAGCTAAAGACAGCCAGTAAGATTCCTCCAACCTCCAAATAAGTGGTTTTACAAATGTGTGAAATTCAACTACAGATTTTTATGAACAGGGATTATAAATATTTCCAAAGGTGGTGACATTTATTTCTCTGACAGTTCCAGCCTAATGCTATGCTTATGTGCTACACTGTAGATCAGATTTTAAGTACTAGTAAAGGATGAAAATGAGATATTGCATGAATAAGGCAGACATTTTAAACAGCAAATTTTTAAATGGGTATTCCGTTTTTGGGGATATTTTTAATGCATGGTAGTAACCACAAAAGAATTTGCAATTATTCCTTAAAATGTACCCATCTCAGTGAACCTTTAAATTTTGGGAAACTGAGAAAGAGAAACGTTAATTTGTTTAAAGCAGTGGAACCATGGGTAAGAGCTGAACAATCTTTCCTAAATCTGCATCCAAGATTACACTTTACTAGAACGTTCTAATGAAGATGACGCTTTATTTAACAATATTTTCAGCACTCAACCTTGCTCCAGTTCATCTTCCAAGAAAGCAAGTGACCCATCATAGTTACTGCAGAATTCTTGTGCAGAGTACCAATTTCTCAGATGCTCCGGATCCTTTGGAATTTGTATTAAAAAGCACTGTTTCAAAAAACAAAAACGAACAAACAAACTTGCTTTGTTTGCTTTTCTCCAGTGATTTATCAATCAGCGAGAGTGATCACTAAAACATTTCACAGGCTGTTACTGTCTGTTAAATATTTCACAAATTTCTGTCCTGCCATCTCCAACATGCTTAGTAGTAGTTTTCAGCTGTGATCTGGATTGCATTCAAATCAGTTGTTTCAAGCCAAACACAATTGAGTTTAAATTTATCCTTGTAGTCACTGCAGTAAGCACTGGGATAAATCCAGCCACGTCGATGCCTGTAGCTGTTAAAGAACTCAGGAATTTAGGAGAAGCCAGATGAAACAGTTACCTTTTGACCCTCAATTGCAAATAGACTTTGACTTATAATTATCTTTGATGAATCCCATCTGAAACAGCATCTTTCAGGGGACAGCAGAAATTAGGGATCCATTTAGTACATCAAGGGGTTAGAGACCTCTTTGGAGATCATAAAAGACTCTTGGAATTGTTACATACGGAAAAGAGAGGATGGAGCAGGCCTTTTATGGCAAAGGCACAAATACACTTGGCTAGCTTTTGCATATACAAGTATTTATTCCCTGGAACAACAGTAACATTTTTCACACCTTATTAAGACAATTTCTTAAAGCGTGGAAAGCTACTTAACAGCAATAAATTTTTGTGTCACTGTGTCAATAGTTACAAACTTAATATGGAAAGCATTTTGAACAGAAAAAAATGTTTTACTTTGAATCCGAAGTGCAACCAGCCTTTGGGACATACTCCTTGTTGGTTCTGGTCTGTTGGAATCTCTTTCTCTATCTTCTTTGGAATTTTACGTTTACAAATACAGGGAAGCGAGACAGTGCAGTTCTCATCACCCCAGAGTCCTGTGTAAAATGAAAAATCACAGTTCAATACTGGTTTGAGAATCGCAAAGGGTTTTTTTCTCAGCTAGCTTAGATATTGTTAAGAAGCATATCCTTTAGTGTTTGAGTAAAAAAAAAAGAGATTCTGCATCAAACACATTTGGACATACTGCATTACAGTAGACTTGATAGTATATGGGGCATATACTTTTATTTCCAGTTTAATTTCATCAAGTAAAGCGAACTCCTCTACACTGAGTCACATAACATATGCATATATCATAATTTATTTTAAAAATAAGTTATGCAAAAAAAAATAGTATAAAGATTATGTCTTCCAAATAAAATAGTTTGACTTCCTTACATTGAAAATTTTTGGCAAGATCCAGGTAATGATATAAAACACTGACCTGCTTAGGAGGAAAACACACTTTTCCGGAACTCAACAAATTTTTGGCCAACCCCCGCCTGCTGGCCAGCTGAGGTGGGAGTGGGGATCTCTTCCTTTCATCTAATACTAACTACGGTAATGGCAAACTCAAGCATTCACAAGTCATGAATCAAACCCCTAAGATTATGTGTGGAAAAGAAGAAAGTTTTACATTTTTTCAGTTTTGACTTTTGAGACTGGGATTACAAGAGTGTACCTGGATTAACCTTTTTCAGCTCTTCTCACAAATACTAAGCTGGGTAATTTTTCTTTCCATGGAACCTGACATGTTTACTTAATTGTATGACTTGCAAATCTTCAGAAAACAGACACTGTGAGATGACAGAAATCACTGAACCAGCAGCACTTTTTTTTTGTTGTTACTCTAGTAAAATATAGAACTATGTGAAGATCTAAAGGCTAGCACCAAAACCATGGCACCCAAAAATCCCTCAGCAGATTGGCTAGGGGATCAAAAATAAGCTAGAAACCTGCATGTATAAAGCTGTGTGCTGGTAGAAAAACAATTTATAGATGTAGGAAAAATTGCTCCTCAGTCCATCTGGGTCATTTGGTTATGAGAAAAATGTCTGTGAGCACCAGCAATGCATTAACATTTCTGCTGTGCCACATTACAGACTCATTATTAAGTATCAATATCACTGGAATCTTTGCATTTTGACATTAGAGAACTGTAACTACTAATATACTTTTAAAACCTACAACCTAGTCTCTGAGCATATTAATGACATTTCACTATTCTTTTGTTAATCACAGAAGCAGTTATGCAAATTATAACCATGGAACATGACTTTAATATGGACGGCATTTCTTGAGAGCAATGAAAAAAAGTATAAATCCTTTGGCCGACAAGAGTATCAAGTCACTATTCCTGCAGCAAAAGGAAATATAAAAGAAACCTGTTTGTGATGAAATGAAGCCACATCTTTTCCCTGGTTTCTGCTGATCTCTTTCCCTCCCTTCATCCCAGTTCTGGTACGTTACTGGCGATTCATCTCCCCAGCTGCACAGAAATATTAAGAATGTAGTTTCATTTTCCTATCCTTACCTAAAAATACACCCTCCATTAAAGGGTCCATAAGAGATACAAAGGAGAAAGTAAACAAACAACCACTAAGGTCAATATTAACGTCTTTGGCTTGTATCTTTTGCACCCCCGCCAGAAGAAATACCGTAACATGGAGGTAAATGAAGAACAATATATTCTGAATGATATTTACATGAGAACTGAAGTTGTCTCTTGGTTATCCCACTCAGACACCAAACTGCTTTGGCCCATCATACTGAGACAGGCCATGCCAAGCACAACTCACAGCAGCTGCAGCATACACACATTCTTACCGAAATGCATCACTGAGGTTTTCTGCATGCAATCCAATCCACCAGTGAACATCACTATTTGAGAGCTAAAAAAGAAATTTTTTGCCATGTGTTTAGCTGTTGTTGCCCTCTTATTAATGCATTAATAAACTCCTAAAGCCAGACCTTGTATTCAAGTATCATCTCCATTGAGTTCCAATGGGAAGAATACATGCTAAATCCTGCCCATGTTAATTCACGCCACTTCAGTGAGGTTATTCACATGAGAAGAAAATGATTTAGCTCCCATATTTGCATGGGATTGCTGATGTGTCTTCTGTAACATAGGAATTTACAGCCTATCTGGTTTGAAAAGACTGTAGTCCATAGTCACAATGGGGTTTAATTCAGTAGACATCATATAAATCTGTGGAACACTGGAACATTGCCCAAGTTGGTATACACAGAAGAAAAGGTAATCCATTTCCCTTGTTCATAAGCTCCCACCTCTGTTGTTTAAAGTTCTAGATGTAATTAAGATTCAGAGAAACAGGCAATGCTTCACTCTTGGCCAGTTCTGAACAGTAACCTTCCAAGTTATCATATTGAAGATTTAAACTATGGAGACCATTTCAAACAGAAAAGATTTCATACCAGAGCATGCTAATACGCCCACTGAAATGTCCCTCTGTATTGCTACCTGATCACCGGATGCCAAGTGACAAAACAGGAATGCAGCAGAAGTGTATTGGGATCAGGAGACATCCCAGTGGATGCAGAACCACTGTGTGAACGTGAGGAACCACGACGGCTCCCCTTGGTCACAGAAGGATGAAGGGAGAGGAAGAAACAGAGAAGGATGTACATCACACGTGAAACACACCTTTCTCTTTGGCCCCAATTACTTTCCCAGCTTTGGGATAGGAAGTTGGCTTTTGCTCCTCTTGGGTCTTTTGAGGCAGATTGACCAACGTGCTCAATAGCAGAGCTGATTCTGCAGGTCTGAAATGTTACTGACTTCTAAAGATAAATAGGGCTTCAGAGAGGGATGCAGGAAATGAAGACAGCAAGAGCATTATTTCTGAAGTAAAATGTCTTTTGGATTCTACCTGGACTAACAGGCAGACAGATTCTCCAAAAGACACAGCATTAAATAGCCAGTTACTGCCTGAGGGATTATTTTATAAAAGGGGTAGTTTTTCTTACCTTCCTTATTTTATTTTGAATAAAGGCTTGTTCACCAGAAGAATTTATTGTTGCCATTCCACTGCGAAGCCAGCCACAGACAAACTTATAGGTTTCCCAGTCTGCAGGACTGACATGGAAAAGATATTCTGCTCCTTGATAATATGACCATGGCAGTTCTAGAAAATGAGCAAAAGAGTCAGTGGCGTGCAGGGGTAAAAAACTCATTTCACGTCTCATCTTTTTTACCCCATGGTCTGCCTTCAGCCATGTGTCAGAGGAAAATATGCCACTATGAACAGCAGAACCATATTTAACACATCAATTTGTGGGGGAAAATGCACTATGAGTAATTTTTTTTTCTAGTATTCTATCCTGTGAGACTTCAGTAATACCAAGAGAGTTGTCCAGACAGCAAAAAGCTAGTTTCATAGTGATGGAGAGGTTACCAAACTCCTGTGCTTATTACTGGCAATATGCCTTAATCTAACCACAGCGTATCTGATGTTCTAGTATTTTGAAACAACAGTGATAGATTTTGATCTGTAACAAGAAGTTCTGACAACAGTTCCTTACTGCAAATTTTCAACTCAGAATATTTTGTTTTTACCAAAGGCTTAAATTGTATTTCCAAGTTATATTATTTCAAGATTAAAAAGAAAAGATTTCATACCAGCTATGTACCAAACTGGATTCATTGGTTTAACACCTGCAATTAAAAAAAAAAAAAATCATCAAGAATATTGCTCTTCTTGTTCAGGGACCAAAAAAGGAGTTAAACATGGAATAAAATAAAATAATTGCAACATTTACTGAAAAACATTTACAGTAATCTCTATGAATAACAACTTGCAGTTAATTAACTGCTAATCTTGCTATATATTTTCAGATTGACTGCTCAAATTAGATCTGTTAACTGGCCAACAAACACTAATGGAGTAACCCATATGGTTTTGCCATGATTTCATGCAGAAGACCAACAACAACTCCAGAGGTAGCTAAAAAGGAGTCTTTTCGCTATTTTTTTTCTTGTCTTTCCTGAATTGCAAGTAACGTGTAACAGACAATGTATGTTAATTAACATTTCACCTTTTGGTATTTTGCATATCCATTCACGCTTTTCATTGCAGTGTGCTGGAAAGACTGTTCTGTTTACTTTGAACACACCACAGTTTCTTGAGTCATCTTCAACATACTCGTTCTCCAAAAATGAAGACACAACCTGAAAACAGCACATTCATTCTCTTTCATTCAACCCAAGATGAAGCATGTAAAAATCTCATAATGGAGAAAAAGGAAGGATTTAGACATTTGTGTACAATAAGAACATAAGCAACAACTGGAGGACCACCTAAATTATGGTGGTAAAACACAAAAAATAGGGTCCATTGTCACGTTCTCTCAATGTCTTGCCCAACTTACCCATCTTATATCAGACTTCTTCTTCATAAAAATAATTAAATATCTATGAAACGTAACAATTTTTTGACATGATTAACAGCAGTTGCCAACAACTAAAAGCCTTTGCTTTGGTTCAGTATATTGCACGCCGGCACTTTGCATTCTGAAACAACTGACAGTGTTCTTAAAAGTGAAGTTGGTTTTCAGCCTTAAAAAGTGACCCTTCAACTGTGTGACATTTAAATCCCAGGTGCTACCCCTTAGTGTGTCACGCGCCATCAACACCTTCGAGGGTGCAAAGCCAAAAGCAGTATCAAAAAAGGAAAGACTTAGCTCTGAATGGGGGCATGAACCCAACAGTGACGGAACAAATTAAACATGTAAGCACAGCGCTGAGGCTTTCCAGTGTGTCCATGCCATCCATGTAACTATGTCTATACACACACACGTGTTCACTCTGCACATGCCTGCCCTGAACTAAACGCAGCACTCTTTGCAGGGCAGCACAGACCTGCCAAACTTTATAAACCTACCAAATTCCTTTTGCACTTGCACAGTGCTTTTGCACAAGATGCTGTATGAATAGTAATGTGCTGTTAGTCCTGTTGTAACAGTTGCTTTAAGTGAGTATGCGGACATGGAAACAAATGTTTTGCTGGCCAATGTTTGCTCACAAGGCTTATTTTTGTGAATGTATGCTCAGATATGGCTTCAAATGAAACACAGAGTAAACAGATAGTTACAGGTGTTCTGTCAGACCACTGCCACGTCCCTCCAGAAAGTGCATTTCTTTTATTAAATCCAATCCAGAACTGTCTTTCTTCTGTTCTATAGTGGAAACAAAGAAAATAACATTTCTCATGCCTTAGCCATTTCAGAAACAATTTTTTTAATAGTACAAGTACACATATTAATTTCTTCTTGAGTTCAATAATCATTCCATAATACATTTAACTTTTTAGTATCCTTGAAGAAAATTCTTGATTTCCTACTAAAACATTAAGTTATATTTTTCAATATGAAAACATTTAAAATAGGATTAAAATTGTCGAGCCTCCATTTCAATGAGGAATATTAATTCACAAGAATACCACTGACAATAACAGTTGCTCGACATTTATCACAAAGATCATCTTCAAAAGAATCCCACTGCAATGTTGCTAATACACTTCACCCATTTCTAAGTTCACATTAGAGTAGGGACTTCTTCAAACACTAGAAAAGAGGATGGAATAACCTAAATTGTAGATTAGTATGATTAAAATAAATCTTGTTGGTGTTAAAAAAGATATTTACCTGTCAAAAATTGTATATAATAGATTATTTAAAAACACCTCTTCATAGATATGGCTAAAACTAGCAAGATGTGCTCCAAAATCTTGACATAATGCTTCTGCTTCATCCCATGTTCTTCTCATCAGAACTTTTTCATTGTGAAATATCTGCAATAAAATAAACATTGTCATAAACGTAGTTGATTCTAGGGAGCAGTTGTTTCAGAAAACCATAAAAATCAAATATTAGTCACGGTTTTTCCAAAGTAAAGCCAGGTATATTCCAAGTATAGTTCTGATTCTTAATACTTTCACTCACTTTAAAATGCAGTGAAGGATGGTAATTTTTGTTTCTTGAGTGAAAGAAATAAGGTATTATCAAAAATATTTTAGGAACAGTGTATCCCTAAGCTGGTGCAGAATCAGAAAAACTCAAAGCAAGTTTGACAGATACCTTGTAGCAGTTGAGCAGGTTAGGTTCTGACTCCCATCCAAAATAGCAGGAACTCGAATGTTTTTGAAAAGTAAGTTCAGGTTCTTCATAAGAATTGATTTTTTGCTTGCACAATGACATTGCTTTGAAGTTCTTACAGCTTTTCACCTCCCAAAACCCAACAGGGTGCTGCCCTCGCATAGCCACACACCCTCCAGAATGACCTAGACAAAGAACAAGTGTTGAATATCAGAATAAAGCATCTGCATTTTGTGAATTTCTGGTGAAGCGACTGTTTTATTGACACGAGTTTCTGGATAAAACCTTAAAGAACATACAAAAGTAGCAAATTCTTTGGTCAGCAGCCAGTTTATAAGCCTGTCTTGGCTGACTTGAGCTGGTAAAATGAACCGTGACAAAGTGTTCCACTCACAAAATGCAGAAGATGGAATACAATTAAAAACACTACTTTTGCAAAATGTGGTAGTAAAGCAATAAACATAAAAAGTCCAAACCAGAGAAGCAGTTAGTGAAATGGAGTGTCTTTATCATGATGTCTTAATTCTCAGGTATTGCTAAGAGGTTTATGTTTCAAAGCTTGAACAACTGTTTCATTTTTTCACTTTTTGTTTTCTTGCAGTGTTTTCCTTTGAATTACTATAAAACAAACAAGATCAAACTAGCAAACTGTGTATCAGCAAACTAAAGGGGAAGAAGAAGAAACCTCCACACAGTGTTATTATTCACAGAAATGTATCTCTGGCCTTTTTTTCATATAACATGCAAACTTCAAACTGTGACTGTTACAGAATAAACTTCATGGCTTCTCTAGGACCTTTTGCTGGGAGTCTCAGAAAGCCCTTGAAAAGTCCATAAAGAAACGCATGAAGGAATAATGTATGGCTTTTTGACTTTTTAAAAAAAATCATATATAAAACAAATGTATTTTAGTCCAAAAAGAAATGTATGAAAAACACCTCACAGGAAAAGAATAATTTCAGGGATTAGCTGTGTCTAAGGAGGACCTGACTGTGGGGAATTTCAAACACAACTCTGTAGCATAAGCCACAATTTTTCCCCTTTCTTTTTTTTTTTTCAGCATTTGAGCACATAAAAGAAACACTAGATTAATATTCCCCTGCCACAGGTGAGAAGAGTGGCATTCAGCATCCCACCACAACCCAGCACCTGGCTATCAGCACCTGGGTAGAAAGCCGGGAAGGAAGCTCCAGCTTCTCCACAATGGAATCCATGGCAGGAAGTTATGGAGCTGCCAGCAGAGGTAAATTTATTTCTCTGCTCTCTTGACCAGGCAAGGATGAAGGGCCTGGGACTCTTTAGTCCCTGCTAAGCCACTGGTGCCATGGGGAAGAGAGCACACTCCCAACTCTCCAAGCCACTGCTTTTTTTACCAGCAAGTTACTCACGTGGCTGGTACTTGTTCCAGTTTGTGTAGCTCACAGAGCGATTCCTTCCTGCTGTACTTAGCCAAAAGTATTCTCCTGTGTTGTTAAGGTCTTGCAATCCTATCCAAAAATAAGTCCTCTCAGATTTTACCATGCTGCGGATCATGCTGTTGATAAAAGCTTGTTCAAACCTTAATAAAATAACCAAGATAAAGTTTTTAAATATAAAATAGGCAAATTGGTATTTCAGTGAATAGCTCTTATGAAGTTATTTAAATTATATGAGAAGTGAAAAATATATAAGAGGTACTTAATTTTCTTTTCATAAAATGCTGTGGGGAACTTCAGGCACAAGTCTGAAGCACAAGCCACAATTTTCCCCTATTTTTTTTCAGCATGGCAGAAATGGTAGATTAAGATCTTATAACCTTAATGTTTGAATTACAAGATGTAAAGACAGAATGTATTAATGATGCACAAATAAAAATAAGAAATTCCTTGTATGAAGGGAAAAAGTTAGTGGGGTCTGACAAAGCTCCACAAGAAAGAGAAGAAAAATCTCTGCACAGAAGCATCCTGTTGAAATCAGACACACAAACCAGTGCTAAGAAACCAGAGGAGGATTCAGAGCAGTAGCTGAACTGCCTACAGAAAGAATCACTATTTCCTTCTTTAATTTCTTCACTAAAGTTATGTGAGAAATTGCAGGTAATAATTGTTGTGTATAGTAACCCAACTGCCACCTAAATGCAATTAATTCTGATGTAACTGGTATAGGATTACACAAAAATGTTTCCATTTATGAGCAAATTTAACCATTTAAATACACAGCAAAGCAATTCCCCAGTTTGATGAAGATTTACTTACATGACTTTCTGGTTTCACAAACTGTGAAAATAATGGCTAGGTATCATAAGGATGACATTAATGTAAAAAACTGAATGTAACACTATGAGTGACTCAAAACTTGTATTTAATTTTCATTTCCTCTGCATGTTCTCTTTTTACGTCAACTCTCCTTCCCCTACAACTCAGTATTTATTTTAGGATCAGTAAATGAAAAGTTTTTAAATTTTTCACTCCAGAACAACAAACCTAAGCAATAATTTTAAAAACCCCACTAAATTATTGCTACTTCTTGCCACTGCTGCTAACAGTGGAACTGGGAACAATCATCATAATTAGTGATGGCTACAGCCAAAAGTGAAAAAAAAAAAAAACCCAAAGAAAAAAGAAGTAGAAAAAGACAGAAGACAAGCTTCCAGTGATGTGCAGCATGCCCTCAGCTCCCTGCCACATTTTAGCTGCCAATGCTCAGCTGCAAGAATTTGGCCTTTATCCTCCCTGAAAGGACTACTGTCACACCACAGCACAGAGCTGCACATCCTGTGCACAATCCTAAAACCACCTGGAAGGACAAACCCCATTAATGTAAATAAACATAAATCCTTATGTGGGGTAGCTTGTGTTTTCCTAAAATACCTACCTCCTATTCATCTGATTGCTGGTGGCTACACAACTCCCCCGGTCTAAAGGGAGTGGACATTTCCTCCTGATGCTTTTGGGTTTGGGAGGTTTTTCATTTTAGTTTTTAACAATAAATATGTAGTGGTTAAAGTATCTATGTAATTAATCTATCAGTATATCAAACTTTAATGGAAAGACAATATAAAGGGTAAATCACAAAAAGGGCAGAGAAAACCCAAGCATCTGGATATCTGGACATCTGGCAGAGGAAAAAGCTTTTGCTAAAGCTGGAATAGAGGTAAATAGGTACCAGGCATGGGAAAACAGCAACAAAAGCTTTCAAACGTTTACTCTCTTACTCTATTTGCTGAGAACTCACATGAAATTAATACATAAATAGAAACATTTATAAAACATTAATTGATTTGGATTAAAAGTTTATATATTTTCATTATAAAAAATAAGTATATTTCATTTTTCAGTACACTTTCCAAGTACACCAAGAAAGTTTCTAAAAGATGTTACATATCCCTGTAGAAAGCATTTTGTTTAAATTCCTGCATGCCCATGTGTGCACACTGCTGTGTTTGTCAGCCTAACAGCTGCTTTTTACTAAATTTATTTTCAATTAAAAAGTAAAGCAAAGCACACCTTTGATTAGAGCTAATGTTAGTAATTATGCTCACCTCTCAAGCAAAAATTATTTCATAATGGTATTATCTTTTGCCATGCAACACTTTATAATAAAGTTAAAATAGCTCTTGTTAGAGGTATCTTCATGCTGTCTAATAGGATTAACTACCTGTTTGTTACTGATACAAGTGCAGATGGGCAGAAATAACCACTGGAAGCATGTTCAAAACTTCGAGGGGTACTGTCGATTTTGTAACAATATCCACCATGTCTTTCCCATCCCTTAAAAGAAATGAACATTATTTTATAGATTATTAATTATTGCATAGTTGTAAAAACTTGTTCCCCTTTTGTACTTTATCTCTGATGATCCCTGGCATCCCTATAGGCTTCTTCTCTTCTACTGTGGTTGAAGAGGCTCTTCTCTATTTCCTATATGGGATTTCTCAGGGGGAAAAGGCAGTGCCCAGGGACCCAGATGGCTCTTGGCTGTTCTGCAGGGACACAGCAATGCTGCTTTCACTTTGATGTGCACTTAAACCCCTGAGGGCTGAAAGAGGGATAAGTACTGATTACAATACCCTCTTTAGGGACACAGTAAGAAAACAGAAAATGTCTGGTTTCCTCCAACTGGAATTCTTGAGTGATAAATACACTGGTTCAAAGCAGGCAAACACAATCATCCTAACCTCTCAAAAAGGTTTCATACCCTTAATAGCAATTATCTTCTTAAAAGTACTATTCTCTTCTGTTAAAATAGCCATAAAGACAAATGCTCCATTTAGTAGTATAGTGTTATCTTCTGATGCCCTAATTAAAGTGTAGGGGACTGGAAAAAGAAACCAGTAAAAATACAGTCAGTTCTGTACCCAGGATACTCCAACTTGATTATCAAGTAGCTGAAAAGTCCAGAACCTGTTTCAAAAGCTGGTTGAAAGAAAATACTTAAAACTGTTATTTCAGTGTTGTAGAAGACTGCTCAGAGAATCTGACCTTGGCATTAAAGTATTTATTCTCAGTAATAGCATACTGACTAGGAAAAAAGAATAGTTGGCCTGCTAAGGGAGGAAAGTGCTTAGCACTTTTTATGTCTTAGGAAGACAGAAGTGTAGGGGAAAAGAAGAGCATAGGTTTCTGTTAAGTGCATAATGCAAAAACTGCATCATCAGAACCACAGAAAATGTTGAAGGCCAGTTCTTCTGATGCACAAGTCCTAAAATCAACACAAAGTGAAAGCTCAGTAACAACACATTAGACAACAAAGCTTCAGAAAAGCCAACACTGTGGCCAAGGCCAAAGCTCCCCGAGAGTCCATCAGCAATCCCACATGAATGACAGTACGAGGTTAATGAAGCAGAAGATCAAATGTGAGAAATGCCAATAGATATTCTGAACACTTAGGGTGTACAGCAACACAAAAATGGGGAAAAAAGTTAAAACTGGATGAAACAAAGACTTAGCCCTACAAAATTAGTCAAATAACTAGCAAAAACATCTACATTGAATGCTGGAAGTGTAACTTTGAGTAAGCTTTAATACTGGCTTCTTTAGATTAACTGAATGTAACTTCCTTCACATTAGAAAGAAAAGGATCAAAGTCAAGGGACTATAAGAGGGTTCAGCAAATGTTTTTACAGGGTGTGAAACATCGAGAAGCAAAAATTTATCCCGAGTAGGAAGTTTGCCAGAGCAGAACGAAATACTTATGACCAGTGACTCACTATCTTGAGTCTCAATCCTGTGGGGCACAGGATCAAGAAACTGAAGTGCTGTCAAACTGCTGACTACAGCTGGTCAAGGAAATCTTGATGCTCTGCTTTTCACCTGGCCAAGACTGTGACAAACTTTTCTTACACTAATAACACACAAAATTCTTGAGTGATGAAATAGATTGGTCCCAAAGAAATAAATGCAGTTACTCTAAACTTCTGGAAATGTTGAGCTGGAACCAAGCAGTAACTTCTGCAATGGTATGACAAGAACTCTGAATCTGGCCACTACCTCTGGGGAAAGACGGCATTTGACTCCAAACAGTTCAGCTTCAACCTTCTTATAATTCAACTGAACTGGTTGCATTTCTTCATTTCTCAAGAAACAGGACAGGAAATTAAAAGAAGGAAAATAATGAGCTAAATAGTAAAGCAGGTTAGAGAAGAGATATTTTTTCCTCCATAGTTTTGAATGTAACAGAAAGTCTCCAAGTTTGCTCTTTTCACAGTGAAAAGGAACTGATGGCAAATAAAATCATACATTAACACACTTCCTTTTGCTACTATAATGCAGAGCCTAATAGCCTGAAAAATATGATGCAATGTCCTAGTTAGATGGCCATGCTCCTTCCCATTTGTTTGAAAGCAAATGGAATGCTAATGTCCGAGTGGAAAAGTTCACCTTCCGTGTCAATGAAACTGATTTTTTTTCACCCTGACATTCCATTTCAACGTATGAAAACCATGTGTGGGATGAGGCATCATATAACAGCCATTATTTGCACAGATGGTGGACAAAAGGTTTCACTTTTCATCTAGAAAGAAATAGGAACTTGGGTCACAACCACTGATGAAACAACAAGCCACAAAAGGCATCTCGTGAAAGCTTTTAATCTTACATTAAAATATAGTTTACATACTTTTAAGGCAAACAATTAGATTTTTCCTAGCAAAACATGCATGTCTTTAATATGGAAAACTAAAATTATTTCTCTATTTGCATCCATAAGCTCTGTAGCTGTGTTTAGAGGTAACCTATATAATTCTATGTAATTAGTATAGTTCTAAAACAACCACAAATACCCTTACCTCTGGACAACTCGATTCCAGTTCAGGAGAGACACTATTAAATTCCCCTGCTTTTTTGCAAATGTAGAAAAATCTGTCTTCACATTTTTTAATCCTCCAACGTCCCTCCTAAGAAATAAAAAGTATATTCTGTACACACCCACATTCTCATGTATATGTATACAAACATCACATTACAGTCCATCTTCCTTTTAACTGTTCAGGTAAAAATAAGTAATTTTTCTCACTCCATTTATTTGTCCTTAGATGGTCCATTTATTTTTACCAACACTGTCAGCAGGACTTCTCAAATCAATCATACAAATAGGTTTGTCTCTTTGAATCAGCCTTTGGGATGTAAAGTGTCTTAATTAACTAACACTATGGCCATGCCAGAGCACTTTCCTTCCTAGCTATCACAGTTCTTTGAAAAATTTATCTTTATATTTGAACAGTCCTTACTCAAGATAGAACAAAGTTTGTATCATAAAATTTTCACACATCTGTACATAGTGGACATGTACCAAAAATAATGCTTGACATATTTTATCTTGAACCTCCCTTTCCTTTGTATTTTACATTTTCATTTGTTTGTATGTACTTGCAAATTGAGTAAAATATGACTTTGGAATCTAAAACCCACAATTGTACCCAAGTCCTATTTTCTCGTTCTAATAGGAACACACTTTTACCAATCATTGTAATTGTCTTGGCTTTGCCCCGAGTTAAAAATTCTACAGTTGTGGGTCCAGGTAGCAGACAACAGAAACTTTTTTTTATAGTTTTCACACTCAGACAGAACATACTTTGCAATAAATAAATAAATAAATAAATAATTATAGTGCTACTTATGCAAGTCATGTATTAGTGAACTTAAGTACTGTTAATTGTAAAAGTAAAGTAAAGGCATGACCACATATAATTGACAGTGCCACGAATACCAGTAAGACAGGGCAGTATTGTTTTAACATTGTTCCCCATTTTACAACCCCTGACTGATTTTATGCCAATCTTCCTGCTGCCAACTTCTATACTTCTATGTAGACCTAGACTACTATGATTTTGAAAGACACTACATAAAATTTATAGATATTTACACCAAGATAATACAGGTACAGCTGACAGTTTTTCAAAACGTGAATTTGAAACTTGCAGGACCAGAACTTATGCATCTTAAATTATGATATACACTACTTGGATTTTAAATTACTTTATGAAAATACCCACTCATATTTGCTCTCTTCCATTTGGCAGGCTTTATATATATATAGCATTTTTATTGAATGTAAACACAGGATCTGTGATTAATTTTCTGTGCATCAGCACCACTAAATGCCTTGGTTTCTAAAGGCTACACTGCACCTATCATAACGTGAATACACTAGGAATAAAAAAAGCAAAGTCATACTGCAGGTCATAGTTTAAAAAAGTATGCAAGAAACAAAATTATTATGAGCTAAAACAAAAGTGTCTAATTCTCTCAAAAAGAAAACTTACAGATCCTTGTGCTGAAACACAGAGTTGTCCTGTTCTTTGAAAGGTGTTGGGTTCTTCTCTGTGCCAATTAGAGATTTTTACTGGGGTGCTATCTGACCACTCAAAAACAACAGGGGTGTTATTACTGTATAATCCAATCCATGTCTCAGTTACATTTTCTGTAAAAGAATAAGTGAGTTCAGATTTTAATGGTGAAGTACTGTTTTTCCTTTACCATAAACACCACCATTAAAAATTATCCATGGAGTTTTCATAGGAATATTCTTTCACGGGAAAAAAAAAAGCTGTATAAACTTTAGGAAACCTTGTTGATGAGATAACGTTCTACTGCCCTTGAAAACTAAATAATAAAAAAAATAGATCAATATACATGACAATGTGCTTTGAAATCCTGAAAAATACAAATTAAGAGCATGTGCACTTTCTGGAAGTGCATGGGGCAGAAAAACAGGCATGGAAGTGAAATATTTCTTCTTAAAATTTTCCATGGCACCCTCAGCTTTAGGTTTCTCCAAGAGTTTGTAGGGTCCAGGGACAGCACACTTGTAGCCACAGTGTCTGATAAACATACGAAAGACAAGGCTTGCAGTTTGATGTAAAGTCTTACTTGACCAGCTACTACAGACAGAGAAACTGCTCAAGCTTTCAGGCACGTAAGCCTGAAGAGAAGCCTGAAGCAGGCTGGAGAGAGGCAGCAGACTCTGAAGCTGAATACAAGTTGAGAACAATTACATCTGTCCCCTACAGCATCTCTGGAAATAATGGGTTTTGGTATCTATGGAGGGTCTTAATAGAGGTGAGGAAGATGATACAGAGATTAATCTCCTAAGCTCCACATGTCACTGTGCCTCAGCTCTGGGAGACTTAAACTCATGGCCAAACTGTGCAGCTCTGCCAGCACACTGGTGTCAGGGGCAGGAGAAAATATTCACTTTTCTTTGCTACTGTTATGAAAACGAAAGTATTGTCATTGCTGCATCAAAGAACTTTTGTTCATTAAGTTCCTTGTGTAATTATGCTACCTCTTAGGACAATGTGAACTAGCAGAACTCCTTTGATACGCCCTGCTGACATCAAAGGGGACTCTGCCCTCACAGTAGCAGCAGTAACTTTGCTGTGTGGATGAGGCCAGCTTGAAAGCAAAAGATACACTGAATTGGTTTTGCTTCCAAGCACAATTGTGGTATGAGATTAATCACTGAATGTTTTGCAACAGCTTGCAAGGAACCAGGCAAGAACAGGAAAGGACAAATCTAGCATTTACTGTACTACATGTACTGTTTACTGTGGCCTCACTGTGTCTACTTCGTGGATTCATATCTTTATTTTAAGAATGGTTACTGGGAAGGTAACTCTATACATTTTTAAGACTCCTAGAAGTGGCATGCATCATGATTTCTTTTTTGGTGAACATCATTTGGGTGTGCCATGTAATATATTGCTTAGATGGCTAACAATGTCAAAGCACTGCAGAGAAGAGACCCACAAAACACTTCCAAGAAGCACTGCACACTTGAACTCCCAAAACTCACCACTCTCAAGCAAATTAAGGAGCAGCTCTGCATCTGCCATGGATGATATACTTATGAGCCTGCTATTTTCACTTTGGCATGAGAGAGAAGCATCGTTCCAGCTCTTCTCCTCTTTGTGAAGTCTGTAGCAGTTGCGATTGTGCGGGTACCAGTCAGCGTCACAACGAGTGGCATAATACTTCCATGTATCTTATAATTGAGCACACAAAGGTCATATATATTAGATAGAATTGCCAAGATTATGCTATGCTCGTAACACATTCAGAGATTTTTTAATTTTTATCTTCAAAAGTTGAAAACAGAGTTGTCCAAGATGACTTAAGGAGGACAAAACATATGGTCTGTGGACCATCACCTACCAAGCAAACCTAAATATCTTCCACTTTATCTAATGATTGAATCATTTGGGCTGCTGGACTAGCGCAAAATTAATTCAGTTTAAAACACATTGTATCTCCTTTATCACCTCTGAAGCTGATTCAAAGACAGTTCAAGCTTTTTCAGATGCAGTACCTAAAAAAACATTTGGATAAGTTTCTTCTTTTTATCTGAAACAAGCTTTTCTTTAAGTTACCAGGAAGGAGCTGAACCCATGTAAGTTGCTCGTATGAAAACAAAAATTTATGTTAGAATAAGCTCAATTCTGTGTTTAACTTTCTCACAGAAAGGGAGTCTGAGTCATTCTACTCAGACTATACATCCTATACTCATTACATAAACACTTGAAGTACATGTACAACACTTTTTTGGTATATCAGAACTACAGCACATCATAAAAATAAGTGCAAATATTAAATTTCATTTATACAACTTTCTTCTCTGTGTGCCACTGGTTAATTCCAGTCACACTGAAAACCTATTTTTCAACTCGTAAGTGTGGCTGTTATTGTAATATGAAGAGAATGAGCGTTCTGATCATGTAAGGAATCAAGTAAGTGCTATTTATATTAAAATTATTTGTAGTTTTAAGACTCTCAACATATTTTCAATGACTGAAGTTAAACAGAAGAAAGTATTATTACACCAGGTAAAGTAAGCTGTATTCAGCTTAAACTAGCAAACCCATTTAGTGCAGCTTTGACTCTGTTCTGCTGACTTTATATTCAGGTGACTTCTCTTGTTCTCCTTGCACAGGCACAAATAGGATACAGTAACATTGAGAGACTTACCCAACGTTTCATGCTCTGTCTTATTTAAATATTTTTTGCATACAAAAGGCAATCCAGATTCACATAAATAACTGTTCCAGCCGTACTTCAATTTTGGGTTAATCACTGCACAACGATTTTCTCTAAAACGGTTATCAGAGACATCTGCAAACACATTTTTGAGAAGCACAACATCACAAAAAATCAGTTCTTAGTTGTAAAATGGTGTTGTAAGGTTCTCTGCATCTTTCCAAATTAATGTATAAACATCCCAGCACACCCAAACTTCTAGTAATATAACAGCAGTACTATGGACAGTTGAACATTCATCACAAATTATATGTGTGGCAATGCCTCCTGGACTGCTGCTCTCAGATGAGAGCCTGAAACAACCACCAGTGTCTGCTGGTGGACAGACCTCAAAATGTAGCAAACCAAGTCACAAAGCTCATGTTAATGTGCTAATGTTAATTACAGCATGTTAAGATAAACAAACTGGAACTACTTTCCTCCATGAAACCAGCTACAATTTTTAAATATGCAACTGGAACTTTAAAAACATGTCTAAAAGTAAATGACAAAAGGACTAGACCATTAATGGTTTGAACAGATCGATCTCACTTAATGTTACATCCCTAGAAGGGCTTTCAGTTCATGAATAAAAAAAAATATTTCTACCAAAAAAAAAAAAGTGCACTCGTTCACTTAATTCAACTTTCAAACATAGCTGTAGGACCAGCAGTGTTGTATCAAGCTGCAGTTGTATAGAGCATATAATCACGCTGCTGTAACATATCCAAGAGGAGAACATCAAGTACTTGCTCTCCAGTTCACAAACATTAGTGGTGCTCCATCCGACCACTGCCAGCCAGCCTCTTCATCCAGGCGATTCAGGCCCATCCACAGCATCATGTCTGTGGTATTTAACTGCCCTGAAACAGAAAAAATAAACAAAGTAATACTGCATGCTTTCCCCATGTTTTAACATATCTACAGGCATAGATCTGCTGTCCTGACATATTACAGTTGGAATAAAACAAAACTTCAAAGCAGTCTCTGGAAAGTTCAGGCTGAGGGGTTTTTTTCTGTCCTTAGAAAAAGTCTGTTACTTTGTTAATCAACACAGAGATGAAAAGCAATAAACTCGGAAATCTGAAATCCTTCAAAAGCCACTCATCCTGCAAACCCTTCCTGCAGAAGTTGTTGCTGCCCTTAGAAGTTAAATCTAGAACAAACAGCTACATAAATGCTAGCCTGTTTATATAAACACTAGCCTGTTTCAGCTTTCCATAAACCAAACAACTTTCAGAAACCTTTACAGCCTTGCAGGCATATCAAAAAGATAATAAAATAATTTTTAAAACTTCCTATTAGCTTATATCCTTCAATTGAAAACCAGCAATAGTGGGAAGCTATGGACAAGAAACCTGAGGCAACCTTTTTGCATCAGAGCTTCACCACCCATTCCTCCACTTGATTTTCTCCACGCACACTAAAATACCCATGAAAGCCCTGTTGTCAGAAGGCTCTGCACAATTTGTCTGAGACATCTGCTCCAGGGGGTAAAGCAAAATGCTTATCAGAAAAGGAATAACATCCACTTACGAAAACAGAGCTGGCATTTTTCCCATACAGGACATTTACTTCAAGCCTGCAGAAATGTTTCTGTCATTCACATTTGGTAAAGTCCAGCTTACAAAGAAAACTTAACAGGAGAAAGGGACACCAAGGTACATTGCAGAGAAGGTAAACATGTGTATAATTCTCTGAAGTACACAAACACAGTCCCCAACCACAGCTGCAAGATGAATGGAAATCTCTGAGGGGAGGAAAAATTAAGGAAAAGACACCCTCACGTAACTCACCACCACTTCTGCACTTCAGTTTATTAAGGTGGGAACTTACATTCATCCTTTCTCTTTCAAACAGCTCTACTGAGGTGTGTTACATAATGAAGCCCCACAAGCAGCAATGGGAAAGACATCACACAGAGTATTAGGCTTCACAACTTACCCCTTTGCACAGGTAAGGAGAAAATCTAACTACAGGTTTCCTACAAGGTCCCCAGAGAAATGTCTACTCACTGCTTAAGTTACTTATGTAGTTCTGCTCTTCAGGGTTGGTGACACTCAGCAGGTCTCCTCCTTGCAGCTGACAGGCAGCCCGAGCCTCACGCCAGCTCAGCACAGAGGCAAGGTTGAACTGGTAGCAAACGTGTGTATTGGGGTTCTTCTTCCAAAAAATGTCACAGCCACTCTCTACTCAAAAACAGACTCGTCACCAACAGTCAAAGACTCCAAACCAACCAGAAACAAAACACCTTGAACAATTCAATTAATTAATGACAGCAGTATCCCAGTGGAAGCACGATTATGACCACCTTTCCTGTTCCTATGTTAAAGACAATACGGAAATAGGGCATTAATGAAATAAAATGTTGCTCCAAATTGCATATGGTTGATAAAATACTTGGGAGCTGATCTGCAGCTGGCAGTGATTTTCACAGCTCTCATGAAGCCAACAGAGTTACATTTTAATTTATTCTGGCTAATCATGTCTTTCTAAAGCCGAATGTTGAAATATTCAAACTGTGAACACCTCACGCAATGTGTGGAGCAACAGTCACTGGACCTCCTTGGACCTTGTACTCAAGCGAATAAACTTACTATAATTAAAAAGTGTAAGCACGACTGAAAATACCATCTATTTTAATAGTTGCCCAGAAATACTCATTACAGAGACACATTTACAGCTGTTCTTAGGATGCTTTGGAACAGAGATCTGAAACAGCTTGAGCAGGGAAGGCTTTTCCAAACCACTAATACTGATAGAAAGTACTATTTTGCTCATTTACGCAAGAAGCTGGAATAGTAATGAAGATTATATATCCAAAATCTTTTCAACAGCAAGAATTTTGAAAGCTATCGCTAAGTGTTTTAGGCCCAAGACATGTCCAAGCAGTGAACAGAAGAAAAGGAATGTGCAAGACTGTGACTTTGGAAGAGCAACCCTTAATTTATGTGCTTCAGAAAAGCTGCCTATACATCACCAGGACAGAGGACAGAGAGGTTCAGCTGCAGGGTAAGGTCAATGGGCTGTGCAGAATAAGGTCCTTCTGCTACCCCCTGTAGTTTTGCTTTTGGGATGAAGACTTGAGTCTCCAGAGGTCAAACATGATAAATTAAGATAAAATTTACTACTTCCTTAGTGCTTTTTAAAGATTCATTGCCCTCTAACAGAAGGGAGGTAATCCAAAACCAGAGTGCGTCCTAGTATTACTAATAAAGAACAAACTCTTGGAGGAGGGGGAGAGAGAAGACAAGCAAAACCTCACCAGCATTTGGGCAAAATCCCCATTTTTCCTCGTGGTCATAGTGAGTTGCTGTGGCACACCAGTCAGATTCCTTTCCATCTCTAGTACACTCATAATACCACTTGTTGTTATATTTAAATGGAAAAACGCATGGGAAACCAAAAGAATTTCCCAGCAAGGTGTATGTTTCTGGAAAAAACAAAATGTGGAGATTAAAAGAACGTAGACTACAAAATTTTTTTTGCCCCCATAGGCCACTATTCCTGTGTTTAGCAGCAGTGATAAAAATAAAATGTCTAAAGCTACCTTCTGATTTTAATTTTTAATTGATAACACAGCATTTTAAGTGTGAGCAGCATAATTTCAGTAAACAGAATCTGGAAATAATAATTTATGAAATGTGTCACCATGAGGCACATTCTCATAACTTACTATGATTGGGAAAAAAAAAAAAACCAACCCAAAACCACAACCCCCAAAATCTGATCAATTAACACAAAGTCTGTTTATGTTTCAGAACAACTACATAAAACAATTAGCTAAATCAGTATACACTCAGATGCAAACTCTACTTATTTGTCAGTCTGTGACAGACAGGTAATTTAGCATCATTTCCCCTGCTCCCCCACCCTTTATGAAGTGGATTTCTGATGTGTTTTCCATTCCCTTTGTCATTCTATGGGACAGGAAATGTACAAGACAAAGGAATATCAAATACACTTTTAAAAATAAGTTTTTATCCCACGGAGAATAATAACATAGCTAAAGAACTGATGTTGCATACATCTGTTACCACAATCAATGCCTTATGAAATACTAAAATATTTTCCTGTTGTACTTTGTGGACCAAAATATTGAGAGACTCCAGTGCAACTGAAAGCTGTAAAAGCTTTACCTCAGTGAGTGTCTCCTTAATGTCAGAGCTTCTAAAGAAGGTCAAAGAACCACAATAACGCTTGAATGAAATTGTTTATCAAAGATCTCACATCGATAGCTTTAAGATCAAAGTCCTTCAGCTACAGAAAAATACATACTGCCAGGTTCCTAGAGTTAATGACTGGCTCATATAAAAGAGCAGTTTGCACATTTTAAATCCTCTTCTGATATGAATGAACAGACAATACAAAGAACAGGTTAAAAAAACCCCATTAGGATTACTTCTCTGTCTGCCTGCTACCATGCTGCCAACTGTGGAGATCCAAGGGATTATCTCAGTCCCGGCAAGAAACCAAATTCAATTGCTACAGACCTCTTACCACAGTTTTAAACTTTTCTTAGAAGGTAGCTATCGCCCTGCCACCCTTGCTTGGTGGACTAACAGGCTGGCTTGCATTTGCATGTGCACGAGCTGTGGTAGAAGTTGGAAAATAGAACCTGAAAGTGAAAGAGATTTTGCCAATGCAATTAAATACTTTGGTCCTGAAACCAGGCTAGAAGTGCCTGCCTAAGGCCAGTCCTCTTCTCACAGATGTTGCAGTACTAGGGCTAAACCAGGTCTACTTCCATCTCTTTTATTTGCTGTGTGCACAGCAAGTGTTTAAGACGTTTTGTGGATTTAAATATTTTCTATCTGGTCTTAAGTATAAATTCCACTAGGTTTTAAGAAAGAGGTTGGGCACTGTAGTGCTTTCCCAGTTATCACAGGTCCCAAAAGAAGGATTTTGGTGAGAGCAGAGGCTGAGCACAGCTACACCTACAGAGGAAACCACTAAGACCAGATCTGTAACCCAAACACCCAGTTCAAGTGGGAAAACTTAACAGCTTCAGTCTGAGACACATTGTGCAAACATTAGGTCTCTCCCTCTACAGAAATGCTGAGGAAGGGGTCAAGGTACAGGCTGTCTGTTGCTGTTTGAAGTCAGTGGGTTTATCTTAGTCCTTACAACTGGAAAACTGTTCAGGTCTGCAGACCTGGATCTTGATGTACATTCCTCCATCTTCACCAGCTGTACAGCAGGATTAATCAAAATTCTGATCTCTGTTTCAAAGTTTGGCATGTTCAGAGTCCAGGTGCTGAATACTACAAACATCAGTCCATGCACACTGCAATTACAGACTGATTTTCAGTGACAGGAACTCCAAATCCTTTCTCATCTCTCTGGGTTTATCTGATAATGAAAGCTGCAGGACAGGCAACAGAAAATCTCTTAGTACCTCTTTTTATTTTACAGAGGATTTGAAATGAGCATTTCCTGGTTTGCAAGGATACTGGTGTTTTTTGGGGTCAGTTTAAGGAAAGAATATAAATTCTGCGGTATGCTCATCTCAACCACTGCATATAAAAAAGACCACAAACTTTGAGTCCCAAACAGCAACAGAGACTGGAAGAGATCATAAGCACCTGACCTCCCTTGAAAGAACTTCTGAAACTTTTCCCATCTACAATTCTACGACAAAATTTTATCCTTACCCTGAAATGGGTGTTCACAGAGGTCTTCATCATATGACATATACTGTTTCCACTGACAAGTAGATTTTTTTTTGGCCACAATATGTTTGCTGTTTTCAACTGCCAATTTGTACTCTGATACACCAACTAATGCTTTTCCATCACAGTTCCACCATAATGAGTATTGAGTTGAATCACATTCAAGCATGCTTAGTGGCTGTTCTGGTTTGCTGATGTTCAGTCCCAGACAGGTACTGCTGCCTATGTTGAAAAGACGACGACTGGATACCCATTTCCATAACATGTTTTCTGAGAGCTGACCACAGTCTTCCAGAACAAGGCTAACTCTGTCTGCTTTGATGCACAAGCTGGAATTTTCCCTTTGGATAATAAATATCCCTTTATCTGTAGGGGAAAAAAAACCAATGAACTTTCAGTCTGTAGAATACTGCAATTGATTAAATAGCATCAAAAGACAAATATTTTAATTACAGCTATTTAGGAAGAAAACTGAGAACATCCATCAAAATAACTCACACTTCAAAAACTAAGGATTATTGGTCTAAATTTACTGCCAGATGATTTTTTAATATATGGACTACTTGCAAGCTCACAAAAATAAAGCCAGGTAACAACTGTCAAGTCAGATAGCTGAAAAAAAAAAGGGAGGGGGAGTGATACCCAAAAACATCAGTCATGTTTAAAGAAAAAAAACCCCACTGGTCACCAGGATGGAGTAAAGGTCACAGTAATGTTGTGAAGGTTTAAGTATTACAAGAAGTCATGCTGAATACTGCAAAATAATTCCCTGTGTAGATTGGAGAGTGCAATTAAAGTAAATGCCAAAAAGTTCACAACTGATATTGCCATATTCTCTGCCATATGCATTCTTCACTTTCTGCAGCTACATAGACAAAAGGAAAACAAATTGCATTGGAAATAAGATACAGAAAGAGTAGGATTATCTGTACCATGAGAACTGGTGGCCAAGGGTTAAAGTATGCCTCCCCTGTTGAATGCATACTGTTCAACCATACGTGACTACTCTCCTCAAGAGCAGATGTTGTAGGGCTAGCCTGCCATCCCAGATTTCTTGGAATCATGTAGAAATGCACTGAACTATGTGACATCACATTATAAGTATGTGAAAAAGTCAGCTGTTTAATGTCTTAGGAGCTAAAGTTTAACTAAGTATATAGACTGAAAAAAACAGAGCAGTTGAGGAAATGGAAATCAGCAAAATGTAAGCCTATAACATCTGAGATACTTGATTCACTCTGAAATCCAGTGGTAATTAACTCAGGGAGTTCTGCTCACATTATATGTTAGATATTTATTTTACGCCTCATGAGATTATGTGTTGAGCACCTGAGTAGAACTTCCATTTTGCCCTGAAATTTTACAGTGATAATTTCTGCCATGTGTACTTCCAAACTGCTGTAATTCACTACATCTAATATACTGAAGCACTAACTATGATAATAAAAAACTCTCTCAAATTGACACAGCCCACAAAGAAACTGTGAGATGCAGAAGTCCACCCAGATGCTATGTCTGAGTTTAGCATCCAGCTTAGGTGTGACCCTAACAAAGGAAGATTTTTCAAGCAGCTCTGAGACAGTGCTGTGTAACAGACACACAGGAGATCAGCTTAACAATATAATGTGCATACAACAAGCAGAACAGAGAGGATATAGATTATGGAGAGGTTTTTGGTTACAGATTCTGCATAGAGTACATCAAGCAGTCTGACTTACAGAGAGGTGGCACTGCAGATTGTATCACTGCTAACAGAGGCTGTTTCCCCCATGGCTATAGAGTCTGTGATGGAGCAGGAGCAAGCCCTTCTGACTAGCAGCAGGTGAGAACCAGCCTGATAGACAAAATTGCATCTTTCAAGCACTTGGCAGCTATCCTACGTTAAGTCCTTAACCATTTGGGAGTGGGCAAGGTTCCTTAGATCCATCATATCTCTACAGCTCTCAGCTGTCTCAGCTCACTGAAAATCCATCAGACGCTGTGACAGACACCCAGACTGGCCCTTTGCTTTTGAGGTTTTCTGTGAAATTTTGCTGTTTGTACTGGTTTCATCCTTCTGATCCAACCCAATCCTTCACAGGCAACACAAGAGTCTCTATCTATATGGCCAAAAAGGCTTTCTGCCTCTCAGACTAAGGGTATGTCTTTTTCACAACAGTCTTATCTTTGCTGACCAAAAAATACACTGTTCATTTGCTACATAACTAAAAATGGGGGCATTAGCACCAGTAAAAACTGATTAATGAGGTTAATTCACCAGGTTACTAGGATTCACACTTAGATGGTGAGTTGGACAATGTTTATCTATATCCACAGCACATGGCAGTTCCCATACAACACCTTCCTGGCATGGGGGCAGCAAGACCACAACCCAAACGTGAAGGATTCTCAACCTTTGAAAGCCTTTATCTGTAAGGCTCTTAAGAGTTGCAAGGACTGTTGAAAAAAGGTAAGGTTCTTGCACAGTCTACACAAATAACCTGGCTGGATGATCTCTGCGAATAACGTTCCTTTTTCATTCTCTGGCAACTTGTGCCTAGAACAGCCAGACCATAATTCCTGAACCCCCTTCCAAATGTGGTTTCCATTCCCCAACTACAAAATGCCATTGGCAAGAGAGCTGTGCTGGCCTGAGAACTGCCAGGGAACAGCCAGCTCACCGCAGAACTAAGACACGAGAGATGGCAGACTCAGTGACAGCTCCACTGGCTCCAACTCAGCTCTGTCTTCAAGTAAGGCAATGAGACAACTGGAGCAACATCAAGATTGGGAATGCTTCCAGGCTCACCTCCTTTCAGCTTCCAAAGCAACACCATCCATTTTACAGATGCTCACATAGAAGGGTTTTGTTACAAAGCTCCTGGTGTCAGAGAGAACTTTGTGCCCAAAGTCCTGCAGATGAAGAGCTGCAATAGAGCTCTGTGAACTTGGAGGCCCCAGGGGATCCAAGGAGGAAAGGAGATAATCTATTCTTTAGAAACTGACAGGGTGGAGGGAAGCCTTTGGAATAGTGTCTCTTCTGCATCCAGGCCCCTCCATACAAGGACAAGGTGACAAGAAACATACTCTCTGAAGCGAAACCTGAAGCTGATGTGCAGCTCCACATGAAGAGCTGATTGCTGACCAGTACCTCCAGGTTCCTGTTTACTTGCGCTCGACACTGCTAATCGGGAATAAATGGCTGTAACAAAACTAGGCGAACAAGATAGCTTCATTTCCTTCCTCCTTACCTCCCACTTCCTTCCCTCCAAAAAAGCAGTGAGAATTGCTTATAAAGCAATAAAGAATAAAGAAAAAAAGAAAGTAATAAAGTAATAAAGAAAGTAACTGGAATTTACTGGAAATGAGAAAATATTCTCCCAATTCCCTCCGGGTGCACGGAGGACCGCAGTGAAGCAGCAGGGGGGACGCACGGGGCGCGAGGCACAGCCGGCGGGGCAGCTCCCCAGGGGCTCCGAGCCGGCCCCCGCTCCCCGCCCCGGGGCGCTCGGAGCCGCCGGGGCTCTGCGGGGCGCGGGAAGCCCGGG
>WBMZ01004195.1:0-96939 GCA_013400975.1 Atrichornis clamosus
GCGGCGCCGCGCGGGGCGGGGGCGCCGCCCGCGCTGAGGGGCGGCAGCGCTGAGGGGACGCTCGAGTGCCGCAGCCCCCGCCCCGCTCCGCAGCCCCTGTGCGGTGGCGGCGTCGCAGATAGGCGCTTTCCTCGCCTTTTTTTTTTCTCCCCTCCCCCCTCAATAAATCGTGGGTTTGGGGGTTTCTTCCCCCCCACATCGCCCTTCCCCAGCCAACGGACGCGCGCCCGCTGTCCGCTCCTCATCTCCGCCGCCCCCTCCTCATCTCCACCACCTCACCTCGCTGCCTGTGCCTTGACGCGCCCCCTGTGGAAAAACGAGATCGGTCCCCAAAATCACCACGTTTTGGCTGTTTTTATTGTGTCTTATTCTCCCAGGAGCTTTGGTGCGTGAGGGCTTTCAGGCCTCTCCGCAGCTGTTTCAGGGAACTGTCGTTTTCCTGACTAGACTCGCCACAGAATGTGTTAAAAACCCGTCTGATTTAGTGGTTGACTCGTGTAAGCGGCTGCTTGACTTGCAAGAGAAGCAAAGCGACCTTGTAAACCCACCTGACCATGGGCGTAGTAGTCACAAGTTGAACCACCAAATAAAGAGCTGGAAAACCACTGAAGCAGAGCGAGGAACTCTGGGCGCCGGATGCAGGAGAGAGCTGATGAAGCAGGAAAATGGATTAAGTCATTACAGTCTGTGTAATGCTTTGAATTTTTTTTTTTTTTTTTTTTTAGTATCTAGCTTATTGCTATGGTATCTACAAATTGTTCCCTAACCTAGAGGATTGATGCAAAACCACCAGCGGTTCCAGGCTTTGGCAGCTGCTAGTATTAGTGCTGGTGTTACGGTGCATAACACGCTGCAGAGGACGTGTCAGGAGAGACACTTGCCCTTGGGGAAGCTGAGATAAAACTGTCCCTACACTGTCATTCTCAGTTAAAAAGGAGTGATGTGGTACAGGTCCACATCACTTTTCTGTCAGAACTGCTGCACAAGGAGATCTGAAAACAATCACCATTTTATGACTGGTGTATATCTATGTTCCCTTACGCTAAGGGATGGATGAACTCATGTCCTGAAGCAGGATGGTTTAGGTGCTTTCAAATTTCATACAACATAAACACAGATGTATTTTTTATCCATATCTTGGTTGTTTCTTCACAGTTCTTGCTAAACTACATCCCTTGTTTTCTACGGGAGATGAGATATTGCTTCTGTGTTTTGTCAATTGTGGTGGTTTGAGCTGTAGTCAGGGCAGATTCTTGACCACTTTCAGTACAATTCAAGAGAAAATATATACAAATCAGAAACAAAATATTTCCTGCTCCGTTGTTTCAGCCATTGGCACAACTGAGAACAAAAGATTTATTTAGGATTAGCTCTTAACGCTAGTCCTCCTCCTTAATTGCAAGCAACTGTTCATGAGTTTGGACTTTCAGATGAAGCCAGAAGATGCAAATAAAGACCCTGACTGTGCAGCCAGGCATGCACAAGGGTGTCACAGGACCTGTCACATTGGGCTTTGGCCAGGAGACAACCAGGCTTTGCAAGCAGCCTTGAAGAAGAGCAGCTGCAGCAAAGATGCATTATATTCATGTTTTGAAAGCTGATAAGAAAAGTGAACATTCAATTTTGATATGTATTGCATTTTTGAGATGTAAAATACAAAGGCAGGACAAGGCATGACAGTGGATGAGTGATGCTGTATTTTAAAGAAAGCTTAGAGGATCCTCCAATTAGCAGTTAATTCTGTCAATAAATAGGGTCTCAGTGGATTGTAGTCCCAGAAATAAATAGGAAAAATGCAGTACTAGGAGTGCATCACCAGTGCAGCTAACAAGGCAGGGAGATCAGAGTCTGAGAGGCAGGAAACACGATTGCAAGTGACTTCAGTAACTCAAATTAAGTTGGGCAAATGTGACAGGACGGGGTAGAGCTGTATTTAACATTTTAGAAATTATCTGTGACTTCTCATTGGGAAGCCAGAAGAGGAAAAGCAATCCCTGTTTTGGTCCTAAAGTGTGTCATAATATTATTGACAAAGAATCACAGTGCAGCAGTAAATGTAGTGTCCTTGGATTCAACAAGCTTGTAGCAACATGAAAATCAGCAGTATTCTACTTTTTTTTCAAAAAAAAGAGGAGCAATATAAAACAAGACACACTTTTCATTAAAAGGGGGCTAAAAGAAGGGACTCTTGGTCCCTTAACCTCTGATGGGTTAAATACAAAATTGTAATAAAGAGCTAGAAGGAGGTTTCAGGGTCAACTTGCAAAAGTTATAAAAAATAATAGCAGGTCTTTCCTGGAACAAATCAGGGAGCCTGCTGGAGTTTGACTGCTCTGTAAGGCAAAGAGATTGTTTCATATACAGAAGAAACATCTGGAGAAGATACAGCCATAAAAGAAAAGCTAAATTTTTATTTGCATTTGTGAATTGGATGGATGAGTGTGGGTAAACTCCAATACTGGGAAGCTTCTTTAAAGGGGAGTAATTAGGAAAACATGTCTGGGATTAAAGTGTAAGTATAAAAGATGAAGGAACACATTAACAAGTGAGCAGCAGCCAACTGCTGAGACCAGATGGTGTTCAACCAAGAGTTTTCAAGCAGCTCAGAGACAAAGTGATTCAGGTACTAACTGCTGTCTCTAACTTCTCACTTAAAACTACCTCAGCATCAGAGGAGTCTGGAGAGTTGCTCCTGTGACACCAGAGTTTTTAAAGGATTTCAGAGAAGATTGTGGAAGCTATAGACCTGGAAGCCCAATGTACTTGCTAGACAAATAAGTAGAAATTATGCTGAAGGACGGAAAATACTTAGTGGGCACATGGAGAAGATGACACATTAGGGAAGGTCATTATGGCTTTTTTAAAGCAAATTAGTGTCCCAGAAAAGCTTTCACTGAAGAAGTCAACAAGTTCATGGAGCACAAAGATTCAATTAACTGTCTATGATGATTTCCAAAAGCAATCAGTAAGATTCCTCCTGAAAGGAAGTAAAAAAATAGGCTGCTAATGAATATGAAACATGGACAAATAACTGATAGAAATGGAGGTGAATAGTGGTTTACAAAATGTGCTAATGATAATAAGCTGTTCAAGGTAGGGCTAACAAAAACTGATGTTATGTAACCAATAGAGTTAGTGGCAAAATGGCAGATGAAATTAAAATCTAATAAATATGGAAGGCTGACATATGAGAAAAAAACAATTCTGATTTTGCATATATACTGAAGAACTTTGAGCTGATTTTTACCACTGAGAGGTGTAAGAGGTGGTTCTGTGAGAACATCAACTCAGAGCTCAGCAATGATCAAAATGGAAATTGAAAACTGTTAAGATTATTTTTTAAATGTATTGAGAGAGAAATAGAAATCAAAAGAAAAAGTGCCATTGTATAAATCCCTGTTGCACCTGCATCTTTAATTGCCTGTGCAGTTCTAGTGTCCCTATCTCAAAACAACTATGGTAGAACTGGAAAAGATTTTTTTAAAAATTAATAAAATTATCAGAAAGAGTAGGAGTGCTTCCAAAGATGTCATGGCTAACTCAGCTGGGTCTCTTCAGTCTGCAGTGGAGGGGAGATAATATCAAAATCTATGTAAAATCTTCAGCGATCCAAATTAGGACCAGAAATCCAGACTGGAGAGAACTGAGGTACAACAAATGAAAGTAGAACTTTGAAGGCTCAAAACAAACAAAAGGCGATAATGCTTCATTCAGTCTATACTTAAGATGGAAGCCTTTACTTCAGGATACAGTAGATACCAAAACTTTGCATGGGCTTAAAAAGCAACTGAAGAATCATCAAAGACTCTTGATCTAACACAGCGAGTTCCTGACTTGTAAATTACTGGAGCTGGGAAGGCATTTTGGGGAAGTACAGAACGTGTTTGCCCTGTTCTCTCTGTCTTCCTACTCACATCTTACCCATCACTGTCAGAAATTGCTGGGCGGGGTGTAATTTTCATTCAGTATAAGAAAAACCTCCCAGTATCAATTTTTATAGATTTAGGATTATTCTTACCTCCCAATCCCAGATCCAGCTGTTATAATCTCCCCAGACTCTTTCTGGTCATTAAGTAATTGTGTAGTGTTTCTGCACCTCCTTTTTGTCTTTGCCTTACACATTTCACGTACCTTAGCACTACGTTTAAGCCTGCATGCACTTTTGGCACTGCCTAGTATTGTGAAACAAAAGAAATATCATTACAATCTTTAATGTGTTCTTCCCAGAAGCATTAAAAACAAATTAACACTTGTAGGTGTAG
Organism: Atrichornis clamosus; assembly: GCA_013400975.1. Lineage (NCBI taxonomy): Eukaryota > Metazoa > Chordata > Aves > Passeriformes > Menuridae > Atrichornis > Atrichornis clamosus. The sequence goes on from WBMZ01004195.1 coordinate 4,263, forward strand.
TGCCTTTCTCACTTCCAGTAGAATGCAAGTTGTCAGCACAATCCTAAGTACAACCTACATTAAAGGAGTGATGTTATATGTAGTGTGCTGCTCTGGAGAAAAACAATCCACTGTATGGTGGAGAAGTCAGTGATCTAAAGGGGCGGATGCAAAGCAGTTTGTTATCCTTCAACCATCTAAGTTGGCTTTGTGAATTAATGGGAAACAGAATAGAAATATTCATACTTCCCATTTTAACTGGTGCAGACAGGTTTAGGGACTGTTGGAGTAAAGAAGTATCAATACAAATATTTAATTTATAATGATGGTAGACCAGGTATGATGGGTGTCCTTGAGAGTTTCTTTTTCCTCAAATAAAATATTTTCATGGAGTTCATAGTGTTTTAAGTCTATTAACAATTGTACAAAGCCTTAATAGCAGAGATTGTAATGCAAACATTAATAATGCATTTACAGAGAAAAATACATTAATGCTTTTCTAAATGCTCAATTAAGCAATTACCTAGTGCCACAAAGCATTAGTAACAGAGAGCAAGCATAACCTTAAATCATTTTATGATATTGTAGATGTCTAAAAGTTTTTCTAAGAAATCTAAGAGGAGAGCACATGGAATGAAGCAGTCTGAGAAGAGATAAACATCCAGCCTGTTGTGACAAACAACCTTGGAAGGTTGTCACAGCTCTTCCTCTGTGGCTTAGCTGGCCACGAGCTGTACTGTGGTCACAAGACTGTGTCTGTGGTCAGCCACTTCCAGAAATATTAAATACTATCACAGCATCCTGAGCCAAAAGGACTTTTCTGGCTTCTTTCTTCTACTTCTTTCTCCCTTGCCCCACAACTTCCTGGAAATGTCCAAATTAAAATATAAACAGAATCAATCTGAAACATGAAGTAAAAGGAACAGTCTGTAGATTTGTTTAGCAAGCTTAAGTGAATTTTACCTTTTTTATTCTAGAACATTACTAATCCCTGTCCAGTTTCTGTAGCAGTTATCTTTAAAATGGAATAAAAATCACTGATACAACTTGTCATTTTGTTCCTGTATTTTGTTTAGGCAAATTAGTAGATTTCTTCAGAATGAAGTATAAGCACTTATTGTCTTGGTTTACATTTCAACACTGTGGTTTTGATCAGCCTGTTTGCTTAGCACATCCACTGTAACCTTTGATATAACTGAAGCAGGGACCTAAAAAAAGAATTGTGGAGTAGGAGGTATGTACACACCACAGACCACACACTTTTTTGTGCCATTCTTTATCAGTTAAGCAAACTTTCAAGACACCTGTCTACCGTTTTATAGCTAAGATACTCTGCAGATAAATGACATACACTAGAATCATTTTATAATTTGGGTTAGAATGAATTTCAGGAGGTCTCTTCTCCAATCTCCTTAAAGCAGGGTCATCTCTGAGGTCAGACCAAGTTACTCAAGATGTTACCTGGTTGGGACTTGAAAATCTCTAAGCATGGAGTTTGCACAACCTCCCTGGGCAAGCTGCTCTGTTGCTTGAGTGTTGTCACAGTGAAAAGGTTTTTCCTTATATCTGATCAGAACCTCTTGTGTTTCAACTGATGCCTGTTGTTTCTTCGTCCTCCCACCATGGACCCCAGTGAGGAACCTCCTCCTTTTTGATGACCTTCTCACAGGTATTGGAGGTCAGCAATCAGATCTCTCAAGCAATCCCTTAACTTGACCTTCATCCTTTCCTGTGTATGTTTAAATGACATAGATTAGGATTTTGCAGCCAATCATGGCAAGCCTATGTTCATTCATGCCCGTGCTCGGACACAAAATACAGCCAGTCTGGGGTGCCAACTTTGAGGAGCAGAACCAGTGTCTTCATTGATTCAGCCTGCTGTGAGCTGCTAAAAACCACTTCACCGGTGAGAAAACCATCCCTCTCAGCTTCACAGCGGCTTTGCTTGAGGTAAACCAGATTCACAGTGATTGAAACAGTGAGAAGGAAGAGCAGCAAGGCTGTGATTGAAGGAAACCTCCTGTCCTTTCCTCTCGGCAGCCTCCAAGAGCACCACTGCTACCTGGGCTGCATTCCAGATGAGCCAGAGGCAAAAGATACTTCCTGAGTGTGAGCAGCAGAAGGGCAGCTTGCTGTGAGTAAGACTGAGCTGTCACAGATAGCAAATGGATAAAATAGAGAACTGCACGAAGGCTGCAGCTGCCTGGCGCAAATACTGTCAGCCTGATGTGGATGTAAGGCTGTTATAGGAGGGGAAAGTGCTTATTAGCTCTGCTTCAGGGCTGGAAGGGCTTCTGTTCAGGCAGCGGTAAGATCTGGAAAACTGAGCAGATGTGCACGCTGTTGGTTGCATTAGTGTATGCTCTCTCAAAAGTGTTTTTACCTAATATAAAGTCCTAAGTTAACTCTGTCTGGGCATAATATATATAATGCATAATTGGGCAGCAGTGCTTCAACTGCTGAAGTGCAGGCACATCTGCAGGACAGGTCCCAGGAGACGCCCTGAGATCAAAGTCTGTGGTTTTGCTTTGGGAAGAGGGGGATTTTTTGCTTATGTGAGGCACTCAAGGGTGACCAAGGGTGACCTTCAGCCAACCAAACATGTCTGTTTCTGTTGACATGTGTTGCATTTTCTGTTTTCTGTAAGCCCAAAGGAGTAATGAGGAGGAAAGAGCTGATTTAGCATTGCCTGACAGATGCAAGAGCAATTACCAGAACCCATCAAGGCTTTTCTCAGCTGCAGAAAGCATGAAGAGCGTATTTTGACAATGTGCCACAGGCAGACAGGGTCCTGCTTTGTGTTATGTTGTGAATAACTAGTGCCTGGCCGTGTCAAGAGTTTATGCAGGGTTTTCAGGATCTGCTGAGGATCTGTTATTGAAGAGTTTCTTTTACTTCTCTGAACTCCACAACAAATTAAATAAAGTGTGCTCTGCACAGCACACAGTTTTACTGTGCCATAATAGGAATCAGAGCAGGATAAAACAATTAAAAGGCTTGGAAAAGAACAGGCAAGAAGGAGGCTGTGTGAGGGACCGATCGGACCAGTCCTGTTTTCATACTGTGGAGATATGAGGCTGCTCTCTGGTGCCCAGAGGGGAAGGACACAAGCTCTGAGAGCATGGGGCTATTAATGCTGCACTGGGCAGTGCTGACACATCTCATATACCAGCCATAGAAATCCCATAAGTGATCCCTCTTCTCCAGAAATGAGGCTATTTTCTCAAAGATTTGCCCCGGCAAATGTCTCCATTCCCTCACCTGTGCCAAGCTCAGCAAGGGCAGTGTGTTCTGGGACCCAACACACCTGGCACTTCTGTCTGCCATCATATGGTTAGATGTGTATGTCATGTGTGACCAGAGCATCTTCTGTGCAGGTCCGAACCATCTTCTTAGTTATTTCTTTCTTTTCCCCCATTCTCAGGCTCAGGTTTGCTTTTGAGGAGTACTCATCAAAACAGGTCACTCCAAGTCATTCTTAAATCAGATTATTTTGCTTCAACAGCTCAGGGGAAAAGAGCTTTCTTCCACTTTTTCTCTGTAAATCTGGGGAGGTGTTACAGCAAAGACCAGTGGGTGCCCATGTCTTGCCCTAAGAATACAGAAGGCAAGGTGTGCATTTAGAGTTGGGGGCTCAGCAGTGCTTCTTGGACCCCCCTTCAGAGAGAGGACTCACCTGCCATCCTCTCCACTGCAGTAAGACCACCAACACTCCTTGCATGTGGAAGATGTCTTATCCTGAGGGCAGAAATAAAGCTGCTCTTCCTAGAAACATACAAATGTTAAATCTCACTCACTCACTAATAACACTGAAGTTGTGCCAGAGTTGTGCCTGTGCCAGGATAAATCAGCTCTGAAAGATGAGAAGAGCCTTATTTGCCAGCTAGGCTGGTGAGCCAGTTCAAAACTCAGTGCCTTGAGCCAACACATGCCAGTTTTACCCTTCCCACTGCTGCCAAATGAGTTGCTTAAGATGTGGCATTTCAGACTGAGAAGCAGAATTACGTTATTTTGGCACTGTAATGGGTTTACAGAGAATTCTTCTTGCAAAAGCACATAACCTGAAAACTCAGTTGCAGGAATGCTTGGAGGCATGTTTGGACCTTCTCCATGCTTTGGGTGCTCAGTCTATTGTGTATGTTTTCACTTTGACTTAAATTTGCATTGTCTCTTCTTTCTATTTTTGTTTCCCTTTTGTTTTTATTTCTGTTGGGAAAAAAAAAGCATCTTTGGAATGTATGTTGTTTCTGAACACTCTATGTTGCCATGTTTGTTTCTGAGAGACAGTGGCTAAAGGCTGAGAGCTCCTTGGTGTTTAGATGCTGCCTCAGAGAAGCAGCAGCACAAACACAACTCCGTGGCCAGACCAAGAGGAAATACTTCAGGTTTAGTCTTTGCTTTCAAGAGGTGTGTGCAGAGTGAGAAATCATCAAAATAATTTGTGGGAAGTGCACTGTGCTTCCCACACAAGCAGAAACATATTTTGTTATTTTTGCATTGTTTGTTATCCAAAAAGAGCTATCATTCACCTTGCTTGAATATTATTTTTAAGCTGTGCATAATAAAGCACATGATCTCTATGAGCTGACAACCACGGGACAGTAGTTCTACAGGAACAGGGTGAATATTTAGGATGGACTGATGCACTCCAGAGCATGAGAATGTGGCAGCAGTGCACATTGCCTTGCTTTGCTGAGAGCTCTCTGCCTTGCAGGTAGAAGGGGGTGTCACAGAGTCTCCTGTAAGGTACCACAAAGGCTGCCCAGCCCTGTGCTGCATTGCAGCACTAACCCTGAGAGAGGGACCAGGGCTTTTCCTGGCTTTTCCTTTGCTCCCAGCAGTGCTGCAGGATCATCTCCATCACCAGCATTGCTGTTTTCCTGCCATATTCCATTTTTGCCCATTACCCCTTCTATCCAAACAGCAATTTCCATCTCTCTAGCAGTGCCCAGAGCACTTCCTTTGAGGCAATCTGAGCTGGGCCAAGACGTTTGCTTCTCTGGGATGCAACCTGAGGTCAGCCCAAGCCTTTTTTATTTTGAGCTGAGACTTTAACTGGTCAGGAATCTGTGCGCTGAGAATGGTAGCAGAAAGACAAGTCTTTCTAAAACCTGTGGGAAATATTAATGTGGAAGAGAGACTGGTTGCTTAAATGCTCCTTTACAGACTTTTTTCCTTTCCTCTGATTCGACACCAGTGAGCCTTTTCTTAGCCCTAAAGTTAGTTTTTGTAAAGAATTCCCCTTGTAGGCTTAGGGCAGTGTTTAACTCCTGAAGCAGAGCAGAGCTGAGGCATGGCAGCATCGGTGGTGCCGGGACCGCAGCACAACAGGCGCCGGAGCAGCTGAATGACACTGCGGTTCTGCTCTGAATGTGCTTCCAATTCACTTGTCAGGAGGTTTTCTGGCACGGCTGAAAGCAAGGCAACAGGCAGCAAGCTTTGTCAGTAGGACTTTGGGGATGTCAGCCTGGCCTTTGGTGTTGTAATGTCTTGTAAAGATTATAACTGCTTTAATTAGGGGTATGAGCTTTTCTGTTTTCATGAGGTTTTCTTTCGCAGAGGCCTCCTACCAGGAAAAAACACAAATATTTTTGTATAAACATCCTCACATAGTTTATTTCCCTCCCCAAATGGAAATGCATTTATGTCACTATTAAATACTTACTATTCTGAAGTTTACTAGTTTAAGAGCATTAGAGTAATGCATTAAGTAATGCATTAACAAGCAGAAGGGTGAAGTGGCTTCAGGGGAAATCAAGAATTTGCTTATTATCCTAATTTTCTCTTCCATAATGAAGCATTATGGCAAGCACTAAGGACATTCACCACTGCTATGGCCATAGGAGCCAGGCTCAGTCTTTACATGAAAAGATGTTTTCCATGACTTTTGAGTGAAAGATTGGTGGGATCCTCTCCCAGAGTGTTTGCTGGAGTATTGTCTCCCAGCAGTAACTGCATTTGCTGTGGTTATGCTGGCAAACGTGTCTATCATAGCCAGTAATGAAAAGACATTATAAAATTCATTGCAAATGTCCTCCTTGATTTTAGGAGATGTTTGATACAATCACATCATTGTGGGGCTTTTACTAGTAGGGTAGGGGTCTTATCACCCCGCTGCAGACCTGGCTACCTGAAAGAGAGTGAATCCTACCTTAAACATGCCTATTTCTCTTGGTTGCTGCCAAAGGAAGCCCAGAATGTCTGGCTCAAATATCCACATCACTGGGGGAGGCCTGAAAGCTGGGTTAGATGAACCTGAAGAGAAACCAGCATCAAATTTCAGATAGACGACGTCAGGCAAGCAGATACACAGACCTTGCCTTAAGCCTTAAGCAAGGTTGAACAGTATCAAAAGACTAGGAGTGGAAGATTAAGAGTGGAAAAGAAAACTATTAAAAAAAAAAAAGCAAGCTGATTTAATTAGTCGTTACAGGAACAGAGATCTGCAGAACTGGAGATGAAAAAATGTGATGTTTTAGATGGCTCACGCATGAGCGTGGCTGTGAGTCACCTCTGCAGCTTTTCTTCAGCAGCAGCAAGCAGAGCTGTAAAAATTAATCTGAGTTCAAGGGTTTGCAAACCACACAGGAGATCCATAGGATATGGCTATTTAAATCAGATTAGAGTTATAAATGTTTCTGATAATGTAACTATATATTCCAGTAATTATATTCATATCTGTATACTTCCAATCACTTACCCTGTGTTGGGGAGTGTAAGTGTTTTATTGCTTCTGGTGAAAGATAAGAAGAGTAAGGTGGATAACTATCTTGGAAAATGAGGTATTTGGCTTTCTTTTCAATCAATATTGCTACTATTTAATTAGTGGTAAGAAGACAGAGCACAGTTTACTTACCAGCCAACTTTACTGATCCCTAGCAAAAAAAAAAGTGGAGTTTTAATACAGCAGAAATACTTCTAAAAGGTTTGGTGAAGATGCAGTCTACTACAATGTAAGGACCCTTAGTTCTTCCTGTCTTTGCAAATGACATGGTTTGACATTGCTTGTGTGTGGGGATGAGGGGCGGATGAAGAGAATTTTGCCTTGAAGTCCCTTAAAGTTAGACCATGGGAACTTCTCAGCATCGGTTTCATAATCTCCCAGATGGAGTGGGTAAGGACAGTGGCTGTTGGAACAGGTCTTGTTTTAGCACCTGGGTGCAACAGTTTCATTTTCTTTTTAACTTCTGATGACTACAGTTTGTTTTACAGTAAATCTGCCATAGCTTTTCATTAAACAAAGGTAATCTAAAAAAACAAACAAAAACACCTGATAAATTTTATGACCCTTTATCATCGGTAATGCACTAAAAATGTATTGCACATGTCCCTCTAAGTGACATTTCTCCAGTCATCCTGTAGCAAATTGCGATAAACCAATGTCTTGCTCCTCCAGCGGTCTGCTTGAATTGACACTGTCAAAAATATTTGCAACAAGAAGACTCAGGTGGGAGACCAGTTTTTCATCTAATACCAAGGAACATGTCATTGTTCTACACTGCTTTTACCTAATGCTCTGCATACAGCTGGCCAGATCCTTCTCTGTTCCACATTTTGAGGGCAAGATGTGGCATCCCTAGGGTCAGTGGTGTTCCTTGTGAAACACGGTTGTCACCCAACATTATTGTGGCTTCTATGGAAATAACACTAAAAATAATTCAGGAATAAACCTTATCTTTATCATTAAGGATAGAGTTTACTTTGTTCAGACCTGCCAGGTAGGGCACACACACTTCTCTGATGTTTAATTTTGGCTTATCTACAGCTACTTTTTGTCTCTGCCAGCACTGCAGCAAAGCATGCAGAGATTTCAGTATTCAACTCGGACAGAAAATCTCACCTTCCTGATGTGATTTACTTTCTCCTCACAGCTTGGCAGCATCCCTCTGGTTTTACTGCCATGTGTGTGTCTCCTACATTAATCACACTGCTTCCCAGCCTGCACAGTGCACCCGCCTCTGCTCAGCACAGACCAACATGTGCATCTGGCCCTGGTTCCAGCAGCTTTGTGGACATGCCTTCTGTTGGCCTTCAGCCTGCCTGGTGTGTCATGCCGTACAATGGATGCAGCACACAGGTCAGGCAGAAAGTGTTGCCTTTCCTCTTCCAAGCTTTGGCTGTCGACCAGGTGTATTGAGCAACCAGACTTGCAGGGATCACCTTGCTCCTTAAATTCCCCTCTCCCAGGCAGCGCTTCTGGGACTATCACAGCAGCAGGGTGGCATGCTGCCAACCTCCTTCAGTTCCTTTTGTTCATCAACGAAAATGCTTCACCAGAACCTGTTTTCCCTCCGCCAGGACCTTGTTCAACTGACTGCACAGTGACCTGGCACTGCTTCTTATAGCTGCACAAACTGACACACACCCTCATCCCCCCCAGCACTGCTGTGGTCTGTTAAAGGCTCTGCTGACTCTTATCCTCCCTTAATGCTGTCTTCCAAGTGACTCCTTCCCACCTGGTTTCACAAGGATGATGTTTCCTTTCTGCACCTGAAGATACTCTGCCTGACATACCACTGGTTCATCACCCTGGGCATGGTCTGCAGGTTGGTGCTAGCCATGGTGACCTGCCCAGGTGCCTTCCTGCTGAGACCAGCAGCAGCTACTCGTCTGTTTGGTGTCCATATTGAGTGCCCCCGTGCCTTCTCCCATCTCCTCCTCACTCATTGCCTGCTTCTATTTCTCCTGGTGCTTTATCTCCACACATTTGGCTTCCTAGTAAATCCTTGTTTGCTTTTCCACTTCTCCCTCTCATTTGGGTTTTTGTTTATCTCCCTGTTTTCTAGAAGAGAGAATTGATAATTGGCTGGAAAGAGGCCAGGAGGGAACTAGAGGTGATGCTTTCCTTTATGGACAAGTTGGGGAAGAATTCAGTCAGTCAAAGGAACCAGAGGGCAATGAGTGATGGAGTGACCACGTTCAGAGGGGTAAAGTGACACAGCAAGGATTTCCCCATCCCTTCAACTTCATCTTTCATAACTCAGATCCATCCCTCAGCAAATGTACTTAGCTCCTGATTAATGAAGTCTTAGTGGTTTGGAGAGCACTCATCCATGCTGCCATGTACAGATAATTTTGTCTCTACTGATTACCTTTAACAGCACCAATTACTAATCAGGGATGGCAACATTGCTTAAAATGATTAAAAAGTTGACATAGCTTCACTCCTCTCCTTGCAGGAAGGAAAAAAAGCAAGCCCCTCATTAAAGTGCTAAAGACCACTTTGATGGTAAAGAAAAAACAGCAGAAGTGATGGTGTGAGTTGAAGCCTGACTAACTCAGATGGGAAGCTTGGGTGATATTTGCAACTATAGCCAAGGCTAGTTTGAACCAGTGTGTTCCCCATTCCTCTGAGGTCTTCAGGTTAAGACAGGTGCTCTCTGAAAGCAGTGTTTTAACAAATTCTCCAGCCTGTGACTTTCTGCAGCCCTCTTGCCCCGGGGGCCTCTCCCACCCGCTGTGCCTTGACATACACCTGTGACGTGCTCATGATGGGCATTCACAGATCACTCACCTGGAATCCGCAGTGATTCATGGATCACTCACCACGCCACCCGTGGGGTGTCTGTATGTGATGGGAGAACCTCGCATCACAAGCTGGAGCACAAAACCCCCACGCTCCTATAGAAGCTGAGGTCAGCGTGACCAATTGACTTGAACATGAAGTAGTGGGTGCCGTAGAGATGGAACAAACTGAAATATCATGGCTGGTGAGAGTCTCTCATTCGCTGGCACTTCTGGCCTTAATAACTGGAGTTTGTGAATGGATTGTGCATTTTTGGGTGACGCTGGCAATGGTGACATTGCAACATGCACTGGATAGGGTTTAGTTAGTCTAGTGCAGTGCACACCTGCACTACAAGGGTACTTAATCTGTCCTAACTCTTTCTTAAATTGCTTTAGCTTCTGCCTACAAATTACTACATGCTAGTGAAATTGATTTAAGGAAGGGTTAAATTGGGTTAAGTACATCTCCATTCTGTGCTCTTATTGCTTTAATTAGGTCAATTTAAAATCAATTTAGAAAAGTTGCCCCGACTGGTTTAGTTAATGTAGATCAGAATCTAGATAGGATGAAAGAGCAAAATAGTTCATTCAGTCATCAATTCATCATTTTTTATGGACAGATGTCAGATGGTCTTGACCTAAATTTATGGTTTTGTTTAGCCCAGCTGTGCTGGAGCGTATATGTGTGCTGGGGATTTAATAGCTGAATTTGAAAAGAGTTTTTCACACCATGCAGCCTTAGACCCCAGCCTGGCTGGGTTTGGTCTCCTTGTTGCTGAGGGGAGGCTTGCAGGAGGTGTTGCCAGCTGCCACAGAGTCAGCAGCCTTGGCATTAGCCTGTAACTGCAGAAAGCAGAGCGGGATGTAGAGGAAAGCACCTCCAGATTCAACTGCTTCTGCAGCTCCTCCCCAGCACTGCACTGGATCCGGATGGATCCAGAGGCAGGGAGAACCACCACATAATGCTCTAAATTCAGCTCTCCACTGCAAGGGATAACCCAGCACATCAACCACGAATCCTAAATAGGAAGAATAATCTTCAGACTGAAGGAAAGAGAGAGATCATTTGTTCCACCTCCTTCTTCAAGCCAGGACTGACTATGGCCATGGCATTTCTGAATAGCTAAACGTGCCAGAAAGGAGATGAAGGTGATAGAGAGAAGCTGTGAGGATCACTGGGCAGAATCTCTGGGGCTCTTGGCTCCCAACCCAGCAGTTTGGACAAGGAGGTCAGTGAAACAACAGGCTGCACTGAACCCTGGGGCAAGGCACAGCGGTCATCAAGGGGGATGCTCAGGAAACCAGGAAAACCTCCTGGCTGACTACAAGGGTCTGTGACACGGTCATGTGCCCCAGAGTCAGAAAGAGAGACCAAGGCAGTGCATCACAGCACAGAGACATCCGTGTGAAAGCTCACCTTCCCCAGAGCTGTAGCAATTTGGGAAGAAAAGAAAATATTGAAGCAACCTCTTGACTTAAAAGGTTTTGGGTTTTTGTGGTGGTGCAAGGGGCAGGGACTGCATTTGGTTTGGATAAGGTATGCCAGGAGCCTGACACCTCTGCAGTGCAGATGAGCAGTGTCATAAAATGGAATTCCTTGTTGGCGTGTGTTGGGTGAGTTGATGCTGCCCTGAACTGATTAATTGTGCCAGTATCAAACAGCTGTAAAATGCCACCATAAAATCAACCTGGTATCTCCTCATCACGGGTTCAAACAGCCACACGTGCCTGGCTCAGGCACAGGGGTTTGATCTGGCAGCCTCACAAAAGCACCTACACTGGGTCAAGTCAAAAATGTCCTCGGTATAACTCTCCAACTGTGCCACTAAAAACCAGGGCAGGTTGAGGGTGATGTTTTCTCTGTTATTTCTCAGACCTTGGCAATAACTGATGTAAGGATTTCCTGAAGCAGAGGCTGTGAACAGGCCAGCCTGCCCCAGAGCTCCTGAGGACACTGTCCTCTATGAACTGGCCTAATCTCCTCTTAAAAATCTTCAGACTTTTCATCACTAAAAAATCTAATGGCAAGGATTTCTGTGGTTTAATGGCCACTGGGTGTGAAATGGTTTCCTTGTTTCTTGCCAATGTCCTCCAAAGGTGAAGCATGGAGTGCCTGGGTGAGAGCCCTGGTGCTTCTGCTGGGGTGGAGGATGCTCAGAGGGCAAAGATCGAGTTCCACGTGCTCAGCAGCTGTTAAAAAATCTGTGTAGGAAAGGAATGGGAATTGGGCAAATCATTCACCTGGCACTTGGATGAAAGGGGGAATGAGCTGCAGGGAAAGTGAGAGGTTGCTGCCGTGGTGCACCCATCTGCCTCTGGCTGGGCATTTTGTCTCAAAGCTGGAATTGGGGAGGGAAGCCAGAATTTCCCAGGTCAAATTTTGCATGATTTTTCAGGTGTGTGTTTCTCCAGTGAATGCAGGTACACTGGAGAAGGAGTTTCTCCTTATAGTTAGGTCAATAATTAATTTGTTTAACCCACAACTGTGGTGGTTTTGAATTCTCAGCCAAGTAAGTGTTTGGGAAAAATACTTCAGTGTGATTTTTATCTCTCTTCTCTTGGTGGTTGGATCAGCTTGTTCTCCAGCCTCAGCCAAACTTCCCAGCTGCAACATTTAAACCTTGTCATAAATCACACTTTCCATAGCTTTCCATCACTCAGATGTGTCTTTTCCAGTGCAAGGCTCTGGTTTTCCATGCTTAGCAGAGCCAGGAAAGCCACAGCATTAGTATCTCCAAGGAAATTCCTCCTTTGCCCCTGAGTCAGACTGGATTTAAAGACACCCTCCTGTGCAGTGCATGAGGACATCAGTTTCAGGTGCTTCACCACTGCTCATTCCCAGCCTTGTGTAGGCACCACGAATATAAAACTGTGTTGTTGCACACAAAGCCATTGAGCTGGCAGGTGTTCAGGCAAATTTCAAGGAGATTATTCCTGCTCTGCAAAGAAATCACTGTGATTGACTTCTTCATTACTGAGTAGACTTTTATTTATTTGTATTTATATGCATAATTGTATGCACACTCACAGCTGCACAGTTTGTTTAAAGCTGCCTCACTGGGTCCAACACTTCTATTCTGATTTCCTCATCAGGAATATTATTTGCATCTCAGTCTTTCATGAAAAGTTGAAGTGATGCATCAAAAAATACATTTATTAACGAATATATAGATCATTACATAAATATATATACATACATACATTCAGACAGTTCGGAGACAACCTGTTACGCTTTTGCTAACAGAAAGGGACCACATTGAAAATTTAAAAATAATTAATTTTAAAAAGAGGAGGGTCCATGAGAAGACAGTGTGTGTCTTTTCTAACAGCTATAAGAAAAGAGGGTTTGTATCTCAGCTTGGAGGCAGGGCTTTTAAAACTAGCATGGTGCAGTACAAATAGCCCAGCACGGCCATTGCTGTATTCCTAAGACTGAGTGCAAACTGCCTGCTGATTCAGAGCTGGCACCTGGCAGAATCCAACCATAAAGTGTCCCTGGAGAAATCATCAACTGCTTCCCATCTCTCCCACCTGCTGCCTGGAGGAGAGAATGGGAGCGCAGCATGATGGAGAGCGAGTAAACAGGTTGGAAAAGGAAGGGGAAGAAAAGTGCTAGCCCTGTGCAATTAGGGTGAGAAGAAGAGCTCCAAATTCTGCCTGCTCATTTGTAATTTGTTGTCAGCTTTGCACACGATATGTAATTGTATGTCAGCTACTCTCAGTGTACCCATTGATAGGACAAGGGGTAAAGGTAATTGTTTTAAACTAAAAGAGGGTCAATTTATATTAGATATGAGGAAATTTTTTACAATGAAGGTGGTTAAACCCTGACACAGGTTGCCGAGAGAGGTGGTGGGTGCCCCATCCCTGGAAACATTCAAGGCCAGGTTGGACAGGACTCTGAGTGACCTGATCTAGTTGAGAACGCCCCTGCTCATTGCAGGGGTTTGGACAGGTAACATTGGAGGGCCCATTCCAACCCAAACCATTCTGTGATTCCGTGATTCCATTTCATGAGCTGTGCTGGGAAGGGGTAGGTAGATTTTATTTAAAACGGTGGAGCCCCTCTCCCAGGCAGCCTGCCACACACTGGGACATCTCGTCTGAGGGTGTGAGCAGCCCTGGGGCACTGCTGTCCTGCACACACCCACCCACGGCGGGGAAGAGGAGGAGCAGCTCTGGCGCCCTCCGACCCTTTGCTCTGCTTGGTTGGCACACACTGATGGGAAAGCAGAGTGAGGGGTCTGAGCTGGCTCTGATCAGCCCCCTGCTCACTGCAGCTGGGTTCAGCAGAGTGAAATCCTGCCTGAGGCACAACTGAAAGAGTATTCTTGAATAACATACATATATATAGAAAAATAACTAATACATAAATATATAAAATACTATAAGTACAAAGGTTAATGCAGCTGCCTGTGTCAGGACCCAGACCAGCAGTGAGGAAGTGGGAGCAGAGAGCCATTTCTAAAGACACTTTCTTCCCCTCCAGCTTCACCTTCCTCCTCCCTGCTGAGCACCACCCATGCTACGGCCTAACTCAGCACTGGCATTTAAGCCCAGTATCAAGCCAGTATCAAATCCTTATCACGTCTTTCTTTTTGTTTTTAAAACCTGGTTTGTTTTCAAAAACAGCCTCTGCAAGCCCTGGCCTGTCCCCAGCCCTGGCACGTTTTAGGTCCAGGAGGTAATTTCAGACAGCTCTGACAAAGGGGTGGAAAAAACAGCGTTTGGGGTTTTAATTCGTGAAAGGCAGCAAGCCAGCAGCAGGTGAATCAGCTGCACATCTGTGATGTCCTCAGCACATGGTGACTCACAGCCCAAAAAGGGGAGACTGGCACCACTGAGGGTGATGCCTGGGTCGTGGGTAACGTGCTGAGAGGGGGTGGGAAGGATGGGGATGCAGCCAGGAATGTTTCAAGGGGGGAACTAAAGAAGGCACGGCAGTACCAGGACTGAGGGACATTGGGAATTCAGGGTGTCTCAGCTGGGGTCCTCCAGCCTTTGCTGTCCCCTCTCTGGCCAGTGCTGTGGAGAACACTGCAGAGCTGTGTTGACTGCCAGCCCTCTCTGATGATTCCAAAGTAAATCCCAAGTATCGATTTATCCCGGACAGTAAAACCTCAGGGTCTGGCATTTTGTTCTAGCAAGTAATTATTAACTCTCTCACCTCACACTGGGTACAAAGGCCTGGCCAATTCTGAGGGCTGGGTGGACCCAGGGCCCACAGACCAAGTGCAGGGGAGTTTGGAGAGGGTGGACATCGACCTTCCTCACCCTGATGGTGTCTCCAGAGCTCGAGCCTCGAGGCTGTGACAGCATTTGCCGTTCAAATCTATGGCACAAGATTTTCCAAACAGGAAAAAAAAAAATCCAAACCTGAGAAAGGCACCTTCCTGGCAGCTCCCACCAAGCCAGAGGAGCAATGGACAGGGTGGGGTGGCTTGGGAAGGCAGGGGGTGGCAGAACCTCTTTGTCAAAACTGTCAGCAGGAGGTTGTTGGCCACAAAAGTGGCTCAGGACACACTCTAGCTCTGAAATACCCATGGCTACAAACCCACTTGATGGCTTGATCTTTTTTGTTTTGAAGGCCTATGGTATCTGGATTTCCATCTTTCCATTGAAAATAAGTTTTCTGATTTGCTTATCAGAAACTCAGATCATTAGTTCTTTCCTTCTGTTCACTCACCTGTGTCCTTTTCAATCTTCCAAGGTCTTTACTACTAATTAAATGAGGTATTTCCTTATTTTTATTATTAAGATATTCATAATCTGAGGTTACCTGATACCATAATATTTCTTAAAGGTAACACCTTTTGCATCTGTTTTCTGCCTTTAATGATCTGAGGTTTTATGGTGAAGTCCTTAATGGTAACCATCACAGTATGAAACTTTCTTCAAGAAAAAGTCCCAAATATTTTCAAGGAATTAAACCTCTGAGAGAATTCGCCCAACACCACATGACATAAATTCATAACTGCTACCACTACTGTGGCTTTTTAAAAGGCAGAAGCTGTCACAGCTGCAAAATTAAACACAAAACATGTGCAGATTTAGAAAGTTTCAGTCCCTCCACCACCCAGAAATGTGGGGCTCGCTGTGAGTTCACAGGGCTGCCTCAGCTGAGTGAGTCCCCTCAGTGAAGGAAAGAGCCTGTGCAGAGCTCATGGCTTTGTGGAATTGCTGCATTGTTGAGTAAAGCCACACAGTTCACATTTGTATCTAAATTCCCCCGGGGAAGTGGAAGAGGTGCTGGAAATATGCTCTGGTTCAGCCTTTAGCATAGCATATGCCTCATAGAGAACTCCAAAGTCTTGTTTCTGTAAGACCTCCAGCCATCAGTTGTCACATCTGCAGTGGGCAGCCGTCCCCAGGCCCTCAGGGGGGGAATGGGAAGCAGCACTGGGGCTGCCCACAGCCATCTCTACACACTGAACAAGTCTTGGTGGGCACTGAGCAGAGTCTGGCACAGCATGGGAGCCGCCAGGCCTTGGCAGAACCTCGTGGACTCGTGCTGTGCCACACAAGAGCTTTTTGGGGCCACCCTTCCACAGCACAGCCAAAGGTTGCTCCTCAGACAGCACCAGGAGAAACCATGCACCCCCAGAGCCAGTCCACATCAGCCCTCAAGGAACTTCTGAACATCTCAGCAAATCGTCTGCTGGGCCCCACTCCCCAAAACACCCCAGTGGGGAAGGAAAGATAAGGTGAATGGGGAGTTTTCAGCACCTGCTGAGCATCAAACACCCGGCCAGCGAACACACTGCAATCCCCACTGCCTCTCAAATGTCACTCAACAGTTGCATTGCCACCGTGCCCAGGGCGTGTCTGGCTGAAAAACCTTTCACTAAACCACATGCAAAAGGCTCTACATGGTTTGGGCTTGTGGTAGTGGTTGGTCCTATCATCAGGAAGTGCTTAGGCTTGGACACTGCAGCTTCTCCTAATAGCAAGGGCCTCTGCACTGCCATGAGAGCAGGAAATAAACCCCTGCAAAAGTCACAGGGTAGAAAAAAAATAAGCCCTGTACTGGGGAAGACTGTGCTCCATGGATTGATGGGGAGGATAAATTTGCTGGTAGCAATCTAGTAGAGCATGTGCAATCTATCTCAGGGATCTCCCAGACTGATGCCAGGAAACCTTGTTCCTGGGCACATGTTTACCATGTCCATGTGCTCACAGGCTGCATCAGAGCCCACCCAGGAAAGTATCAGCTGTATGCAGCAGCCTGGCTCCCAATAATCACCCAAATCCTATAAACAACCCCAAAATAAGTGCCCCTGCCATGGGCTTTGGTTTCTGGAGCTGTTTTCTGCCACACCATACAGGAGTCATCAGCTAAACCTGAAAAAAATTGAGAAGGTCAAAGTTTGGACTCAATGACCTTGGAGGTCTTTTCCAACCTAAATGATTCTATGATTCACTTTAAACATTTCCTTTAAAAGACTACCCATGAATCCTAGGAGGATAAAATACTTGCCTGACATGGCTTTGTAGGACTGCGTGGAACTAAGCCCAGCTGCCAATTTACAGTCAGAGGGGCCCTGGGAAACACAGACCCCTGTGGCACCGCCTCTGGGCTGTAATGCTGGGATTAGCTGCAGTGGATGAATCCCAGCCTGGCTTTACACTCTGTGGGCTGGCCAGGTGGATGTGCCATCAGTCATACATTCTCCAGGCAGATCTCCCGTTCCATCCCCAAAATGAACCTGCAGAGACTCATTCTCTTAAATAGCTTAGTGTGAAAACAGTTTAGTATGACAGATGTTGGCAGGAAAGAGAAAAAAAAACCCAAACAGAACAAATTAATTTCAGTTCCTTGAATTTGAAGCAAAGCAAGGGAAGGACTGGTTTCAGTATCGACAGAGAGGGGGAGGCTTCTGGGCAGAGAGGGCACACCCTGGCACTGCACAAGGGGATGGCAGCAGTGACCTGTGACTGCCCCCTGCCTCCCTGGCAGCAGCCCAGGACATGACACTGCCCCCGCCAGAGCACCAGCCCCGCCAGCAGCCTGGAGCAGCCAGCACCAACCATGGGGAAGAGGAGTGGCATCTCCATCGTGGGCTTCTGGAAAGGATGGTCACCACCACGCAAAGAGGGAGGCTCTTGGGAAACTGGGGTGCCAGCAACACAGCAGGGGAATGCAGATAAAGCTGGACACAGGTAGGCTTGACTTGGCTGGAGACTCGGCTGCAGAAAGCCAAAGCTACACCTACAAAACCTCTGCAAGTGAAAGGTAACGCTGAGAGACTGTGAAAGCACTGCCTGGGGAGGACTGGGCTTCAAGGGGCCGACACAGAGACTTGAAAACCTGACGGCAAAGAGTTGGGTCAATGAGAGCCAATGGGTGACGGTAAAGGGGTGGATCCTGTCCTTGCTCCCACCATATGCTTTGTGTCACCCAGTTGCTGCTGGCCTGTTCAGCTGGAGCACATACATGGGCATTATCTCAGTCTCTGATGGAGGAAGAAGTTTGTCATGATCTGGCTGGACCAGAGATAAGTGAGCACATCTGCAGCATGGTGGGTGGAGGTGTAGATGCATCAGCACCTTAAAAGAGCTGTTTCAGCAGCTCTTTCCTCCCCAGAGCTCTGGACCAGCCCCAAAACATGAGGTAAAGCACAAAAGCTTCTGCCTGAGCTTCAGTTACTGTAAAATTACATAAATTTGTCCCCAATGCTGATGATGATGCAAAGAGGGGATAAAATGGGCCCTCCCTGCTGCTGCCCCTCACTTGGCACCAATCTGGGTCCAGCCTCAAAATCCTGCCTGAGCTTTGCAAAAGCAGTAATTCAGACTCTGCTGCCTTTCCACTTCCATAAAAATTCAGTTCTGTAGCTTTACCCGAAATTAAGGAAGATCCATTAAGTCACAGTTAATTTCTGTGGCAGGTTGAGGACACTGCCCTGGTTTGTAGCATTATTTACACTCAGGAGACTACTGGGGCTAAAATGCATCCCAAATTCTGCATCTTCCAGAGAGAACCCGGGCTCCCAGGCAGAGGAAATACAGTATAACAGAGAGCAGAAGAACCCTGTATCAAAATGTTTCAGAGAGCATTGATTTTTAAATTTTTTTTTCCAAGGGACAGCCCTGGGATTTTTCTGCAGAGCTGTTGCACTGCCAGCGTACGATTTGCTCTACTTGCCCTTTTGGTTTTAATGTCCCATTAATAATGCATCTCTGTATTTACTGCAGTTTGTGTTACTGTTCCACTGTTACTTCTTGATCACTCGTTATTCTCTCTGTAGTGCCAGGCAGGGCTCCAAAACCCAAACAACAGCAGCAGTGTTACTGCAGACCAAGCCACAAGCCCCACCAGACTCAAAGCAGCTCTGCCGAGGGGGATCATTTATCTTCCCAAAGCTGGCAGGGCACGCTGCACCCAGGGAAACAGGAACGGCTCTACATCCTCTCCATCTCTGTGATCAGACCTAGAACTTTTCCAGGGCAATGTGGGCAGTCAGCTCTTTTGAGGGATCTAAGCCAGAAAACTGTAAAACATCGTTAATGAGCCGCTTGCTTAATCCTGGCTCTGCGGCTGCCGCTGTACCGGGAGCGGAGCGGGCTGGCTCTGGCTGACAGCTCGGCTCAGCAGTGCAGGCCTCCGTGGAGGATGTGCTAACGATGCCCCCTGATCAACTCTGCACTCCCTCATCAACTCTGCATTCGGAAAAACGCAGCTGGCTGCCCTTGGTCCTGCAGCCAGCAGGGCTCTGTAGGTACCTCCATTTCCCACTCTACAGCCCTCTGAGCACCCCACACACCCCTGTGGACTCCCAGCTCAGCATCCAGGCTTGGGCACGGCAGTGCTGGTGTCCAATTCCCACTGGGAGCATCCTCAGGTCTCACCAAACCTGTACCACACTGTAAATCAGAATATAGAAAATCAATGCTGAAGGAGCTGGGTGGTTGCCTCACCAGGGAGTTACAGTGCTCACAGGGCTTCATAACCTTCCTTTCCCTGAGGACTTACAGCCCCTGTCTTTCTTACCACAGGAAAATGCCTTAAATCCTGAAAAAGAGCTAGTTGCAATACTGTTTTGAGGCAGGATTTCTCTCTGCCCTTCTGCATGAGGCTGCACAAACACTAGGAGAAAGGTTTCTCTGGTCTTCCAAGAAAGCCCTAGTTTCCCCTCCCTTCCCCTGGGAACAGAGCTGACCTCCTCCTGCCCTTGTCCCTGTGAACAGCACTTTATTTCCAGCAGCAGCAA
The DNA here is from genome assembly GCA_013400975.1 of Atrichornis clamosus. Lineage (NCBI taxonomy): Eukaryota > Metazoa > Chordata > Aves > Passeriformes > Menuridae > Atrichornis > Atrichornis clamosus. Next base: position 23,960 of record WBMZ01004195.1, read on the forward strand.
GGAGTTTCAGAGCAAGAAAAATGAAATTTTCCTGTCCTGGTGGTTAGTGCACTCAGGAGGGGGGGCTGAAGCCCCTCAGGGCACTGCAGAGAGCCCAGAGGGGCTCTTCTGTCCTCAGTGGCTGTCCCCAACACTGGGCTCATGGGCATGACTCGACGTGGGTCACTGCCTCTTCCCTGGGTGCACTGTCAGAGAAGTCACATTTGCCCTGTTTTAGTTGTATTATCCACAAAACAAAGCAAAACTCTTTCAGGGTCTTCAGGGTGAAGCATCATCCACGCTACATAAACAGCAATGCAAGCAAGGACTGAAGAGGCACGAGGTTGCTGCTGTTCCCCTCTGGCTGAGGTGGCTGTGGGAGGCAGATCTCACTCTGCCCCACCCCACAGCAGCCATCTTCACACCTACCGACCCCAGCCTTCATGTCCACCCCAAAGACTGCCACACTCAAAACACTTTTAGGACCCCTTACAGGCGGTGCTCCGAAGTTCTCCCATCTAACCTAATCCCAGAGAAAGATTTTTGCTTTGGCTTGATCCTCCTGCTGCCAGCCAGGTCCAGGAGCACGGCCTGGTCACCACAATCTGACCTTGTGGGAAGTGTCCCTGAGGTGCCACATGCCCTCCCACTTGCCAAATTCCTCAGCAGATGAGGTCGCTTCCAGATTTCAGTGCTTACTGGCAAGCTGCAAGTGGTTTGTCCAGAAAGGCTCCGAATGATTGAAGATCTCTTGGAGCTGTGTTGTGGCCACTGCCTGGTTACTGACCTACACAAGCACAGCAGCATGGGAACCAGGGACCTGGGAAAACAAACTCTTCTGCTCCCTGTCTTCTAATATTTAGCTTTGCTTTTGAGATGAAAGAACTAATTCCTCTTCGTATCCATTCCCATTGCCCAATTTAGGATTTTTTTATAATTTACTGACAAAAACAAGCCTTCTATTATGATTTATTAAGCTTGAACATAGCTTGCATTCCAACTGCTGTGCAAATAGAAGCTGATTCACTGTTACCAACACACTGAAAAGATTTGTTATCCCTGTCTTAAAGGTAACAAATCTGCATTAGCAAGTGGCTGTTTTGTACTAGAGAACCTCGGACTGGTTTGGGTTGGAAGGAACCTTAAAGACCATTTTGTTCCACCCTTTTGCCATGGTTCAGGTTGCTCAAAGCTCCATCCAGCTTGGTCTTGAACACTTCCAAGAATGGGACAGCCACAGCTGCTCTGGGCAACGTGGTCCAGTGTCTCCCCATCCTCACAGTAAAGGATTTCTCCCTTACGTCTAAAGTAAATCTTAGTTTGAAACTGTGCCCTCTTGTCCTATCACTATTTGCCCATGTAAAATGTCATTTTTCCTCTCTTATACCCCCATTAAGCACTGGGAGGCTGCTGTAAGGTCCCTCCAAAGCTACTTCCTCTCCAGACTAACTCCCAGCTCTCTGAGCCAGTCTTCATAGGACATAAAAGCAGGACAGAACCCACAATTTCCACCCTGCTTGCCAAGGCAGACGTGACCAGATGAGGATCAGTGCTTCCCTTTCTGGCTGAATAACTCCAACTTCTCCCACCACAGCTTTCAAGAACCCTGTTCCCCAGCTTTCATATCTGCATACGCTCACCAGCCCGTTCCTGGAGTGCACGTTCAGTCAAGATTACAACTGTCAGTTTTCCAGAAAAAGTGTAAGTGAGCAAATTTGGAAGTTCATTTTTCTTCTCTCACTCTTCCCAAGCTTTCACAGCCCCAGGGTATCCTGGGGACAGCTAAGAGAAGGGATGGCTCCCTTCTTCCAGCCTTTCAATCGTAATCACTTCCTCTCTACAAAATCACATCTACTGCCCACTCTTTGGGGTCCCTTATGCCAAAAGTGACTCTCACTGGTCAGTCTTAAATAATTACAAAGCAGCAAGGGCCCCACCCATCCCTGCAGCCCTCTCCCAGACCGTGTTCAAGGATAGGTAGCTCACACTTCCTCAAAAAGGACTGTACAGCGAAAGCAGTGAGTGCAAGGAGGAAGAAAGACACTTTAAAGTAAGTCTAGATGCACAGAGGTTCAGGGTACGTGAGAAGAAAGTGAAGTTTTCTGACTACAGGAAGCAGGCCTTTGTCTACCTCGATTTTCTGCACACATGTGAATTCTAGGCAAACCTAAACTCCGATCTCAGAAAGGGCAGTTTAGGTGATTCCCAAGCCAACCTGCTTGTTTGTTCTTTTCCCCCTAACCATCTGTCAAACTGTACCCAACTAATTCTTTCACGATTCTTTACCGCCTGACATGTTTTTGAGAACTACATAGCAGGTGCTAGGACTGCAGAAAGACACAAGGAAATCTTTTACGAAGATTTGCAAAGCGAAACTGGACGCCTGCCGTGTTAACGCATTTGTTAAGCTTCAGTGCAACTGGCAGGACATGTGACACACTTTTAAGGGGCTGAGGCAGAACACAGTCGAACAAGAAACCCCACAGAGGCCCTTTCACAATCCCAAGCCAGCGTCTCCCACGCTCTGATCTGATTCCCTTCAGTGTAGCCCCACTGGAAGTGGCCCTGCTCTGCTGAGGGAGCTCTGGCACCTTCCCACTGGGGCAGAGGCACCAGAGAAGGACCAGGCACTGAACTCTGTCAGAAAACTTGCCTGGATGGTAGGGAGCAAACTCCAAATTGTAACTGCCTCTGTGCAGTGCATCCTGATTAAAATCAAACGTACAAGTAAGTCTGATTCCTGAGGAGTGGCAAACAGCTCTGGCCACGTGACTTTAACAGCCATCAGAGTCAAAGTGGTGGCTGTTGTCTGCATGGTGAACTGCCCTTGGTAACACAGCCACAAAACACAGCATTCGGGGTAGTTCTGTGCAATGTCCTTTATTAAATATCCTCTTTGATACAGAATATTTAAGCAAAAATAGTTTACAATCTCTGTTTTGGTAATTCTTACAGGAGTCTTTTGCGTAGCAGCTCATGTCGGCATTTAAGGAATAAATCTTTAGCAAAAGTCAAGTCTCTCACTGTGTGAGATCTGTTCCACACAAAGAAGTTTTAAGAGTAGGCATTTCCCAATGCCTAGAGAAACCATGAAAACTCAGAATTCCAGTCTTCAGCTAAAAAAAAAATTTAACAGCTGTGTCACAGACACATTATTCTTAATAAATGAAGCAGCAGAATAGGAAAAAGCATCCTCCAAAGCTTATACAAGTCATGGCAGTGCACTCAAGTGCAGCAAAAGAAGAGGAAGTGCCTCAAGCACAGGTGCTCCAGTGCAGTGTTGAAGGTTCAGCAGAGCAGTGCCCAGCTACACCTGCCAGTCTGGAATGCTATTTCCAGTACTGGAAATCTGTCATGTTAATGACCACACAGCAACTGGCCCTACGCACCCTGAGGGGATTCTGCCCCACAAATATCAGACAGCACAAGGAGATTGTGCTTTGACTTCTGCCTGCCACAACTGCTGCACAGCCTGTTTGAGACGCAGACGGACTCCTGCACTTTATTCTTTTCTATGTAAATCAATAATCTCATTTTTTACATTGATGAACAGTAAGTGGTTCTTTGGATCAAAGGATAGCTCCTATACTCATTAAGGAGATAAAGCTCATTGGGTATCCAGATTAACAAACCTATTGGCACAGGGAAGGTGACGGGAGACACCCCATGTGCCCTCGTTGTGTAGCTGTAGAGCACAGGTAGCTCTTTTTATGAACATTTCAACCAGAATCCTTAAGTTATCACCAAAACACTATGTCAGGGGCTGCTTGAGGTCAAACAAACCAGTCCCTCCTTTGACAACTTTTCCAACCACCAGGCACGCCGAAGGGGATCGCAGCTCATCGTGGGCACCTGGAACAGAAGCCAAACCAAACCCTGTTAGGAGGTTCCCAAAGGTTTCTCCAAGGTCAGTGCTGAAAAGAAACCTTTCTGGTTTATGTGCAAGAAGCCATCTGGTTCAGCCCCACCACATTCAGAAAGGCTCTGCCACCTGCTGTTCACACTGAATTGGGATTTCTGGGAATAAAGAGTCCAAAACTCTTTCTACCCCTCCTACAACAACTATTATCTCACACCATTTTTTTTGTCCAAGGAAGGAATTAGGCCACACACTACTAAACTCTCCTGATTCTGCACAGAAATACAAACCATCCTGAATTCTAAGAGAACACAGACCTGACCTTCCAGTGAACACATTTCGCTGACTGAACAGATCACTAAAAAATACATGTGAGGCAAAACCAAAAAGATTCCCTTGTCACTGCTGCCTTTTTCCTTTGTTAGAGTGAATCCTTTTGATGTGTATTTGAAATCCTTCTGGCTAGATACGAAGAGAAATTTTCACTGGAGAGACATTCCATGAATTCCTTTGATTTTGTGGTTACTCACTGTAGCGAAATAGTGTCACAGAAATTTGGAAGCACTCCAGATGACATGTCTGCCTGGGATTGTTTTGCTTCCACTGTTTTTATAAGCATCCAGGCTGTTTTTCATTCATCCTAATTACAGCAAGCTGGAAGTTATCACTAGAGCAGTTAGAAGACTGGAAATAAAACTGTTAAAACTTTTGCTCAGTTTGGTTATCTTTATGCTACTGAGCAAAATGCACTGAACTTTCTATCATGCAGAGGGTGGGGGCAGGAGCTACAGTGCATGGCATGTGCTCACTGCTCTGATCTCAGCCACAGCTGGGTAATTAAATAGCTGCTCCTAAATGAGTGTCAGCTGGAGAAAAAAAAAGCCCCTTTGTTAGATTGTTAAACAGGACAGTCGTACTGCCCTGTTTGCTCATGTGATGTTAACAAAGAGTTATTCTTTGAGCAAACAGCCCAAGGGATCTCACATCTGATGCAGCTTTCTCCCTGCACAACGAGCCCTGCTCAAGTCAGCTGTGCATGGCCTCACAAACCTTCTTCTTCCCTTCTTACTGCTCAGGGCATCAGCCCCGAGGGCCCCTTGCAGTGTCTCTTTAACTGCACACTCAAGTTATTAGTTACATTAAAGCAAATTAGATCCAGGCTGCTGCAATCCCCATTATGAGTTTGATTTCCAGCGTGGTGAAATCATTAACTCCCTCTGCTTGTAATCAGTGCAGCTCCTGCCAAGTCCCCGTGCCCTTCTGTCAGTGTGCACTAATGTCTTTACTCATAATATTATCCATACATTGCATTTCACTTGGCAAAAACCTCCTCTGATTTCATTTCTAAGTCAGTGTGTGATGTAACATAAATCCACAGAGGGCAACTGTGCAAGAAACATTCTCTTCTCTTTAATTCCACCCTGTATTTACACTTTTTCTTTATGATTTTCAGATTAATTAAATCAATTGTAACCAGTGCTATTAATTAAAACCCAAACTACCTTCCAAGAAAAGGTGTAGAAACAGCACTAGCTAAAAGGAATTCAGGGATAAAAGTATCTGGGACATCCGTGCAAGGCAGTTTAAGACACAAGCTGAGGAGACCATGGGAGCAAAGGACACAGCACAGCAGCACCCAAGGCAGGCTGGCAAGTGACAGAAACGAAGTCTACTTGCAAAAGGGAGATGTAATTAGTAACCAAAGCATGAGATCACACAAGCTGTCAGATGACAGACTTAAAGCACAGGATTTTTGATAGAAGGCCCTAAATGTAGCTGGCTAGTGCTGTTCCAAACGTCCCAAGTGATCCACACAGCCCTGTGATCTCTACACTTTCCAGAGAGGCAACCAGGGGGCAGAAGGACACTCCTGGGAAACTCAAATGGCACCAGAAACCTACCATTGACAAGTGAGTCTGACCCTTCGTCTGTGTTTGACAAAAAAAAAGCAAAGATAAAGTGCAAAATCAAACTACCAACCAGGAGGGCTCTTCTCCAATTAAAATGCTGAATAGCAAGACTGAAGGAGGTATGGTAGTTATAGCATAAGTACAGAAACAAAGCAAAGACAATTTTAGTAGTAGAGACAGAAAAAGGCAGATTTAGTAGTCTGTTATAAAGCTTTGCTATAACAAATCTTAATAACCTTAAGATTTGTTGTAAAAATGCCTATTTAACTCTTAAAGAAAGGAGTCACAGATCCCACAAATTACATGTGGGAGCTGGCTTCATTTAAGCTGACAGAATTTTACTAAAAGCATCTGGAACACTTTCTTAGGCAAGGGCTTAATTAAAACTTTTGCCTCTGGCATTTTTTCTAATGCAATTCTGCATTACTTAAAATAGTGGAAAGTGACAACGAAACGCAAGCATACGTGAAATGCTGCAGCAAGAGATCTCAAACAAAACCATTTACCCATCATTGTTGCTTCCTTCAAGAATTTGTAGCTGGTTTCAAACGTCATCTGTTGCAGAGGGGAGGAGTTGGACTGAATTCCAAAACGATTCAGTGGTTTATAAATTCCTTCAAAACACATGTAATCTGCCACAAGTGAAAGGTGTCGAGGGTCTACCACAATTCCTTAGAACACAAGAACCACAAGAACATCAGAACATTCAAGGGCTAAGTGTGTGGGGCTTTTTAAATAAATCAAGTCTGAATCAAACCCCCTGAATCAAAGCAAGTTGGAGAATATAAATATTAACATTCTTCTGGCAGTGTGTATCTGGCTTAACTGCTCCCCTCAAATATCCAAGGGAGGCAGACCTCACTCTAATACAGAACAGTATCTCTCCAGGGAAACTGTCAGGAATGCTGCAAGGCAGCAGAGCTTCTCTCCATAAAATCAGTAAAGGTCTGCACCATCTCTGTTTGTGCAGAAGGGGATCACACATCCATCCATCTGTGCGGGACAGAGCTCGCACCCCTCACCTGGTGCCCTGCATTAGCTGGGCCCCAAAGTCAGAAAGGTTCTGATGTTCTCTCTGCATGGTATCAGGCATCCACAGAAAACCCTGTTTTGGCTAAAAAGAAATGTTCTTATTTCTAAATAACACTTGTGGAGTCAGTGTAATGGGGGACCATTAACAGCTCTGTCAACATTTACTGAGCAGTTCTTGAACAACTTGAAGGTCAGTCTATTCTGGGCTGCCAGCTGGCAAATTTGTTTGATATAACTGCTTGCTAAAATTCCCACTGTATTAATCTTCCCTCTTTTCCATAGGTTAATTCATAGCAAGACTGCACTCGCTGAAGAGTAATTCAACATCATGCCTGTGAAGTCATGCAGCCTCCCCAGGCTGGACTCTCTGAATCATTTATGCAGAGGGAAGAACATTCAGACAATGCAGTGCAGCTATTTTAGGAAAGATACGAGAACTCAGTAGCCTAGACTCCCATCATTAAAAAGCCAGAGTGAGGGAAGATTGATCCTATTTTCAGGGCCACTGTACAAGACTAATGGTTGGTTTTCTTAGGCATCAATAATTAATTGGTCTGGACCTTCCAGCTTGCAAAAAATAGACCAGAATAGAAGAACCCTGTGAAGAGGGAATAAACTCAACCTCACCTAGTGTATTTTCTACTGATTAAAAAAATAAATCTAATAATTAATTAACAAGGTCTTCACAGAAGACACTATAATGATTAGAACAATGAAAGGCTGCAACTTAAAAATATGCACATAAATGAAAAGATCATGCAAAACCATAACTGTAACCACTATGGCTACATTTTCCCATCTTAATGGTATTAAAGACTATAAAAACGCAAAGAAGTCTTACCATATACAGCAAATACATCTTTTATTTCCTTTATAATCACCCTTAGGGCTGACTCAATTCCGTAATTCTTAGCCATGGCGTGGATGTCATTGGAATAAAGTCTGTTCAGGTCCAAAACCTCAAAGCAGAAAAAAAAGAAAGATACAAGTTAGAATAACAGTTGCTCTGTATTTCCAAATAAGATAAGCTAAGATAGATTTTTCCTCCATTTTTCATGAGCTTAAGCAGCAGCAGCAGTTAAAGAACAACGAGGCAGCAGCTCAGAGTCAAACACAGACAAAAATGATCCAGGGGATTTGCGTTTAAGCAGCATTAAATACATGGATAGGAGTACTGGAGTAAAAATTCACCACAGGAGACAATTAACTGAAATCACAAAAAGCAAACTAACAAACCACAGCAAGCAGCACAGGAACAAGTTAAAGGCTTCCAAACAACACAATGCAATGCCCAGTGTGTCTCAGACAGACAGAACTTTCAGCAAAAGAGAAGATGCAGCTTAAACAATCCTGTATTTAGAGAGTTATGGGCTAGATGGGATAAGAGAACTGTTCATCTCCAAGCACTGCAATTCATTTAGATGGAAGAACTCCCTCAAGTAACATTTAGGGAGACATGTGAGTGAGAAGCATAGTGTGAAATCATCTGTCATTAGGCACTGGCTGCTGCACGAACACTGATTTGCAAGCTGTCCTTGAGAAAAGGCTCTGCTGAGCTGTGAACACATCTGGGGATAAAAAGGAGGAGGAAGAGAGTTAAGAGCTGAAAAGGCTACATATCACCGCTGATAAATGGAAACGGCATCCTTCACCCACCGTCTCCCCCAGAACACAAAAGATCGTTCAAGTTTGGAACTAGAAATAGGTTACACACATCAGAGTACTTGAACAGCTCTGTCAGGTTTATCCCCTCGGTGTGGAGAACGAATTCCTTCTCCCCCTCCTTCGTGGTGCTCTCATTCAGCAGGCACCGTGTGATGCCCTTCACCTCGTGGATCACCGTGCTGCGCGCCAGCGACGTGAGCAGGGAGGAGAGGTCGAAGTACACCTTTGTCAGTGGCAATGCCAAGGAGACCTAACAGGGGAAAAGAACCAGCCTGAAGTAAGGAGGCTTGAACACCAGGCTCAACAACCAGCACACTTCTTTCTAGGCAAAAAGCTGACAACTGGAATTACCCTCGTGGTGTGTGTAGGAACATAAATGTCTGCCTGGAATTAGAGCTGAGCGCTGCTAATAGAAACTCCCCATCCCAGGATCATCCATCCACAGGTCTCTGAACTTACACTCACTGCTTTTTTGGGGGGTGGGGGTTTTATTTATTTTTTTAAGATATTTAGATTTCTTTCAACAGCCCAACCATCACGTTTACTCATCAAGAACTACACAGCAATCCATCATACACTGAAATATTAAAACACAATAAACCTGTCAAAAAACTGTTTTTAAAAAGAGTTTCACCAGGTATTCTGAAAATTAGAAATTACTAAACATCACATCAAGAAGTACATTTGTAGTGCCACTTTCTGTATTCATAAAGGATCCCTGAGACAAAACAGCAGCACTGCACTGAAAAGATCCATTTGTTGTGGGAGCTACATGCAACCACCTGTGCAACCAGCCACAGATGTTCCAGGCACCACCACCTTACCTCACACCAGAGTTCATTTTCAGTGTCAAACGTGTAATCCTGGATGGATGGGTGGCTCTCCACAACAGCACTCACTCGCACCTCTGCTGACTGAAGCAATCGATCTTTCCCTTTTTTAGTCTGAGACACAAAGGAAAGATGTTCAGATTCTTCACCCTCTGCTCTATTCTGATCTTCTTCAGCACCAGGAGTCTTTTCTTCTTTTTCGGATTCAGCCTCTTCATCTTCTGGATTCTCATTAGAGTTTTCTTCCCCGTTCTCTTCTTCACTCTCATAATCAACCTGCAAAGAAAAAATGTTGTATTTATCTGAGCCAGAGCCTGTACAGAGACACAGCACACCATGAACAGTTTAATTCAGGAGTACTCTTCACTGCTGAGTTGCAGGCATCTCACCTATGGCCCAAAGAAAATGCAATTCTGTTGTAAAGAAAGTAGTACAACAGATTCAGTTCAGTCTCTATTTCTTTTTAATCTTACCGTTATTGCTCAGCACAGTCCAGGATGCTACAAGTTATTTGGACTGTAGCAGAATTTAGTTTTCTCTCTCCCAAAAAAGTCTTAATTTCTTCCCACAATCCAACTGTGATGATGGGATTCCCTGAGGATTTTCAATTACTTCACCCTCTTCCTGAAATTACAGCATCCCATCTTTTAAGCAGTAATTATGAAGTACTGAACACAGAGATACACGCAGAGCCAGGGAGAACATTTATTAAGAACCACAGTAAAGTTTAAAAAAAAACTAATCACAAGAAATTAGCAAGAGGTAAAGTTAAGGTGAACTTCGGCAGAGACAGCCTCATCTACCCAGACACATCTACCCAATACCTGAAGAACAAGGCTTTGAAAAAGAGCCAAATGAAAATTTTCCGCCCAAAGCAGAGACGATCTCAAGTGGGGTTTGGTTTTTTCAGCATTTTGTTTCAATGGAAGCTTTCCTTCCCAATTCAAACCCAGAAGAAACAGGGAATTAAAGAAAGCCTAGTCATTACCTCTTCTTCCTGGTTCTTCCTCCGTTTTCTTTCTGTAGCATCACCATCCCCTTCATCAGCTTCTGCATCAACAATGTTCTCTTCTTCCTCTGCTACAGCCTCCTGACTATTCTGTGTCTAGAACCCATGACAGACCAGAAAATCAGGCTGACTGCTAGGAGGTATCAACACCATCAAAAGGCTTTAGACAAACGTCTGGAATGTAACAATCCCTTGTTCAATGCGCTACCTTCACAGACAAACAAATTTCTATAGGTCCACTACTATAAAAAAAAGAACTCACACTCATGACTAATTCAGCACTTAACAAGATGAATGTCTAGAGGATGGATAAGCTATCACCCTGCTTCTGACAGTCCTTGATGGGAGAGGAGTGGCAGAAGGAACATGCAAAAGCATTTCAATGAACAAAGGACCCTCCCCAAAGTTTTGGCAACCACTGCCACAACAGGACATTGGTCTGGGAGCAAGCAGAGTAATATGCTTTTGTCTCAGAGAAGCTAAAATAAACAAGCATTTTCAGAGTACAGTCTTAAGTGAAAACTTACACAAAAACTTTAATTTCCTTGCTAATTTTATGAGAATGCAAGGACAGTTTACGTATGAAGAAAACATTTAAGTAGTAATTTAGTATTCACACATTTCATGTACACTGAAACATGCTACACTTTTCCCAGTTCTGGTTCTCAAACGCAGGTAAAGGAAGTAAGGCATTTTTCAGGTAATGTTTTTCTGTACCTTGTCTTGGTCATCATCTAAATCCTTCCGAGTTGTTTTCCGAGTGCTGACTTCATTAAAGGATGCCATCTTTGCACTCTTCCTTTTAACTGCTTCCAGAAAAACTTTAAAGAACCTGACAGAAGAAGCAACCCAGAATGTCAAAGCTCAGCAGTACCATAGTCAATTTGAACTTGTCAAAAAGTTAATTTATTTTGGTTAAGAAGCCAGTCAACTCAAAACAGGACATACTCCATGCTGGATGCAAAAGTACTTCTAGGATAAGGCAAATCATTTTTCTCAGCCCTTTGTCAGTCATTTAGGAATCAAAAGGTTGGTATCAGCTCTCTTACTATCACGGATGTAGTCACACATCCAAAGCATAAAATTATATGCTCATCTGGATGTAAAATCTGCACATCAAATTGACCTTCAGAAAAGATGGTGCATTACTGGACTATTTCTTTTTTTATACCAATAAGCACATGCAAAATAAAGTAACCCAGCTCGAACTCATGTGGCCTGCAGGAGGAAGAAATCAATGAAGCCTTTTTACAAAACAAAAATAGCTTTCAATAAACGCTTATAATTGAATGTTCTACTCTTAACTACACAAATTTGGTCAGACAAGGGATAGAAACAAGGGTTGAAAAGAAAGGGAGAAAAATAAGCCAGCCTTTTCTGATCAATGTGTATTTTATAAATAGTAAAAAATAAAGCTTAGTTCTCTTCAATGAGAGCACCAAGGGATGCCTAAAGTAATCAAACATTTTTGCTGGTAATAAATTCTCAAGCATCCAAAGACAAGGAATGAGATGTTGTTTATTTGGCTCTTCTCTGAGTGTATCAGACACATGTGAAAGATCTGACCTGAAACAATTCTGCACTGTCACAATGCCACAGATCCACAGTTTAATTTAAGACATAAAAGCAACTGTGTAAATGCTTTCTGCACATCTGCTGGAACTGCTGCTCTGAAAGCCATACCAGAGGTAATAAACAACATGCAGGGCCCATGGAAAGGCAGAAGAAGAGCAAATATTAAAATATCTGAAAGCAAACTCACCTTGTTTCCATGAAGTGCAAGATCTGCCTGGGTTTCACACACTTCTCCTCTCGGTAATATTCATGGGGCAAGAAATGGAATTTGATTTTGTAGAGGCGGTGCTTGTTCAGCTTGTGCTTCACATGCAGGGATTCCTCTATGTCCACTTTCTGCAAGACCTGCAAAACGTTCCCAAGTAGGGATATTACTCCTCTGATGAAGACACTTCATTTACTTCTTGCACTTCCAGTGCTTTCCACAGGAAACCAGAATTACACAAGGCTAACTGGCAAACTTTTCTGGAGGGTTTGCTCCTGGACAAAAGGACTCTACCCTCCTGCACTTTTTTGGCTTAAACTCTTCCCAACAATTAACTCAGTACTGGACAAAGAGCCTCACCTCCCACCTGATTCCTTCACACGAGACTACCCTTCTTAGAGGGCCAACAGCTTCATTTTAGTGACCCACACCCATGGAGCAGGACAGAATTCCAGCACACAGCTGAGTCTTAACCTGATCCTTGCTGCTTTCTAGCAGCTGCTTTTAAGAGAGAAGAGGGGAGGGCATTTAGAAGGGCACAAGAGTACACTCCCAGGATGAGAGGGAACACAGAACACATCACAGTGTCCTGAGTCTCCACAGTCACATGTTTTGCTTCTATTGAGCAGTCATTTGTATGAGATTAGGAAGGGGTGGGGGACAAACAGAAAGGTCTCTACTATGCCAGTCACAGCTAGATTAGCTTGTCTCAAAGACAAATCAGAACCACTCCAATTCTAGAGACTAACAAAAACGTGCTTGAGAAAAAGCCAGACAAGACTATGGCAGAAAGCATAAACCCTCCCTGCTTTGTCTGAACTACTACCCTTCCTTTACATCCTGAAGTTGGCAGCCTGTGGCAATGCTCTACAGGTTAAGCTGAATTTAAGTCTTACACAGCCACAGTCACTGCAATTCCTTCCAACACTCCCCTTTCCAGCAGGTATTACAGGTTCAGTACACAAGGGGTGAAGAGAACGACCCTCTCATCTTGTGTCCACAGTTAAACCTTCAAAAATGGAAACTGCTAAGTCAGACCTACTGATGAGCTCAAACAGGAGGTTTTGGTTTGTTGACTCTCAAAGAATGCACTGAAAAGGAGGCTCACCTCAGCTAAGCACACTCTTGTGAGCTGTTTCTTAAGCTGTTTCACCTTTTTGAGAGCTTTCTTGGTATTGAACACAGGAACACTCATCATTGGTGTTTTAATGTTTGCGCTGGCCACCATCAGTATCTCCCGCAACCTTAAACAAAGAATGATCATTCAAATTAACCAATAAAAGCACGATGCAATCAAATACTTACCTAGCTCATTTCATTAGGCAGCATGCAGCAACTGACAGTTCCACCCAAGCCATGTGCATTGAGAGCTGTGGTCAGCTTGCACTGCTCCTTTGCACTGTTCTGGTTCCCCACCAGGCACAGCACAACAGCAGCCTCACTGCCTCAGTCAGATTATTCCCCCAGTTATGGGAAGAGAATAGAGATGATAATAAATTGCTCCAAGAACAGAAGGAATAATGAAGCCTGTTTCCTACAGATGCAAAATGGATGCTTCCTCTTATGTTCTCTCCCTCCCCTGCTTCTCTGAAGCAACACAATCACCTCCTACCTAAGGACCACACCCTCCCCACGGGGCCAGGTCAGGACCCACGTTATTCCAAACAAGCTGATGATTTGCTGTATATCAGACAAGAGTTAGGGGCCTCCACAGATAGTTTCATTCTGGAAAACTAACCAAAATAACTGTTAGATTGTAAAATATTAGAATAGTTCTGAACAGGAAAGATTTACAGGTGAACTGAAGGATCACTCACCCTCAAGATCACACATACCCCTGCTAGTGAGTAAGCACAACTATATATCTAAGTGCCTAATATAAAGGACCCATTGAGGACACCGTTTTCTCACCTTGGAATACCCAGTGTGACATTCATTTCACCTCTGCCAGCAAAGTGAAAGGTGTTCAGAGTCATCTGTGTTGAAGGTTCCCCAATGCTCTGAGCTGCAAGAAGCCCCACAGCTTCTCCTGGGTCACAGAGAGATCGCTGCCACTTTAAATACAACAGATCCTTTAATCTGAAGACAGGAAATAAGAGGTTTAGCTCAGTGTACAAAATAATGAACTCAGAAAAGACTGAATCCTTGCTCAGTTCAATAAAGTTACATTCTCGAGCCAATTTCTCCTCATAGCTTACGGATAAATACACTCCAGAAACTGTAAAATTGTCTATCCCAATCTGATCTAGCAGCCCATTAACACAGAACTGGGGCCTTGGCCAAACTGTATTTTATTTCTGCTGCCAATTCCCAGAATGTCAAACAAGAGTCCATTCACTCCCATTTGCTCATCTTAACTGCCTTGCTAACTCCAAGGAGTGTCATGAGCATACTTTGGTTTTCAAGGTTACTATAAAGTATTATTTTATATGTATGGGGGCAGCAATACACTGCTATTGTTCCAAAAAGCCTTTCCTAAGCCCTCAGCAGCACGGAAAATTCAGGTTTGGAAGGAACAGATAACCAGAGCCTCTCCACTGCACACTAAGCACACCTGGCTTTCAGGAACCATTCTGAAACCCACTGCTTTGTTTCACAAAGGCCACAACAAAAACAAGACTTGGTAAAGACTTTTCAGTTTTAGCAAACTCACTCCAAAACGGTATTTTGGGGTTTGGCTCAGTGCAAAGAAGTAGAGACTCAGAGGTTTTTACCTATCAGAAGAGAGTGCTGGGTTCACGTAACTTCGGCTCTTCTCAGATTCCCATTTATTGATATAATCTTCGACCCCATTTTCAAATGTTTCTGAAACAGATGCAAAATAAGTGTCTGGACGCCAAACACCAAGGCTTGGGTCAGGACACTTATTTGTCTTCTTCAGATACTTTCTCCGTTTCTTCTCATCTAGCTCATACCACATCTTCAACAACTGAAAGTGAGAGGAGGTTTTTAAGCTGACTGGTTTATCCAAAGTAAGACCACAACCACCTAACCCTGCTTCCACGAGCAGTGAAGAAGGAAAAGATAACCTGTGTAAAATGTAAGGGTGTACATAACACAGCAAACAGCTAAACTACAAATACGGTGTTCTCCTTTTTCTGGTACTTAACACTTTTGAACCAAAATGATTTCAAGATTCTTTACAAGCCCGAAATAGTTCAACTTAGGTATCCATAGTAACTACTCCAGAAATCAGTGAAACAAGGCCCCAGAAAATGATTTTAACTTGGGAACTTTATTTCTGGGCTACTGGTCTGTCCAAAGCTGGCATGAAAAATGAGCTTGTTATCAAAAAGTGTCAAGAGCAACACAAATTCACCACAGCTCAATAAATGAGCCACTGATTAGGAAAAACGACTTTTGCAGACAAGCTCACAGAGGTCGTATCTCAACACCTTCAACCTGGAGTTTCATGCTAACTGTCCACGTTCTGCCAGGGTAAATTCCTTGTGACAGCAAGGCTGCAGAGCAGGACCTGTCTGCATTTTGTGTCCATACACACAATCTTCATTAGAAGTCATATCATATAGAGCAGTGCCATGATGTACAAGAGGCTTAAGCAAGAGTAGTTTTTGGAAACACTAGGCAGGGCTGGCTCAGCCCTCTGATCTTTGGTATTCAAACAGCCTCTCATCCAGCTAGCACAGAGCTGTCCATGCAAGGGTGATTTACTCTGTATACATGAAAAAAAAAACCCAAACAAACCCACCACCAAAAAAACCCAATCCTCCCAAACCATCCATAAACATGATCTGTTTTCTAAAACCAGATTTATCTCAGTTTTTAGCCCCTGCCCTAGCACTAGGGCCCACACTCTTTAATAAATCTCAGCTTCATCACTCACATAGTTGACATGATTCCTTTAAGAGGTAACTTGTTTAAGTAGACTGTGAAACACTTTGGGATATACAAAGCAATTAAAAAAAAATTACTGAATTCTGGAACTTCTTTTAAAGGGTTTGGTGAATTCAACTGCTTTCTGTTACCTGTAAAGTAGCAGGCTGTCTTCCATTTTTTATTTCACCTCCTGGAATCTGTGCTTTCACACTTGCCATTTTCTTTTGTGAAAACAACAGAAAACCTCCTTCTCTTTGCACAGAGTTTTGATGTCTGGCTCTCCACTTTTTGATGGCTTTGAACTGCTGGTTAGCTTGGTGAGACTCCATCCTTGCTAAAGCTTCATCCAGATGGTTTGTCTTCTGCATTACCTGTAAGAAAGGGATTTGTCGGATTCTTCTTCTCTCTATGCTCACTGTAGCAGAAAAGGCAAAGAAAACTAAAAAGGTCATCTGCTGTCCTTGCTAGAAAACAATTTTCAAAACTGGTTTTCAACCCAACTGGGACAAAACTCCTTACAACTTTATGTTAGTATCACTATTCTGTAATAAGCAGTGATGATACTGGTAAAAGGAAGTTAATCAAATCTGACAGACTGAAAAGTTCACTTTTCAGTCATCTTTGTCAAATTCAAGTGCAGAGTTGGAACAGACAGTGCTTAGTGCTCAGATGAAATTGAGACTGCTTAAATCACACTGCAGACTTCAGATTGCTTCCATATTTTGAATATAATTGCAAGTAAAAATGTATGTTAGTCTAAAACTAACTGAGAAACAACTCTTCCCCCAGGATCCCTGACAGATGTGCCAGATGTTAACCATGCATTTCAGTCTCCCCTTCACCCCTTACAAATATTTAAGATTTAGGTGTTCTACCTCATAGTTTTCTGCAATGAAAGGAAACTGCTCGGGTTGTAAGAACTGAGTTTTAGGGATATCAAGCCCATCTTCTCCATACAGAAACTGCACCACACTGCCATCACTGTCTCGTACAGTCAGGTCATACTGAACTACCAGTCCTTCCAAATGTTTTATGATACACCTATTCCAGAGGGGAAAAAAAGGGGGGTGGAAAAAATAAAGAAAAAAAAAGTTAAGATGCTACAAAGCAACAAGGATGATACAACTCTAACACAAAGAACATCGTTTTCACTAACACCTTAAGTGAACTTAAGGGCTGATCAGGAATTTTGGAAGCCAAAATCCTATAGACACAATACCCAGGTGAAATGCATAATGATATTGCAAACTTTTCAGCATGCTGCTCCCTCCAGTTTCCTTGGACTGATCTGACTTATAATGAAACAGTAAATTACTCTCTATTTCTGCTGTGACTCTTTAACAGTTGTCTGAAAAAAGGGGCATCCTTCCTTTAGAATTCCTCACTACCCTCTGAAACAACTGAAAAGTTCCATTTTATTCTATATATACTGGAGGTGTTCTTGAGTAAAGACGAGAGCCACTCAACATGGCCAAGAAAAACTAGAGCTGCCTGGACTTGTACATCTGGGCTTGTACCAGCAAAAAGATTTCTCCAAAATGAGAAGCTGCTGCTGCTGCTGCTACGTGCCAGAAATTATCACGTTCCACTTGATCTAGTCCTCTAGAAAATTTGACTTAGAACAAACATTCAACATTCAGACAGGAAACGCTTTTGTAAAAATCAAGTACAGTGCAGTTAATCTAAACAATACAGGCACTTCCAGCCTACAGTACTCTCCAAAATAAAAACCCCTTACAAAAAGAGAAAAATCAACCAACCAAACAAAAGGACCTTTCAAAGGTTGCAGTTCTAAACCAAATCTCTTACCTTTGCAGGTACCCAGAACGGCTGGTTTTGACAGCTGTATCCACAAGACCTTCCCTGCCAGCCATGCAGTGAAAGAAGAATTCCTAAATATAAGCACAATACCATCAGCATTCTACTAGCAAGTACATCAACACTGGCAATTTATGCTCTTCCCCAAAAGCTACATATGAAAGCAGGGTGAAAAAAGTCCACTTATTTATAATTGCAGATACTCTGAATTAAAATACCAAGACTTAAACCAACTTCAGTATCAACAAAAGCAGTATTAAACTTACAGAAGGTTTGATCCCAGTGAGAAATCTGCCAGTCACAAATCCTCCTGAGCTAGGAGAAAAATCGTAAGGCTGGAAACATGGCAGTGATTTGCCAGATGCCATCAGTGGGGGTCTTCGACCTTCCAACTCAATCTGGCCCAGCAAACAAGAAATCTAGAAGTGGACAGGAAAAAAAGGAAACATCACTTTTGCATCCAACTTTTCATTCACGTAAGTTTAATAAATGTTCTTGAAAAATACAGTTAAAAAATTCAAATGCTCACTAAATGCTCCGTAGCTAAATGTTGACTTGCTCATTAAATGTTCTTGCTACTGAGGGGCAGAAAAGGCATGGAGATCTCATCTGGTCTTTTTAAGTTATTCCAGCCCCCGGACTCATCCTCAACATAACCATTTTCATTCTGTATACTTATTTTAACACAGAGATGTGAAACTAAAAATATTGTCAATATTTTTTAGGTCCCTACATTACCCTCACCACCTCTCAGCAGTGTACAAAAAACAGAACAAAAAATTCAAACCAAAACACTCTCTCTTTTGAGCTTTGGTCATTCTCTCCATTTTAGACATAATTTTTATATGGTGTCTCTTGGTTGGTGTCTGTGGTGCAGAAGATAAAATGAAAAGGCATCCTTGCCATTTCCACCAAAATCAAAGATTTAGCTGTTCCTATTCAGTAGCTGAAGGAGGAGAGGATCAGTCTCCAACAGAGGCCAGAAAAAGTTATTTCTCCTACAGTAGGTTTGTTTGTATAAACTGCAGCATTCCTTCTAAAAAGCAGGTCTGCTATTTCAATAAAACCTCATGTACTGAGAAACGACACAACAACAGGTTATAATAAACAGTGACTCTGTTCCATCACCCACTGAGGTCTTTACTACCTTCTTCTAACATTTTTCCATGCCAAAGTCCAGAATGAAAATGTTGCTCTGGTATTAGATATCCCCACAAGAGCTTCCCAGTAGCCTACATTCTAGGACACATCACATCAGCACATGTAGCTGCTAAGCATTCTGGCTGTCATTACCTGCATGGTGTTTACAGTGGATCCTTTGGCTCCTGACTGTACCATCAACTGCAAATTGTTCTCTGGAAAGCTCCTGTGGAGACCAAGGGGCATGCAAACCTACAGGGTTGTGAGGGAGTGAAGGGAACAAAACCAAGCATTGTTAATAAAATAATAAACCAAAGCTATTCCTGTTGAAGGTTTTAACAAAGTAAAGCAGTAAGTAATCACAAACATTGCCATTTATAATTTTAAAAGTATCTTCAGTCCTACGCCATCTTCTTGCTCAGGGAGGACAAGGCTGAGGTGGAGGGACAGCATGTGCAGCCTCATGCTGGGGACAGATGGAAAGCTTCAGCCTCCAGAAGAGACAGGCACTGCTCATTCACATTAATTAGCTTAACGAGAAAGTCTCCAAACAAGATTAGTATGCATAGATGCCTCGATGCCAACCTTGTTAACTTCATTGTTGTAATTGTTCACTTCCTCCTTGAATTTCATATCAACCATGTTAAAATCCCTCTGGTCTTTGCAGAGATGGGCATCCTGCCACTTCCCTTGGACCTCCTCACACGATGCTGTTTCTGGCAAATTAAGAGCAGCTCTAACAGCCTGAAAGTAAAATATAGGGGATTTTTAGGTGTTAGGCATGATTGAAACAGGGCAGGATTTCAAAAATTTTGCATTATGGAAGAAAAAAAAAAAATCTGCAAAACAGACTTACTTCAATACCACTCTGCCTTGACTTTTCAATGATCTTTTTTCTTTTGTGGTCTGCTTCGGGTTTAACCAAAATATCTTCAATCCCTGTTAAAGAAGAGAGACAGAACACAATGGCCTAAACTGAAAAAGAATCAAGGAAGGAACCACATTTGGTGTCAGGGATTATGAAAGCAAAGAGCTGGAAAGGAAAGTCACAGTTAAAGTTTTAGTAATTGTTAAATTCAGGCTAACTGCAATTTGACAACAACAAAAAAAATCTGACTAGCTTGTTGACATAGAAGGTGTAGGCCATCAAAAAAACAGGCAACATCAACTAAGCATTAAGGGTGTAAAATCAACTCCCTAACTTAAGAAGTCTTAGGTTCAACAATCTCTAAAAAATCTTAATTTGTGCACTTGCACAAAATAATGTTTTACAGGTCAGCCACATCAAACTGCGTTTTTTCATCTATCCACATTAAATTCCTATTAGCTGAACTTTGCATAATCAGGCATTTCCTAGCTTTTTTTAAAAAGATAAATGAAAAATACAGACCCTTGTGATGACAGGACAAGGAGAACAACAGAACAGATTAAAGACTGGAACCCTAACTCCTGTAAGCTGTTTGTAAGGAGGTCCTGCCAAAGTCACTAAAATGGCTGTGTCAAAAAACTGAATCCCAAACCCCTGCTCCAGTTCTATTTCTCTTTTTCTGATGTTTTAACTGCCTAGTGATCACAGGCTCACTAGCTTTTCCTAACTAGTTTTAGCACCCTGGTTCTCAAGAGTTCTGTGTCCTTCAGTCAATGAATCACCTTCCTCACTCCAAAAGATACCCTTCCCTTTTCCCTGGCTCACAGCACCTGTTGGTTCCTCACTACTGCTAACAGTTGACTGTGACTCCATAACTCTTTTAAAAGAGTCTGAAAAGCTGTAATGAAAGTCAAACATTTACCAAAAGTTTTGCAGTAGAATGAGATGTGCAAGACTTAACAACCCCTTAAAGTTCTTCCATCTTGCTTTGTCAGTTGTTCTGCTTTCTATGCAACAATTATTTTTCAGAGAAGCAAAATAAGAGGTTTTGATCTAAACAAAATTTCAACACAAGATATTTTGACTATGTAAACCTTGGCTAAGCAGGACAGAAGAGACAACTTGTTGCACATACTCAAAACTGTACTTTTACTTTAGCTTAGAAGGCCAGTCGTGCACCAACAAAAAAAAAAAGATCAAAAAAGGCTGGCAAGCAGCTATCCCACTCAAGGGCAGTCTTGCAAAATTTTATTAACAGAATTAGCATGTATTATGCCCAAAGGTGTGTGGTTTATATGTCAGGAGGTGCTGCACTAGAGCACTGACCTAGTCCTGCAGTGACTCACCCATGGTAAATCCCCTGTAGAGCTGCAGGTANATTTTATTAACAGAATTAGCATGTATTATGCCCAAAGGTGTGTGGTTTATATGTCAGGGCACTGAACTAGTCCTGCAGTGACTCACCCATGGTAAATCCCCTGTAGAGCTGCAGGTAAGCAGTGAAGAGGCGTCCCAGACATGTCAGCACTTTCCCACTGGTTTTTCCCCCATAGATTTCATAGCAGCAGTGGACCAGGCCATAGGCAGAGCTGCCAAAGTGAGCTTTGTCCAAGACTCCACACAGTAATTCCCCATCCCTAATAATAACCTGAAAAATAAAACACAGCTTATCAGGAAAACAGAAATTTTGATCTTACAGGTTTTTCTGTGTAACCTATGTGAGAATTGGTTTAAAAAGCTCACATATTGGTGAACAGTTAAATGTGGTCAGATTATCTATACTTCCAGAATTTATAGCAGAAATAAAACTTTAACACCATCTCTATTTTTCCACCTATAAAATCCAACAATGAAGACGCATGGTCTAACAAAAACAGATGGAATCTACATAAGTCAGGATCAGAAGAGAGTTTTTCCTGACTCCCAGGCCTATCCTTTAATCACCCACTTCTGGCAGGAACTGTTGCAAAATACCTGCTTTTAACTTTGTCATCTGTCTGCTTCCCTTCCCATTCCTCTACTGTATACAGAATTTTAATACACCACAGCCCAGCCCAGCCCAGCCCAGCCCCTAGAGTTGTTGCATACCTGAGATTCACACATTGAATCAAGATTTAGACATGTGTTTGCAGGTCCCTTCACCCAGGCTCTCCCACCAATCTTTGCTTTCCCAGTCAAATTCAGTGGAACGTGGTTGTCTGGAATGATGTTTATTAACAACGTAGAAACAACCTGTAAAGAAGCAGGATGAGTGGCAGGAATTACGTATTTCCTATATTCCCTTCTCAACTTAAAGAAAGAATCTGGCATGGATGAGAAAAGCAACATCCTGTATGTATTTTTTTCACTGACAGCAAAGTTTTGAAAGCTGGGAAATCTGACAAGAAAGGAACATCCTCTTGCAGCTCCAGCCTTTGAAAGATCAATGAGCTGAGACACATAATTATTCAGAAATATAAAACAGCAAAGATTTTCCCAATAATTAGGTATAGTAAAATTAAAAAGACCCACAACTGTCTGTTGGGTTTTACAGACCAAAAACCCACACCAAGACCTACACGGTGTTAATCAGATTATGGGATCTGGCCTTTCAGCACCCTCAGCAGCACTGATTTCAGCACTGGCATTCTGCTTACTTTGGAACCACCAGCATTCTTTAACCCTGTAAATTATAAACTACCTGCTTTCCTGTCCAGAGTTGCTGTGGTTTCATAATGGCAGGAGGAAAGAGTTTAATTCTTCCTGTTTTGTCTGTCAGTCCTCGGTACACAAGCTCCATGTACAATTCTCTGGTGAAAAAGCAGCCCCGGATTGTCATGCTGACTCCAGATATCATGTGATCCTGGATCAAGCCAGGAAGTGGCTTCCCATCCTAAAGAGATAACAAGAAAAAGGGTTGAGAGGATTAATAAGTCATGTGCCTCCAGCTCCCAAAATTATTCCCCCTGGATGAAAGCACTCAAGTAATTTGTAACGAACTCAGAATTACAACACAACTCTCTACTGAATCTCTTCTGGACACTGACATTCAAAGGAACGAGACTGTATGGATGTGCTGGGCCTTCTCTAGAGGAACAGAACCACAAGTGGAGAACGAACAGAAACCAGGAATAAATCTCAAAAAAAAAAAAAAGATTTTTTTCCAAAATTATCTCACTTATCATGAAACAACAAACCAGAGTGATTTCATGCAGGAATAAACTTATCTGGCAGTTTTACTTGCCTTTGGCACCAGATACTGTTCATCAGTAAAGGCTAAGGTGTAGGCTTCTGCTCTGCCCAGCTCACTCTGTGGAAAATGGGCATTCATTTCATCACCATCAAAGTCAGCATTGTAAGCCTTGCAGTTGGCATAGTGAAGCCTCAGCACCTTTTCTCCAGGCAGGATTCGGGCACGGTGAGCTTGGATGGAAGGTCTGTGAAGGGTGGGCTGGCGGTTCAGCAAAAGCACATCCCCATTCTTAATATGCCGACACACCTGCAAGAGAGTTTTGGGGGTTGCCTATAAGGCATTGCCATGCCTTGGAAAGGACTGCTTTATCTTTAAACAGACACACATCCAAAACATCTTCTCTCTAGTACTAATGTTCTGTGCAAGACTCAGAATCAGGACTGCTCGCCCCTGGACGCCCTCTGCTCTCCACCAAACAACACAGTCCCCATTAACTCCCACAAACCACAGTGATCAAATCAGTAAGCTCTTTATCTAAAGCCCACTGGGCTGAGTTGATACCTGCCACAACACACCCAGCCCTGGACATCCTAGACTAAAGTAGTAATATGACCCAGTAGCTGAAGCAGAGGCCAGAAGTCTCTTAATTTCAGGTGTGAGTACAACACAATATATTCTTATCTAGAACAGAATCTCTCAAAACAACCTTATTTTAATATTTCTATTAGTAACATCCATATATCCACTTAAGTGATCACCAACAGGAGTATGTTAAGTTGTTTCTGTGTCTAAGTATCACTATGTTTTACTCTGTGACAGGTTCTGAGAGAACTGAAATCACAGAAATACTTAGTCTTAAATTTCAAATCTGTGCTACACCTCTAATAAAGACAGGGTAATACCTAGCAATGAGAAAAACTATTAAACACTAAAACTTTTGCCCTAGCAGCTAAGTAGTGAGTTTTAAACTCTTGCAAGGGATGGAGCTACAGTTAAGTTTACAAAAGTTCATTAAGCTGTAGCACAGAGAAGAAACAACTGCCATAGAATCAATCAGGTTGGAAAAGAGCTCTAAAATCATCGAGTCCATCTGTTAAGCCAGCACAGCCAAGGCCACCACTAAGAATACTTTGCATCTTGGCACAGTGAGTGCTACACACTGCATATTAAAAGTAAAATTCAGGATGGAAACCTTTTCTCAGCCACCTGTTACAAGACAGGATAACCTTGCCCTGGCAGTCTTGGTGAGCAGGACGGTAAGTATTACGATTTTTTTAAAATAGCACCACAGGTGCAGGAGGGCTCTGACAATTCCTCTGTCGTACTCACAATCTTCAGCCCTGTCTGGGGTGCCCCTGAGGTCGGGGTGAGGAGCTGCTTGGCGATGGCCTCGCGCTGGGTCAGGCTGGTGGCGCTCAGCACCGTGCGAGAGCCGTCCTCGTTGATGACCATGGAGGCCCCAGGGTGGACCTTGGGGCCATTGATCACAGCCTGCCTCAGCTCTTTGACATTCCAGGGAGTGACTGGCTGAGGGTAAGTCAGTTTGGTAGCAAATACCTAGACAGGAGGGAAAAGAGGCGAGAAGTAACGCGTTGTTTAACTTTGGCTTAAAACTGTGAAAGACACTGATAAAACAGCATCAAATATTAGCTCATATAATGCAAACATAAATTACTTTAAGCTTTTGAATGCATCTCCTCCTAAGTCTACTCTAATGCCAAATAAATGCATTTCTTTTTTAAAATACTCTACCATAAGAATAGAAACAATGTCCTTTTTTGCAATTTTCTACTGCAGTATAAAACTCAATCAGTAATTACAGAAAGCAAGCACAGATTTCAATTCTGCAAAAAACCCAACAAATACAGAGAAAAAGCACATTATCACCAGGTTCACAGTTTTCTGCAGAGATGAGATAATAAAACACTCAAATTCAGGCTTGGTGTCATCTCTATGCAGTTAAAAATCCTCAAGGATGGGTTAAATTGGTGACATTATCATGGCCTTTCCTTAAGGTCTTATCTATCTAAGCTCTTAAGATACACTGTACAAAGACCACAGGAGAAACAGGGTCTATTTGTAAAGTATGCACCAATTCCTAATCCCATGAAGCAAGTACAGCTTTTCCTTTTCTTTTTTTTAAATCCTCCTTCTCAGATGTGGTGTTCTTACTGTGTAACAGTAAGAATTTTCTGTTCTTCAATGCCCCTTCCTTATTAACACTGTGCAGGAAAGAGTTCAGACGAGTCAGAAATCTCTACATTTTAACCTGCTTGCTATGTACGTTACAAGCTTGCTACCAGAGTGCCAACAGTGTGGTTCAGTCCAGAGCTGCAGCAGAAGGAAACACTGCTTTATTTATCCTCACCATAGGGATGCCAATCTCATTGGTACCAATGTACATGTCGGGGCAGATGACCGAGCGAGCAGCAAAATCCACGCGCTTGCCCATCATGTGCTTGCGGAACAGCCCCTCCTTCTTCTCCAACAGCTGTGAAAACAGAAGGTAAGGATCAAAACCTGAAAGTATGGAAGGTCAGATGGATGCTCCAGGTGATGAGTATCGTGAGAATGACCACACATTAACCACAAATAGTTCACTTTTTTTCTTACTGCATCAGCTTCTCTTCTTTAACTGCCTAAGACTCTGCCTGCCACCCACCTGACGAATACCAGGGTATTTTTCTGTTATCAGTTTGTCCATGTCACTATCAAATACAATGTTGACATGGCTCTGGAGACGTATCCAAGCGTTGTACAGCTTATCTGCAATGCTCTGTCCTGGAATCATTGTCAGCACGGAACGGTCCAGAGGTTCATTATCCTCTCCTGTCTCCTACAGAAACAGAAATTAGAAACTTGGACTTAACAAAAAATATCTTCTACTTATTAGGCTGAAACTACAGTATTAACTACAGTATTAAATATAGCAAATGAAACATTCACCATTATTTTGCACCTCAATAAAGAAACTAATTTTTTAAAAAGCACAAAGAATTAACAATGTAAATTTGACTTTCAACTTATTGCAACCAAGTGCCTCATACAGGTTTGCTGTCAGGCTTTAAAAAAGTGACTTGGATGGAAGACCTCCAAACACCACAGCTACATATACTAGTGGGATGTTAAAGGATGATTGCTAGCTGACCATCTCCTGTTAGGTGACAGTCCTCTTTCCAAATTAGATGTTACTGGTTAGCCAAACCATGCTAGGAATCTCTGTAACTAGAAAATTCTATTCTTAGATAAAAATAATGTAAATGCAAGACCTTTTATCACCTACATCACTTCGTTTTCAGTCTAAAAGCTGCTAAACCAGTCACATCCAAAACTCATTAACCTCCTGTCATATGTTTTAAGAACAGATCGCCATCTAGTGGCTCCATTCTGAGTAATTAAAAATGTTTTCAAAATGTTTTACACTTCAGCTGTAAATCAAGTTCAGCTGAAACTGAGTCCAGTATCAAAGACCCCTCAATGACACAACTGATGAACCAATACGGAACAAGGCAAGCTGACATACAGTATTATGTAATACTATACAACCATGTCAACTGTCAGAACAGACAAGAATTGTTACTAATTTATGTTATTTGTGAAGTTTTGGGTTCTATTTAGCCATCAATGGTCAAATAATAACTACAGTCACAACTGACTCCACTAGGTTTAGAAGATAAAGTGGCTTTTTTCCCCTCATCACGTCTCACGTGATGAGATGCTGGCGAAGTTTTATTGTGAAATGTTTATGTTGTACATATTTCATTCCCCAGAAACAGGAGCCCATTATGTCTCACATACAGTAATCTGACACCAAAAACCATGATTAAAAGAATCTGAACAAAATATTTTTCCCTTTGCTTTGCACCAGGTGGAAAAGAGGGGAGGAAAAAAAAAAACCCCAGCTATGGAGAGCATTTCCACCAGCACATGCTCCAACAGCTCAGGCAAAAGCTGTTTCTGCAAGAGCTTGAACAGGAGTCTACCTAAACTTGACTCACATATCCAAAAAGCAAAGAATAAGACAGCCAGAAACTCTTACTGTTTGAATTTCTTCTGCAATTTTTATTGGCTGACATTGTTCTTTTGCCATGAAAACCAAGAGCTTCCGGATCATTGTGGCATCTTTCATCACAGCCTGCAAGTTCACAGTCTGCCCGTTTGTGAACAGTCGATCTCCAAGACGATTTACGGGACGGTACCTACAGCAGATCAAAACTACTTTAGAAGATTAAAGCCACTGAAAAGCAGCATGATAAACCTCAAACATTCTAGGCTAAATCTTCAGTGCATGGAAAACAATCCAAATAAACTAATTGAGGGCATTTAAAAATTCATATGTTCTACTGGGACAATCACAAAACAGGAATGATCCTTAACAAGAAATTCTACCAGTACTATGGAGTTATAACATTCTATAATAATTTAAAATACTAATACTAAAATACATTTTCCCCATAATCAGTATTTCAGTCTTCTAACAAACTCATTTGAAGTTACAATAGAATTTATCATCAATTACTACTCTGATTTTTATTATTTAAACACACCACTAACACTTTAGCAGATCAGCTATACTATAGGACTGTAGGACTTTGGATCTCCAAATCCTGCAAAGCATGCACTAAACCTGTGACTTCTGCAAACTCTGAGCGGAATAAATTTTACCTTGAAGGTGGAACCACAAGTAGATCTAAAAAAAACAGGTCTGGACTGAATCCTGAACTCTCATGGGGATCCATCCCAGGGAAGAGATAACGCAAAAAGAAACCTAAAAAGATACCACAGAAATTTAAAATCGTTCTCACTGCTACTGTTTGGGAATCCAAACCCCCAGATGCACTTGGTCAATCAAGTAAAAGAATCTGCTAAGTTAAACACTATCAAGCTTGTTTAAAATAAAAACATTTAGACATACTTTAGGAAGAATTCCCACTCTCTTTTTGGTCACACACATGGTATTTTAGAAACAACTCTGGACAGAAGTATAGATTATAGAAAAAAGAAAAAGCAAAACAATAGGAAGAAGGTTTCCAGCTATAAACTGCGTCTGATTAATGAAACTGCTTTGGTTTTTCCTGGCTACTGCAGACAGATGCAGAGTACAGGCAACTCAAAAATGAGACTGATAAATCCATTCTCAGTCTTTAACCACTGTAACTGTGGGGTGCAGCACCACAGGAAAATCACACTCTCTGTAAGCAACGGTTGTGATTTGTGAGGAGTCACAATTTGAAAGTAACTGGTCAAACTTAATTTAATCCACGTCTGCATTCACTAGCTACCAGTGCTTCTGTCACAAAACCCACCTGGCAGCCAGGAGCCCTTAAGGCAAAAGGCAAAGATTTGACAAGGAGTTCACAGTGGAATATGTGCAGATTTGTCCACTAAACGGTACAGAAAAAAAAAAACCTTTGCTCTTAACAACCATTACCTTCATTCTTCCACAGAGCCAGGATGTATTCCTTGGCAGTCATTGGTGTCAGGTATCCTCTCTTCCCTAACTGGCTTTCATCAATACCTGAAAAGTAAAAAATAAAATAAAAACATTTATTTTTAAAAAATCTCAAGAGATTACTCTGAAGAGGTTTTTTTCCTTACAGTGGTAAGTGCTTTCAACTCAGAGAAGGAATGGAAATACATATAAAATATACTGGCTGACATATACATTAAAATTATCATTTAAATGTTTGCTTTGGGAATATGAAATTAACTAAAAAAATAAGCCATTTCTGTGACTATTGAATATAAGTAACAGAAATATGACTCCACTTTAACATCTAAAGTTTATGCTTCATTTGACTAACAGTGAGCTGGAACCCTTCTTCAAATTATCCACTGACCAGAAAACAAATCAGTCAGCCTGCAGCTGGGGAGTATTTCAGTGGGATTCAGGCACTACCAGTGAGATCAAGGTTCCCATGAAATACTCATCTGGAGGAGACAATAGCACCACTCAGCAACCCATCCACATCATAAGCTAGAGTCTGGGCTAGCTGTGCTTTGGAGAGGAAGGGAAACACATGGTTTTGCTACTGAAAAGCAAAAGATCATTTTTTTTAAACAAAGCCAAAGATTTTAAATCTCAATTTCCACTTCTCTTGCAGGCCAGCCCCTTGTGTCCCAGAGAAGCCAGAGTAAACAACTCGATGACAAGCAATTCTCCCATGACCTCAGAGAGTTTCCTATCCTTCTTTTGGCTTAGGTCCAGGAATGCAGATTTTTGCACACTGAAACTTCAATTCTCCATTCACCTATAAAAACTTTCCAACCCTAAAACAGAAATGCATCCATGCCAAGGTTAAAAGTTCTTCCTCCTGAGATTCAACACTGCCCAAGCAATACAGAATGTATGTAACTGTGTGATCCATCCCATTCCAGAACACAGAATACTTCCCATTGTGCTCCTTCAGACACAACTCCAGAGGTTTAATCCAGTATTTAAATCATAGAGTAGCAAACAAACTCTCTATGGAAACCTTTCTAAGAGCTAAATAATACATACAAATCTCCTTCAATTCCATCTCATTGTTTAAAGGATGAAAGATGTAAGAGAAAAAAGGTTTAAATTGATTCAAACACCAGGTTAATTAAGCCTGGAAAGTGTCACCTACTTTCTTTTCTGTCTTTGACTTCTCTAAGGGAAATTCTTTCATACAATTTTCTTTCTGAAGTTGGTCATCTTCCTCCTAATTAATCTTTATCTAATTGCTCTGTTTAGAAAATCTACCAGAAAATCAACTACCTGCCAAAAATGAAGTGCCACAGATTATGCTTTTGACACAGAGACACTTGAAGCTGCAAAAGCACAGATGGCTCTCAAATAGAAATGTAATGATGTTGGGTTCTCCCTGACTCCTGAGCTAATTGGTTTATTTACAGTATTTACTAATGAGTCACAAGTGCACAGTCACTGCTAGGAATCTGTGCCCCTTGACTGCAGGAAAAAAGTGCAAATATGTTTGAGTAGAACACAAATATTTTACCTGTTGTTTCATCCAGAATGCCTTCCTGTCCCGACTTATGGTACACTGTAGAAGGATAGGTGACTGTCAGTTTGCTGTTGTGCTCCTTCCGCACCAGTGATCTCCTGGATCTTAAAAGAAAAAAAATTAAACAGAAAAGGCAGATAACAGTTAATAGAAATACAGTATTTAACTTCAAACCAGCTATCTACTTCCTCATGTAGTTAAACTTACTTGCAGTTTGGGCATTTCTTTGAACCCATGTGCGCTTTCCAGAACTGTGCTATCAGTTTATTTCTACACTCACATACATTTTTGACCTGATCAAGAAAAAAGAAAATACTTAAAATAATGATAATAATAAAAATAAATTAAAACATCTTATATGAAGAATTCATTAAATGCTGTACAATTAACTATAAACGTGAACATTATTTGTACCAATGCAGACACATCATTGTACTGATTTCATTCATGCCTTGATCTCTAGTGCTCTTTCATCATCTTCCCATATTTGCTGGAAACATACACTCCCTCTGTGTTCTCCAGCCTCCTTTTTCAATTTATTTCATAAACTCTATTTTTTGTGCCAGTACTGGAATTTAAAGCTTTTCTTTAATGGTGACTTAAGAAGGTAGAAGAATCACAAAAATAACTTCTTTTGACTGCTCATGAATTTATGATTTACGAAGTGCTTAAGCTTAAGTGATTAAAGAATTAAACTTGACTTATAAACAAATCTGCTTGAAGATCTTAGATCTTTAGGTATCTTCTTCACTCATACTTGCTTTTACCAAAAATGTACATTAAACTAGATTTGAATGGAAATCAGAACTCAATTACATAATCCTTCCTAAAAATTTCACTGCAGTTAATTCTGCAAGTTGCTGGATGCATGAGTTCTCAAAGTAAAGTTCGGCAGCTGAAGCATCATACAGAGAAATATCAACTTTTGTAGGTAATACATTGATAGCAGTATCAGATTTTTATATGGTATTTACACCATCAAAACATTTCCCTACACAAACACTATTTTCCAGAAATCTAACAGTTATACTAGCAGCAAATAAAATATAGTTTTAAGTTTGATTTCAGACATTTCACTCAAAAAACCCTATAAAGACAACACAGTTCAGAACTGCTGGACAAAATCCACTGCCTTCACAGGCAAAGACAGGCTTTGCTCTGCACATTGCTGTTTTAAGAAGATATAGCCCAAGATCTCAGGAGAGGCACTGATTGTACTCACATTTGAACACTGATCTGTTATTTGAGAGCTTTGTAACATTTCCTGAACGTGGTGGTTTAACTCTTCTTCAATTTCTGAACCTGTTGCATCTGCACATTGGTCTAAAAACTAAAAGGAACAGAATAAAAGAAATTGGCACAGCTCTATAGTTATGGGACTATGAACTCAAAAAAGGGATGGAGCAATACCCAGGACTTGCCCTGTTCAGAATGACTTCAAGATCATGGACAGCATGAAGCAACCCTTTCTCCAGCACCTTCAGCTGACTTAGCAGTAAGTGAACCACAGCTCGAGGACATGTCAGCATGTGACAGTTTAAACAAGATCCTCGGATTAGAAGGTATAATTTCTGAAAAGAAAAGATGGAAGAAAGGTTATCCTGGCAGATTTACTAGCTTGCACAGAAAGCAAGTTAATACAATTGTTTGAACTTAGAGAAAGCACTGCTGTAACTGAGAAATTAGACTAATGGTTAATTTTAATCATAAAGAATCTGATTGAAAAAAAAATTTCTTTCAACCACACAAACTCATATCCAAAGCATGATTTGTACATAAACTCTCTGCAGACCGTCTACGTAACAGATACATGAAACACCTGTGGTGTCTGCAGCAGCTCTGGGAAAAAAGGCTCCTCTTACACAGCACTGTGACTACAGCTGCTAACAGCTGATCCCATACAGGACAATGTGGTATCCAGAGCCCCAGTAAATGTAAATAGTAATAGTAATAGTAAAATGAAGCAAGCCTTCAAGATTCTTCATACAATCACATTCTCCTCAAGGTCTAGGAAATTATCAGTGGGTTTTATTAGTTAACACAGCCCTGTACACAACTCACTGCAGGCCACCCCAGTGGCCTGAAGGCTGGGAATTACTGCTGCAGGATTTTAATCCCTGATCAATACAAGTACTTGATTTAAAGCTGGAACAAGGCTAGAAATGGGTACCTCATCTAACTTTACTCACTTGAAACCAAAGTTTCTACTCTCAACTAATAGCCTGTGCAGAAGGTAGCTACTGTACATGGTGAGATCAGCATCTCAGGAGGGAAGCTGATCCCAGCTCAGGTTTGTTATAAACTGGAGGAGTAGGCAGCTCTTCCATGTGCAGTTGTTGTGTAAAGGAAATTACAGTTTTATTATGCCATCCATTTAATTAAGGTATGAGGTCCTACTGCCAATCATATACTTTATGAATATTCCCCCCTCACCTGTTTGTCAATATTGAGTAAAATGATAGTTACAACAAAGTGTGTATTTTTCAGAAGGTCTATTTGGATTGAACTATGATGACACAACAAACCTCTCCTACCACATTTGCTGTTACTACAGTTACAAGAAAAAACAGATCTCGGCACCTTTAATATTTTCAAGGACTACAACTACATGACAGCCTGGGCACCACCACCCCTTTCACCAGCTAGACAATAATTAAGTGTACACACATCAAAGAACAGAGGGTTGTAGACAGGCAGAGGCAGGTCTATATGGCCGAAGTGTCCAGGGCAGTTGCTGAAGTTCTGCATGCAAGTTGCACACACTTCTTTGGAGTCCGGAGGTCCCAGAGCCAAGTCGTACAGTCCATTTACAGCCGGATTCCCCATATTATCCAAGTACTGTGGGTTTGTTATGGGTTTTACACTCAGTTTCCTGAAGTTGAAAGAACGGAGTAAAAATCAATGGTACCAATCAGCCACACGATATACACTTGAATGGTACAACTGGCACTGGCATTTAGTATCTGTATGATTTTTTTATATTGACGGATATATCTTTTTGAAGGCACTTTGAGAATACAACGGGAATTTGTGTATCGATTTAATAATCTGATCGCAATAATTTATAGCACAGCAAATATTTCTACTATTTCTACTATTCTACTAAGAAATCATGTAATTTGGTCGGTGCGTCCCCTCGAGAGGTAGGAAAGTATAAAACTCTGCTGCCGCCATCCCGGTGGCTGGTGAGGGCCCCGGCCCAGCAGGACCACATATCCCAGCGTGCCGCGCGTCGCAGCCCCTTCGATCCGCCGGCGTCCTGCCGCGGGGCACGCTGGGACTTGTAGTCTCCTGCAACACCCGCACGGCTAGGGTCGTGCACACATGGAGCCTCACCTGATCTCGTCGGCCGTGTACATTCCGAAGGACATCCCAACCAGCCGCCGCCATGGCACCACTTTGGGCGGCCTCATGGCGAACGAGCGACTCTTTTCCGGCCGACACCTAGTCCCGCTCTCCCGCCGGAGCTGCGGCGCCACGGGCAGCACCACGCGGTCCGGGGAGCGAGGAGGGCGGGGTCGGGCGGTACCACCGCCGCGGAGGGACGGTACCGGCCTCCCCCACGCCAAGGGAGTGGAGCCGTCCCTTTTCCCAGAGGGCAGCGCGCGGGACCAGCATGGCGGCGCGGCGAGCCGGGGGTGGCTGCTGGCAGCGGGCGCTGTGGCTGGGCCGGCGGTGTCGTCTCCCGGGCGGGCGGGAGAGCTACCGGTGAGGATCCGCTGGAGGGAAGGGTCGGATGGCGGCGACCGCCCCAGGGAGGACTCGATGGACGGGCGGTGTGCGCTTTGTGGGCAGTGTGGCGGGAACGGCCGCGCAGGTGCAGTGTGCGCGCTCGCAGTGCGCATGTGCGGTGGCTCATGGGGCAGGCATGGCCAGGGTGGCGTGATGGAGGAGGGAGCTCCTTTCTTAGGTATCTTCTCTGCTTTTGGACGACTCGGAGCCTCTCTGGAAGAGAGTTAGAGCGTTTAGGCGATTCCTGGAGCTGAGTCTCACGAAAAAGCAGATTAACACTTCCCCTGCGAAAGCTAGGCAGCTGGGGCTGTTAATCCTGGAGAAGGAAAGGTTGCGTGGAGACCCCATAGCAGCCTTCGGAAGGTGGCCTACCGGGAACCCAGAAAGGGACTTTTCGTCAGAAATTATGGTGATATAACAAGGAGTTACGGGTACAGGTTGAAAAAGGGGGAGTTCCGATTAGGTATTTGGAAGAAATTCTCTACTGTGAGGGAGGTGAGGCACTCAGGAACAGGTTGCCTAGAGACGTAGTGTATGTCCCTACACTGACAGTGTTCAAGGTCAGGCTGAACGGGGCTGGGAGCAACCTGGTATAGTGGAAGGTGTTCTTGTCCATAGGGAGGTTAGAATTAGATGATCTTTAAGGCCCCTTCCAATTCCGTAGCATTCTATCATTCTACAAAATAAGGCGTTTTCATTCAGGAAATACCTCATGAAAAGGCTCCACTTTACTGGGTACTCATAACTCACATCTGAGATGGCAAAATCATACTTAAATCACTTTATGGGATTTAAGAGCAGCTAGAATTATGCAGTGCCACTGTAAAGCACAGAGCTTTGAATCCACCTTGACAACCTCTCCCTTGGGGTCAAGGTCTGTGTGGAGGCACTGAAGGCCAGAGTTGCAGTAAGGCTTTAGTGTTAGGTTGCTTCATGAGCAAAAAGAATAAAAGTATTTTAATGTAAGCCTTAGTTTGTTAAAAGAAGTAAAATGTGAACAGTGGTAAGAAAAGACTTGAAGGAGTGTCCTGTGACAGAGCACAAAGCAACTGCTTTGTGGTACTCAGCAGAAGTGAGTTCATGTATCTGTGCCTGCTGCAGCTGTGGTTTTGTGCATGAGTTTCTGCAGCTCTGTAGGGATTGAGCATCTGGAACTAACCAGGGCTGATTCACCTGCATCACAACTTGGGTTTTTCTGCTTGTATAAACACTACTTGGATTTAAAGTTGAGGGGTTTTTTTAAGTTTTCGGCATGATCATGCCTCTAAAACATAAAGTGGCTTTTCTGATTTATGTTCGGGATTTTCTTTCTAAGATGCACTAAATCATGAAAACTACTTTGAAGCTGTCATACCCCCAAATTAAATAATTACAGGGGTTTTTGTAGTATAATTTTTCATGCATAACTTCTTGTCTCTTGAAATTAGGGTTTTAAGAGTAGCATCAAATATGAGTTTTATGATAATTTGGAGTTAGTAATGGTGCAACATTGCCAGTTACTCTAATGCACTCCAGTTCCCTCTAATGTTTTAATGAATTCTGACCTATAGTACAAGATTTCATTACTCTGCTTTTGCTGTAGTAATGTAACTACCATAAATTGTTTTATAGGTGCTCTTCAAGTAGTACTGCTCTTGAGAAGACTGTGGACAATTCACAAGGTAAGATGTCTCCATAAGTAGTTTCTTGCATATGTTTTTTTACTCTCCAAACAGCATAGTGTGTCAGGAGATAAAGACAATGTAAACAGCCTTGAAAGATTCCTTTTTGACTTTTCTTTCCCCCTGTTTTCATTGCACAGAAATTTCCTGGATTAACTTGGTTCCTTACCTCATCACCAGTCAGCTCTGTGCTCCAAGAGAATGAACTGAGTTGTGCAGTTCCAGGAGCTGTCCAGTGGTCTTTTGAAATGAATAAACTATAAAATATAATAAGGAGTTTTCCACCTTGATCCTGATGATTTTCTTCATGTTCTTGCTTCTTTTTTGTACTCCTTGCTGTATTTCTGCTATGAGTTTTGTGAGGAAAGTAAGCTGGAGCCATGCTCCACATGGGAACAAGTTCTTGCCAGTCGGAAGCAGCTCAGAAACACCAACAGACAGAAGTGGGGAAAGTGCCTCTGCAGGCTCTGGCTCTGGGGGTTGTGTTTGGGAGGTACCATGTGCTCCTCTGTGAGTGAATTTGCTAAGATGCTTTACTGACAACCTGCTTCTCTTGGTGTTGTCCTTTTTCTTTTTCCTCTTTGGGAAAGTTGATCCTGGAAGGAGGTGAGCAGTTGATGTCAGGCTGTTGGAACAGAAACTTGAGAGGGCTCTTGGCTGCAGTGTTCAGGCAGGCTGAACTGGAGAAGGGAAGTGGGCAGAGACGGCAAACTCTGACCCAGGGGAGTAAGAGTGGGAAAGCAAACTGGGAGAGATTTGGGCTCAAGCAAGAAGATACAGGATAAGGATGGTTAAAGAGGCTTAAATGGGTAAATGGGTACAATCTCTATGACATTTGCTTATCAAAGCGCCCTGATCCTGTCTCAAGACACTAAAGCTCCCCACCAGCCTTCTCTGTTACCATTGCTGTAAATTCTGGCCTACCTTACACTGTGGTTTTGACATCCTTGTTTTAATACTTTCAACTAGATCAGCTTAACTCATCAATTTTTGTAGAATCATGGAATTGTTTGGGTTGGAAAAGACCTCTGAGTTAATAGAGTCCAGCTGTGAACCCAGCACTGCCAAGGCACCTCTAAACC
Source organism: Atrichornis clamosus (assembly GCA_013400975.1). NCBI lineage: Eukaryota > Metazoa > Chordata > Aves > Passeriformes > Menuridae > Atrichornis > Atrichornis clamosus. The sequence continues at coordinate 60,323 of WBMZ01004195.1, forward strand.
ACGTCCCTAAGGGCCATGTCTACATGTCTTAAATATCTCCAGGGACAGTGACTCCACAACTTCCCTGGGCAGCTTGTTCCAATCCTTGACAAGCCTTCCTGTGAAGAAATTTTTCCTAATATCCAAAGTAAACTTCACCTGGTGCAACTTGAGGCCATTTTCTCTTGTCTATCACTTGTTACTTGGGAGAAGAGATTGACCCCCACCTTGCTACAGCCATGAGGTCAAGATTTCTTTGGGCATCTCTTTGTTTCTAATGACCATTTAAATATTGTTTCTCATAGTAACTCAAGAAGAAATTGTGCTCCCCAGAAAGAAAACATGGTGAGTGTTTACTTTTGGAATCTATCAACTTGGGAGAAAATGTTAGACAGCTAAATGTAGTCTGTCCACCAAATTTGAAGAAGAAAATTGAGGTTCCTGTATTCCTCGATGCCATGTCCCACTAGTGGTTTTCCTGCTGATTTGGAGCTCTGTGAATATTCTTGACTCTTACTCTCTGTGCAGACTATGTACACTGCATTCCTGACCTTTCTTTTATAAACAGTTACAAGAACTGCATTTTTAAGCGTGGTTCTATTTCTTTGTAAAAGATCTCACTTGCTAGAAATCTATAAAATCAAGTTCATTTGCCTGTTTGCATGTGAATGTGTTTATTTCAGCAAAATAAAACTTGATCACTGATTGCTGGTTGAATAGCTCCTGTTTAGAAATTACACAACTGAACAAAAACTATTTTGTTGGGAGCACGTAGGATGGAATTGCATTACTGTACAACATAAATGAAGTTTATGGCCAAATGGTGTCTGCATGTAAACCAAAAGTAAAACAACCTTCAACTAAATACTTTCACTGGTCTTTCCTTGTTTGCTTGAAAAAACCAAAGTCTTAAAGATGCACAGGCACAGGAATGCTGAGAAATCTGGTTTGGTTTTATTTTTCCTTGCAAAGACACGTCTTGGAGAGGGACTTATGTAGTCATCCATCAGACACAGGGATGGGGTCTGAGAGCAGCATTCCAAGGAATTATTTTTTTGTCTTTTCCCTGTTACCTTTCTTTGATAGGGTATTTTAAGAGCAGGAATAATAGCAGGAAATGCAGATGCTCTTCTGGTTTTCCTCCAGATCTTTTCTTTTTCCTGGGGTTGTTCAAGAACTGACACCATTTTTGCAGTTGAATTTTCCCTTCCTTTGTGGAAAGTGTTATTTTCTGAGTGCAGCAAAACCATTATTTCCTAGAACTGAAAATCCTTATGGGTCAGGATAATCCTGTGCTTGTTCTCCAAACAGTGTAATGGAAAGCATTCAAAGTCTGCAAGTGAGTATTAATCAAAGCTCCTTTGTGTTTAGGGATAAGCTTGCAGTGCTCCAGACCTTGGCTTCTACTGTGAACAGGGTGAGTAGTTCTGTGGGTCATGGAAATAGGTCAGGTTGTCCATTTTGTGCAATAGTCTTGTGCTCTGGAGGCTCTTAATTTATACTTTGGCCATAAATGAAAGGTGGGACTTTCACATCAGGGTTTTCCCTTTTGCTCAAGGTATTTTCCTGTGTGCTTAAAGCCTTATTCTTGTGGTAAGAGAGAGCTGCAGTTACAAGTGAAAGCTGCAATATTTTGGCAAGGCTAACATAGGGAGCAAGGTCCTTCACCAGTTCAGCTTCCTGGTCCAGAATGGCCCTTCCCAGTCTCAGTCCAAAAGGCAAGCCTTTCATAGTGCAGTGAGTGTCTGCTCTTGCTGAGCAAAAACTGGAAAAGCTGCAATGCCATCTTTAATCCTGTCTGTCTTGAATTCTGGGAATTGAATCAAAACCTTCAAGTCCTGTCAGCTTTCTGAGATGGTTACAGTTGGAGTCCTACTTGCTTTGCAAGGCACTTACTGCTTGCCATGTTATAATAAGGACCCCTCTTCGTCACCATGTGTGTGTCAAGTGCAAATATTTTTAAAACTTTCCAAACTTTACTGAACAAGAGGAACTTTCGTAAAATGTGCATAGGTTGTGGTTATGATGGAAGAATTCATTGTGCCTTAAATTCCATGAGGCAGTGTGTTATGCCTGTGCACATAACAATAAACCTTTCAGTTCTGGGTTCTTCTTCCTACAGGATCCTACTGCTGCTCATTACATGTTCCAGGATGACCCTTTCCTTATTCCAAGAAATGCAGCTAATTCTGTAAGTATTTCCTTTCAGATCCTTGATAGCTTCCCCCCTACCTTTGTCTAGGCTATGAATACTCTTCTCTAATTGAAACCTGGTTTTGATTACAAAAGAAAATGAAGTATCAGATTGCTTTCAGAATTTTCTCTGCTATTAAAAAGAGATGTTTTTGAGATTGAGGTAGTAGTGCAGCATTTCAGATGTGTAATATGGAACTGTGTCCTTTGACTAAATAACAAGGACGTAGAGTACAGTGGCATTTAAAGAACAGACATACTGGCATGAATACCAGAATGTTGCCCTGCAATGTTGTCTCATGCCTGTGATTTTACTAAGTTGAAAATAAAGCGTGAGTTTAATTTGAGCCCATCAGAATGTTCAGTGTTAAAGAAGATGTTTCTCCTCACTCTTCTCCTTGTAGTTTGTACTTCTTCATCCTGTTCTTTCTCATTTCTATGCAGCGTCTGTATTCATTGTCAAAGGAGTCTGGGAGGAATGCTGCAAAATACATTATAAAGAACTTTCCTCAGTATTTTGACAAGACTTTTGCAGACCCCAACATACCAGTAAGCTTTTTACTTTTTGTTTTCATTGTATATGTGCTTTGTCAGTGAAATTAGCTGTCAGGCTAGTGCAAAACTAAGATAAAAGGATAATTTTGTTAACTGTTTTGCAGACAGTATGAAAGCACTACTGTATTTCCATTATGTTTCTCTAGTGAACATTTTTCCTTGGGAGTTCAGTATCATATCAGGTGCTTGAGCTAAAAGTAAGAAAAGCTGTGTTTAGATGTTGCTTCCTAGCATAAAAGTAAGGGATGAGGATGTGTGTGGTCGTTCATCACCAGAAGGTTTGCTGTTGTTAGGCTGCAAGCAATGCATTGGGTGAAGAATAAGGATATTTTGTTAGTGTTTTAGTGACAGTTTAGAGAAGGTTTGGGCTCATGTCTAACTTGCACTCTTTGTTTTTAGTGCTTGATGCCCGAGAGTCTCACACCTCAGACTGAAGGAGTGAGTGAGGAAGCTCTAAGGGAGCGCATCCACCTCAGAATGGTGAAAGAGTCTGTGGACATGTTTGATCAGCTTCTACAAGCAGGTATGTGGTCACCTGCCAGATTCTGTGGTGGAACTCTACTTAAATTGTGCCAGAAATATTTTAGTGGCTGGCAAAGGCTATGGAGACAGTTTTGTGACTGTGTTGCTCCTTTCACAACTGACTCTGGTCCAGTGCAGTGGTTCTCTAGAATTATTGGAGAATCTTAGCCACTGCTTGTCTGGCATGTCACTTTGGTGATAAGAAGAACAAATGATCTCTTGAACAGGAAACAGATGAAATCCTTTTGTTGGTTTTAAATCTGTTTCATTGAAAGTGAAACACACAAGGTGGTCTTCACAGCAGGATGTATCCTAGGAGGCGTTATGAAAAGCACTAGAAATGTCAGATGTTATATTGGGCTTGTGCTGCTTCACACTTCTGGGTGCCAGCTCTCACTTCCTTCTACTTGATCAGGAAAACTCTATCCTTTGAGTGGCTTCAGTAGAAAAACAAATACTCTAGTGTTAAAATTGTCTCCTGTGATGAGTGGGTTTGTGGCAGTACTGGTGTCACACCCAGAGTTTAGAGACTTGCTGGAGAATGTCTTTGTGTTGAAAGAGAGCAAAGTAGTGTTCAAAAGTTTTCTAATACAGCTGTAGAGTGGTGAGCTCTTTACTTTCTCTGACTGTCGTAAGTTCTCTTTTTTAAAGGTGACCCTGTATCTCTGGAGACCACAAACAGCCTTTTAGATTTGTTATGCTTCTATGGAGATGGTGAATCTACTCCTGAAAAAGAGGAAGAAGGAAAAGAGGGTTTGGAAGAACCAGGGGTATGGAAAACCTGTTGATCTCTATTTATTTATTTCATACGTAGTTGGAGTGTATCAAGGTGATGTCAAGATTTTTGTACTGTGACTGTGTGCATGGGAGATTTCATGAGGTGGACCAGTTGCAGTCAACATTCCCAGGAGATATGTCTGTCATAAAAATCCCATGACTGAATTAGTAGCAACAGTAGTTTGTGTAAAGCTGAACTTAGTAGCTGAAACCCTGTCTTGGCTTAGTTCTGTTGAGCTGTGCTGAAATAATTGTTTGTTCCTTGTTTTTATAGTTGCCTGCAAAGATCTCTAGTACCTGTAGTGCAGATCAGCTAGTTAATTTTCTTCCAGTCTGAACCATATTAATTGAATTTCAATGAAATTGAGGGCTCCTTGGGTGACATCAGAGTATCAGGTTGCAAGGGACAGTAATGGGTAACGTTGCAAAGTACCTGGCCATGGGAAGACTTAAGGAAGAAAGGGTTTTACAAAGTATTTGCATAATTTCATGTCATTCACCTTGTTAATATGTTTAATAATGTAAACGTTATTCTCAGTCCAGTTAGTGTTTCCTGAATGTTATGATAGAAATTATTCTAATATAACCGATTAAAAAACACCTTTGGTCCATGCTGCCGAGCTTCAGTGTTGTTACCAAATCACGTCATTTGATGTTAAATCATAACTTTGAACTCTGAGAAACTTATTTCTGCAAAATCTTTCCAGGTGAATGCTTCAGAACAGAAGGCTCCAAAGAGACAGTTCCAAAGAGGTTCACAGTCATCTGGCCCTAGATGGAGGTATAGACAATGTTGCTAATATTCCCATATTCCGTGGGTTGTGCACATGAATTGTTGTTATAGAACAGACTTCAGTCTTTTAGCAGCCCATAATCACAGGTGCTATTTGTTAAATAGACCTGTGGTTGCTGATCTTTTAACATGTTGATGGAAATCTGGTAAGTGATTTAGAATAGCTCAAAGTACCACAAGTGTGATATTTGAATGTCAGTCATTGCAGTACAGCCCCTTACTTTGTTTTGCATGTTGAATCCTTTTCCCAAGGGTGTCTTTAATTTGGTTCTTTAATATTTGTTCATTGATTCTAGGGAGAACAACCATGCTGAAAGGATATTTAAGATAATGCCAGAGAGGAATGCACACTCCTATTGCACGATGATTCGTGGGATGGTGAAGGTAAAGTTATTCACTGCTGGAGGATTTTCTCAGCTTGTGAAATCTCACACAGTTCTAGAGATTGTTTATTTTTGTTCTTTTTGCAGCACGGGGCTTATTCTAAAGCCTATGACATGTACATAGACTTGCAGAACGAAAGGCACAAGGGTGAGTGTCTCCTGGTTGTGCTTTGTGGTGTCCTAAGTACCAGAAACCCGCTGTTGGGTGCAGGAGTGTTTGTTCGTGGCAGTGATGATTGGCGCAGGGGTACGGACCTCAGCTGGATCGTGGGAGCTGAATGCAAACTGGTAATTCTAGTGCACTTGGCGTGTGGCCAGCTCACTGGAAACAGGTTTGCATGAGACTTTGCCAAAAACTGAGCCATGTTAGAACAAACTGTTTCTTGTAGGCTGTAAATTGTCATTTAAAATGGATTATCTTAACACTTTCCAGCTGATGTGCACACCTTCAACGCACTGATCAGAGCAGTCCCATATCTAAAGGAGAAGTCCACAGAAAGATGGGAATTAGCCAAGGTAAGGAAGGTAGAGCAAGAGAGGTGAGGAAGGGGTAAGAGTGTACGTTCTGGGTCTGCTTTATCAGTACAATGTTGTAGTTGTTACAAGACTAAAAGCAAAAACTTTGTCTCCAGATGCTCATCTCTGCTGCAAAGGAAGCACAGTAGTTTAAACAGAAATGCTAACTATGGAGGAGTGGCAAATGTACTAAATCCAACCTTGCAGATTGGTTTGCCTTGTGAGAACATACCTGATCCAGGAACTGCCTGGACAGATAGTAATTTGGGATATTAGGATAGGAGATTAAAATAAATGAACAATTTTAGATAAAAACTCTTTGAATTGTAGTTCATGGTATTGTGATGGAAATGGAATTTTGAGGGTAATGTTAGGAGCTCCAGTTTTAATGATATAAGATCAGTAAGGAAAAATAGTATTGTAACTGTAAAAACTTCCTTGATGTTCTAGAGACAATTATCCAGGATTTATTCTGATGCAATGTAGCCTTGGGTTTTGGTCCAGCTAATTAAATATTGGACAGTAGTCCCTTAATAAATAATCAGTTGAAGCAGAGTTGTTCACTTGAAGGGGGTGAGAGGATTAGGTTGAGGAAATATATGTATAACTTACTTGAAAGCTGAACTGTGGTCCATAATATGTGAAGCACTAAGGATTTGGGAATTTTGTTTAAGGACTTCCTGACTCACATGGCTCAACAGAAAGTGCAGCCGAATCTGCTAACCTTTAATTCTGTGCTGAAGACTCTGAGAAGATGTGGTGCTATGGGCAGAAATGTATCTTTATTGGTAATAAAGGAAATGGAAGCGCTTGGTATAGGTAAGAGAACTAGAGTATTTATTATATGCAGTGGTTATTGCATTCCAGTGCCACCTCCAGAACAGAGCAGTTAACTTAGGAGTTCAGTGCCACACAACATGGTGATTCCTACTTGCAGGAAGATGTACTTCACAAGCCACCCAAGCCAGTCCAGGTCTGTATATCTGCATCTCTACAGAAAGAAGCTTATGATCTAGATGAGGGTTTTTTTAAATTTCAAATAAATATTGCAAAAACAGAGGATATCTGCAGAATGATTTGGTGTCCTGTGGAGTGTGCTTTGCCCCAGTAACATACTTGTTGATAGGCTAAAGATATATTCATGAGCAGAAGGGAAGCTAGCCATGAAGTAATTTTGGTTTTAATTTAGAGCAGGGAAGCTTGGCTACTCCCCCCATAGACATATGGTGCACCAGCTGATGGTCCTCTCTTGGCTATCACCTCTCCCAGGTGTGCGTACATGAGGTCTGGTCCAGCATTAGGGTGGGCGGGGAGAGATACTGGAGTAAATGTATGCATACTGCCAGACTGGAAGAGCAGACTGTGAATTAGAGCTCTGGCATAAAGCTCAGGAGGGAATGTAGAAGTAACTTCAGTGTTTTTGCTTTCCAGAGCCCAGCCTTGCATCGTATGATCATCTCCTCGCTGTGTTTTACAAAGGCGGTACGTGCGATGTCAGCTTGGCCGTGAACGTGTCCGCTTTAGCATCTGCTTTAAAGGCTTTTCAGATGTGATGGGGGGAAGCAGTTGACCTAGGGATTAAAAGACAACTTCTTATGTGTGTGTTCCCTGTGCAGCCTGATTCTGCTTGGGTGAAAAAAAGGATGATAACCTCATACAGGGAGCAAATGCGACTCAGTCTCTGTGGAGGCTGGATCTGACCACGGTGTATGTGATTTCATAGGCTGTGCCACTGACAGGGGTGAAATTGCACAGGGATTTTGTTTTTCTGCAGCAGTTCTGTGCATTAGAGCTGTCACGGAAAATAGCTGTGTTAGAAGGCAGGAATGCAGCTGTTCAAGATCGCATGCCCACAGAATTTTGGCTATAGGAAAAGAATAGGCAGAGTAGTCATAACTGCAGTCCTTATTTTTGAAGAAATTTGAAGGAATTGCTCTGGAGTCTCTCTGGATTTGATTCTGGGGGTTTTTTTTGTTTGGCTTGGTTTTTTCCACTTGTAAATTTTTGTTTGTTTATGAAACGCTTTGCTTTTCCCAGTGCAGCCTTCTAACAGACAAACTTCCAGGCCTCTTTGATCCTTGCCACAAAGCACTTTTATTTTTCTGACTCTGCCCTGTTGTGCTGTGGAAATCTGGCAATAGTAGGGCAAATTTTAGAGCAAATTAAATTGCAGGTGGTGTGAAGCACCACAGGAATTACAACATTTGTTTGAAATGATGTTGCTTATTTCTAATTTCATACTGTATTTGCAGGCTGATGCTCTTTACTAAGGAAGTGCTTGGCACAACTGAGATGTGATGTTGTTTGTCTCTTTGTCCCACAGTTGATCTTCCACCATCAGGCATCATCTCTGAGGTGTTAAATGCTGTTGAAAAGAGGAGTTTCACTCCCCAGGACCCTAATGATGGTAAGGACTTCAACCTTGGGTGAAAAAGTACCTATGAATTTCAGGTGGTTTTGCTCAGTTAGGAAAAATGCATGCAGCTTGCCTCTCTCAGCCCCTTCTGATCTTTTTGGAGACAAAGACAAATTCCAGTGCTGGAAATTGTGCTGTGTTTTGCTGCACTGGCTTCTGTGTGGAAGTAGGTGTGTAGCTTGTGTGAATGAGCATTTGAAGTCCGTGCAGTAAAAAACACCAAGACTATTTACAAGATTAGTGTAAGGAGGAACATCTGCCAACAGCTTCATGAGATGATACACATCAGGTGAATAGCAGGTTTTTGTTGTAGTGTGGTGAGTTTTCCTATTCTAGTTCTTCCTGTCCTTTTCAGAATATTGAATGGGATAAAACTTCATGGAAAGCTGAAGTGTGGGTTTGCAGAAGGGCTGTGTTCTGACCATCCCATGTGTCACTGGCTCTTCCTGCCATCTGTATGAGCACAGATTTGCCCTGGGAAGTTCATAAGCCTTTCTGTATGTTTGGAAACAGGTGCAGCTTCTATCTGAAGATGAGTTTGGCAAAAGGGGGTCTGTAGCCAACATGGTGTTAACAAAGTGTTGTAAGCCACACTTCATCACCTGATATTCCTATATATGATAGGATAGAGAAGCCATTACAGCACATGCCTCAGGAAGCCAGTGAGGAATTCATAGGGTTTTTGGCCATCTGAAGAACAAAAATAGATGAGATGTTATGTTAGAGTAGCTTGTTAGGTAATTCTACCAGCTTATTTTCTGTCTTTGGAAAGAACCCTGAAAATAGTCAGAATGTTGTATGCCTTCTTGCTTTGCTTCTGTCCTGCTATGTGTGTTACACTGTTTCTTTCTGTGCTCTAAGTTGTTGTCAGAAGGGTTTAAAAACCACCCAACTCATGCCTCAGCAAAGCCTCTACCAAGAAAGTGAAGATCCCTGGTACATTGTCAAACTGAGCTACAGATTGAGCTTTCTAATTGACCATATCTGGTCTGTCCTCTGGGAGGAGGATTAATGAGTTGTTGAATGTCTCCTTGGAAGTTTGAAGCTAACAGACTCTTGTTTGCTCCCTTTCAGCCAACTTTTTTGCCACCGCCATGCAAGTGGTAAGTGCCTCTTCCCTGCCATCAGAATTCCTTTGAGCCCTCCAGCTTTTGGAGAATTGCCTGTGAGTTTACATCCTCCCATGCAAGGTTTAGCTTTCAATATCTGCCATTTTCATCTGTGCTCATCGCCTCCTGTAACTTTCCTTCGTAGTTCTGCGGTTCTTTGCTTGATCCCTCCCTAACTGGTAACGTGCATGTCTGTGATAGTGCATACACCTTTGTGAGAGTGAGTCTTGGGGAGATGCATTGACTGTTACATTTGGTAGCTTTCAAATCGAACTGGTTTATTGCAGTGCTGTGATCTTAAGGATATCAAGCTTGCCTATCAGTTAAACAGGGCAATGGAGAAGGGAGACAACTGGAAATTTTTGGATATGGATCGGTTAAATGGCTACTGGTGAGTGAAGTGCAGCTTATATTGAGCATCTTCTGTGTCATTGTCAGCTTGAATACAAACTAGGATTCAAGCGTTGAACACCAGCTGGTTATTGCATGTCCAGTTTGGGAATTAAATCCTTTTTAAGAGCAGTGATTGCTTAGGATTTATTTTCAGTTTGTGGCCTTTGAACTGAAACCCAATGTCTTGGAGCATCAGTTTAACTCAATACCCATCCAACAGCTAGACCAACTAGTTCTGTTTTCTGCAATCCTGTTGTGTGTCAAGGATGGCAGCTTTGGAGGTAACACCAAAATACCATAATTTCTTAGTGTAAGGTTGTTTTCCTTGTCAATGCACTGGATCAAGGACTCACGCTGGCCTTGTGAACTTGCACAAAAGTAGCGAGGTCAATTTAGTTCAGCTCTTATATCCAGAGGTTGCATTTGAGTCAGATTCAGGTACCTCAAAACTGGTGTCAGGCAGGGAGATCGCATTTTTATTTTTGGAGATTTTGAAACACAGTGGTCCAACTTCTAACTAATTCTGACAATTATCTAGTGTCAGCATTAAGCTCTCATAAAAAACACTGCTGCTTTTCTGATTGCATGGAATGTTGCAATCAGTGAATTTTCCTTGATCTGCAGTACAGATCTGATCAGCACACCATCATTTGCTGGTACTTCTGTATAGTTTGGTTAAGCTAATCATCACTGAATTAGGACATTTTTCCTCTCTAGGTCAAAATTCTTTTCGTTGTTGTGCATGATGGAACAAATTGAGGTTGTGTTGAAGTGGTACAAAGAAATGTCACCTTCGGTAAGTGTGCAGGGGGGTAAGAGCTGCAGAGCTTGGAGAAACGGAGCAGTTTCAGGTGACTGAAATGATTCTCTTCCTTTGTCAGCTCTTCTATCCAAGTCCTAAAAATATATTGGACCTCCTTCAAGCATTGGATGCAGCCAACCAGCTGGAAGTGATCCCTTCAGTCTGGGAAGGTCAGTGATGGCTACATGGCTACATAGGCAGTTTGTCTGACAGACGTCAGGAGCAACGTAAAGTTGGAACTAGTTTGGAAATTTCGCATTGTTCAGAGTAGCCAGGATAAGGTGCACTGCTTGGCCTGTGGTTTCTAGTCACCTGGACCCTCTGCAGATCAGGTCAAATCTTAATCCTTGGTTAAGACTTAATCTAGCCTCAAAAAACATATAGAAGAATACGAGTTACTCCTTAATCCTCAGAGGAAGCAGATGGTGGTGGAGGTCTCTGGCTACCGGGGTTGTAGGTCTCACTGTCCAGCAGCAGTTCAGGTCCACGCTCCCCTTTAGGGGTGGTAGCTGATGTTACAGACAAAGCTCTGTGTGCTGTTAGCTCCCTGTTCCGTGAAGGGGCCATTGCCCCCACCAGGTCGGTTGGTGCTGGGGACCTTGAAGGCCATTACTGAGGGGAGTGGTTGGGCTGGCACCCAGAAATCTTGGGACCAGCAGGGAAGGGAAGGAGAAATCTGATTGATTCATGTATTTGGTGCACAGGACGTTCAGGACCTGCTAATGAGGGGAAAGGGAACTAAATGTGACCTGCTCAGTCACAGAGAATGGCTCTTTGCCGTGTTAAATGGTGTTAATTGTGCCAACCATATTGCCAGGACTTGGGAACAGGGGTTCTGATCAAACCTACCAACTACTGCCTTTCTCCACAGATGTGAAACAGCTGGGGTTTAGCAGGAGACAAGAGCTGTTGGAAGAGTTCTTGTCTTTGATGAGCAGGGACCAGCACCCCAGTGAGGTAAGGAAGCTGATATGGTTTAACCCTTGTGAACAGCTGATCACCTCACTCACAGCTCGCTCACTCCTCCCCCGTGGGATGGTGGAAGCAATTGGCACAGAAAAAGTGCAAAATCTCGAGATCAGTCACCCTTTCCTGTTGCAGGCAGGTATTCAGCCATGCCTAAGAAACGCAGGCTCCTGGAAAGCTCATGTGGAACAGTTACTTGGGAAGACAGACACCATCACTCTGAATGTATCCACCTTCCTCCTTTCCCCAGTTTTATCTGCTGAACATGACATCCAGTGGTCTGAAATATCCTTTGGGTCATTTAGGGTCACCTGTCCCAGCTTTGTGCCTTCCCAGCTCCCTGTGCACCCCCAGTCCACTCACTGGTGAGGGAGAGATGAGGAACAAAGAAGGCCTTGATGCTCTGTAAGCACTGCCCAGCAATAACAAAAATATCCTTGTGTTACCAACATACTTTCCATCCTAAATCCAAAACAGCCCCATAGAAAGAAGAAACTATGAAGAAATTTAGCTCTGTCTCAGCCAAAACCAGCACAGAAGCTCAGTAAGGAGTAGAGGTGTCTCCCCAGACTATGTAAATACTGTGTTATTATCCCTGGTCAATCCTAGAGATCCAGTTCCAGTGTATCTGCCATTGCAGATTTCCAGATCCATGTGAGCTTACTGAGACCTGCTAAACCCTTTGGATTGTCTTCAACCTACAGAGAAACCTCAACACAGAGCAGGATCACTTCTTACCAGGGTTTGGAAAAGTAATGCAGCCCAGCCAGCCAAATCTCTGGGGAAGTACATGGCAGAACTCAGGGATTTTTGCCAAGGATTTTCACTGCCTTCTCAACCTGAAGAGTGTTAAAGGCAGATACAGCTGTCCCTGCAAAGCCACCTTGGAGCTTGCCTAGTGGGGACAATTGTCCTGACAGAAGTGAAACGTTTTCCTCCCAGAGGTAACAGCTGTTAATTCACAAATTTAAGTCACATACAGAGCAAACCTGTAGGAGCTGCAGAAGAAACTGCACTGAAAAGGTTATGTTAATTTTAGAGGGTTTGCTATTAATAGCACAATCTTTTCACAGATTCAGCTGGCGTTTGCCAAGTGTGCTGAAGAAATCAAAGCTGTCCATGAGCTGGTGGGGCGGGAGCAGGTCCCGTTGGAGTGGACAGGAAGTGCACTGGGCCACGTTGTGATGCTGTTCTCCAGGGCTGGGAGGACCCAGGATGCCTGGTAGGTGTGGGCTGTCTGAGCTCTTGGCTTGCTGACACTGGAACTCAAGGCTTACAAAAATCAAAAGCTAACAACCAATGCCTTGGAATGTTAGTGCAAAGGGAGGGGATAAATCCTGCTGGGAATGTGATGGGGCTTTTTTTCTTTATGGTGTTGTTCATTCTTGGCACCCAGTTTCAGTGTCTGTATGAGAAATGGTGTAGAAGTTAATGTATCTGGTGTAGAGCTTTGTACAGCTGCTTATGGCAAGGTAGGGTTTGGTTATCACTTCCCTGAGCACTGCTGATTGCCCACAACTTCTCATTTCCTGGTTTTTAGAACTCTTTGGAATTCAGACTGCTAATGAGATTAATTAGTTTCATTACATTTTAAATTACAATTAAACCTAAAGAGACTATTTTTAGAACTCTCCAGTAGCTAGAATTTACTGTTCTGCATGCTGTGAACTTGAAATACGGATTAAAATATGTAGCCTCCAATTACCAAAAACGGAGTATCATAGTATTTTAAAATACTAAAAATATGTAGTATTTTAAAGGAAATTTGCCACCAGCTACACTTTCTCTGTTTTCTGTACTAGTGTTAAACTAATCAGTGAAGTTAGCAGGTACAGATTGCTTCTGCAAGAATATGGCATGGGATCTGTTTCAGATCTGTGGGGAATGTTGTTTCATGAATTGGAGCTTACCTGTGTTTCAGTGCAAGCACATCCAAGAGATTGAATATATGTCTGTTCCTGTGTTATATGGGAGGTTTTGTTTTTTCTTTTGAATAGGAACATGATGGAGCGTTTCCAGCAAACCAACAGGATTCCCACGTAAGTATTTTTAGGTTCTTCAGTCTCCCCTTTGGCTGAGATCCTGCATTTCTCTCACAGAATGAAGGAATAGTTTGGGTTGGAAGGTGCCTCTAAAGATCAGGTAGTCCAACCCCCAGTTATAACAGTAGTGATCCATTTACTTCCAGAACATGAACGTGTGTGTCTGTCCCTGGGAGCACAGCTGTTTGTTTATCCAGAGGATACATTCCAAGACCTTTCTGTTTCAAAACATGTTGAAAAAGCAAAGTGGGAGGGGGTGAAGTGGTTGGTCATGGAGATGTCATTGACTGACGCTCTGGGCTCTGGAGAGCAGTGTCACTGATGAACTCAGCAGTACAAATCAAGTCTGAGCAGGACTCCTGAACATCTAGTTTCCCATGTGCTTAAAAAAATTCCTATATGCTCTTAAACCAAGCACAGGTGTTTCAGAGGTGCCTGGATTTCTGAAGACAGTTTAACCAAGTCAGATCCTAAATCTTAGGTGGTCCCCTGTTAGGCTACAACAGTTCGCTTGCCTCAGGATTCTGGGGGGGAAATTGAAATATGACACAACTTCTAAGGAATAGTAGTGAGTTTTGTTTGGGTGTGGTTTTTTAAAGATAAAGTTGGAGCTTACCCAGGTGAACACCATGAGGATATGTGGTACCAAAGGCCACATTCCTAGTGGCACTCCGTGCCTGCCCTTTTCTGATAGGACAGGAGTTCCCAAACTCAGTATACAGCCTTCACCCTATACCAGAGGTGAAGTTCCTGTCAGGAGCTGAATTGAACTGGTTGAGTGATGAGTGATCTAAAAATGTCACCTCTCTCTCTAAAGCATGGTCTGTAAATGAATGGGCACCTCTCCTGTGACCCTGAGAACAGTCACCATTTGCTTTGCCTTTGCAGTGACACTGTGATGGATGAGTTCCTGAACTGTGCTAAACAAACCAATTGCCCAGATGAGGCAATTAAGCTGGTAAAGCTGGCAGCATCCCTCGGTCTTGTTTCATCTCAAAAGCTTAAAAGCAGAACAGAGGAGGAATTTGAACTTTCTGAAACACAGAAGTAAGTTGAAATACTTTGTTATTGCTGAAGGGGTACAGTAGGCAGGGTGTTGGAGGGGCAATTCCTATGGAAAGGCTTCTCTGACAAGGGAGCAGAGAACTGGCTTCAGAGTGATGTGCTGGTGTGTTGCCTCTGGGATTGAAATAGCCCCTCAGTTTTTGATTCCATGCTGCATCCATCCTGCCTAGGAGGGAATTTCCCATTATCCACTGCTGCGTCCTGCTATCACCTTTCCCAGAATCTTTGCCTAGCTGGATCTGGCTGAAGACACTGCTGCAGCCTGCTAAAAGCAGGGGAGTGGTACAGGATGGCCCTGCCTGTGGCTCCCGGGTTCTGAGGCTCATGGTCACCTCTCACGGGGCACAACTGCGCTGCTGAGCTGCTGCAGCCAAGCTCAGGTGATCCTCAGATGGTGCTCAGGGCTTAGCCTTGAGGGACCACAGTCTGGAGCCAGATCTGGAGCAAGGGAGTGAACAAATAGAAGCCCAGTGCCCTGACAGCTGGCTCTCCACTTTGAGGGTAACTGGAGGAGTCTGCTTTTGGATGTGCTTCCACCAAATGCTGGGTGGACTTGTCCTTTGAGGACAGTAGGCATTAGACAGCCCATGTTCTCTGTTTGCCTTGTGTTTTGGGATCTCTTTTCAAGCAAAAGTCACAGCAGGGCACTGATGACTGAACTGTTTTACATCGCAGGAAGGCACTGGAGAGTATCAGGTGTGATGGTGACAGCAGCGATAGTGACAGCGACAGTAGTGACAGCGACAGCAGTGACAGTGACCGTGAGTAGCTGTCCCTTTTGCCATCCTCTGGAGAACTGGGAGCAACTGTTGCTGTGAGGCCAGGAGGCTTTTGAGAGGAGTGGAATTACTGAAGGAATGGCTCCTGGGAGGTGCTGCAGCACGGGTGAGCACTTGGAATGTGCAGGATGCGGGACCTGCTTGGCAAGACAATGTCCTCGTGTGCCAGCTGGAAGCTGTCCTGTTAAATCCTCTTGGTAATGTAGAACACAGCCTGGGCTACACCAGGTGTCCTCCCCAGCACACCTGCACGAGCTGGCTCCTGCTGAACAGCATCACTGAGGTACTGGAGGGCTGCAGGGAATGGGGTGCTGTGCACCCTGGAGGCTGCTCGGCTGGTCCAAGACTGACACAGCTCGAGCAAGACTTCTCACGGGTCTCCTGTGACTCGACCCTGCCCCAGATGTAATTGCTTTCCATCTTACTCTGTATGTAAACACTGCAAGTAATGCAATACTCATAACCTGTGGTGTCATTTGTCATCCTCTTGGTGTTTTGGGACAGGTGTTGGAGCATAGGTGTTAATCTACACTTCATACGGCTGGAGACTATCTCTAATAAATGGCTGAAATGCAAGCTGGCTGTATTCTTATAATCCTTGAGCAAAAGGTGTGGTTGAACCAGAGTCTGGCTTCCTGCTAGAAATACCTGGTGTTCTAAAACTACAGCAGAGCAGCTCTGACAAGAAACCTACCAGGTCAGAAATACACCACAGCCTGTGCTCTGACACCTGGTTATGTGTACATAAATTTTACACATGGAATTTTTTTTATTGCTGTACGAATTAATCACATCAGTGAATTCTTGCTTTCTTGTTCCTTCAAAGAAGTAAAACAGGTGTAACTCTTAAGGTCATGGAGAAAGACTGAGCTTGTACTGCCCAGCTGTGGTTGTTTAAACAGGAGACTGAACAGCAGTAGCAAGTGGTTGAAGTCTTGTTTTATTCAGCTGACAAAGTGGCAAATGATTAATGGCAGGTTACAAACATTATTTTGGTTGGATCACAAGCCCACTTGGTAAGATGGGGAAACATTAATTCTTACACAAATCGCAGGGAAGCTTCCTGAAGTTGGTTGTCATGACAACTCAAAACCAGTAAAAATACAACAGGTGGTGAAATTAAATACAGTGCAAGGAAACAAGACGGTACCCGTGCTTTGATTTAACGCTTCCAGCCCCTGCCAACAGCTCAATTTGAACCCTCAGGAGATCATGGGATTTCTCTCTGGCACAGAACAGCTGAACTGCCTCCAAAGCTCCAATCCTAGCTCACTGCACTTGAGTTGTTCCCAACCCCACAGCACTGGCGTATGCTGTCAAGATATCCACAATTTGTTTGGTTTCTAGGGTCATCCGCGCTTCAGTCAGCCAGTCATGTGCCACCCTCCTCGACTCTCCTCGTAACTGGTTGACAAATTTGGCCGCCAGCTCCAGGTCTCCGTGCTCGATGCAGTAGGAAGCGTAAGACAGTAATTTAAACGTGTCGAGGTCGTCGGGGCTGAGCTCAGCCGGCGGCTTCAGCTGCTGGGGGTGAAACACCAGCAGCGACTGCAGGTAAGACAGGAAGTATTGGTACAGGCTGTTCCTCGTCTCATCGATCATGGCCACTCGTTTTGCCAGTTTTTGGACTGTGTAGAAACGTGCTCTGAGGGCCTCCTCGCTGTACACCCCCCGTGTCAGGGACTCCTGAGGGAGAGCTGCTGTTAAGGCTTCCGTGAAGGCGTTGTTGGAGCAGCTGGCTTTGATGGCCTTCACCGCGCTCTCCAGGGGCTCCATGGGACTGTCCCCCGTGCCTGATCTCATGCAGTATTTGAGCGCTTCCACAGAAAGCCACAGCTGATGGGCCTTCCTGGCCTCCTCTTCTGCTACTGCGTGACCTGCAAAGGAAGCCAAGAAGGGACTCTCAGTTGGGGCACGTGGTTTTGAGCACGAGCAGCAAAAGCCATCCCCCTCCACACTCTGCTTTCTAAAGCAACCACCCCCTCAGCACATGCTCTAAAGCAAGTCTGTCCCACAATTCAGAGCCAGAACAAGACAACAGCTTTTGGGAGAACCACTTTGGATTCTGGGATTTGATGGGTGCTTAGCAGTGTGGCAAACCCAGGCCTGTGAGCTACATGCCTAAGCCTGGATTTAGGGGACTTTGGGGATCACAGCTTTAGTCCTTCAAGAAAAAGGAGTTCAGTGCTCACTCTCGACTGCTTGCTCAATTCCCTTCAGCCTGGCGTAGGCAGTGTTTATGTCCAAGGTGAAGTTGTCGAGCTGTTCCTGAGTAAGGCGTCTGAACTGCATCTCCTGTTCACTGAGCTTCTCTGATAAGTTCTGAAACAGAGTAAAATGTGTGTATCAGACCAGGAACAGATGGTTAATTATATTTACCTTACTTTTAAGACACATTTCTATAAATCTCTTGTCCTTGCTAGGGCCAATGCACAAAATACAATATACCAGTAAGAAACCTTCTTGAGGTGAATTTAACTGCACTTGAATCAAAAATTTGTCACCTATAGCAAAAGCTTTTCAGACCAGTCTGAATAAAACCTACACATTGAGGCACTCTTTATCACCTCAAGGTAAGCTGGCTTCCCTCTCCAGCCCCCATTTCAATCTCCTGGAACACGGTGCAGGACTCTTGTCCTATGATCAGGACAAGACCTTTGCAAGGGTTTAATTATCCCTGTAATTGCCCTGGGGCCTCCTCTCCCTTACCTGCTCGAATTCCACCTTTAGATCCTGTTCCTGGATCTTGAGGACGTCTCTGAGGTGATCGGTGTGGGCAGCAGCCTGGCGCCGGAGCTGGGTCCGCATTTCGCTCTCCATCACCTCTCGCACCTCTTCGACCTGGACACACACGAGAGGGGTCACTGCAGCACCACTGCTCGTCACACACTGTGACTGTCACACAGCAGTGAGCACCAAGGGGACGTGTTTGAGCAGTGGCATTGACACACGTTGACAGTGACAGTGTTAAAAACTTGCTGAGGTCCAGTTTTGTAGCTGAGCCTTTTCCTAAAGATGTTAAGGAATAGCTTCATGGTCCACCACGTCTGTAACTGGTGGTTACTCAGTGGGCACTTAGTGCAGCTATCAAAATAGTATATAAAAAATACAGGAATATGTCAAATGAAACAATTGGGTGTTTATAAACCAGCTTCCAAACCAAAGGGACTTTACCTTTTCCCTACATGCTGTAATAATGCCTGTAGGGACAGTTTAATAAAATGGTAACACCTTTTTTACCTGATCTTGTATAAAACAGCCACTTTAGAAAACCCAGTGTCCAAATTCCTACATTTGTAAGTTGCACTTGCTTCACATTCAAAACAACATTGAAATTCTGAGTTTCCACAGTCTTTTTCAAAGAAATCAAATCCTAAACCACTGTAGGTTTAGAAGAGTAGAAGAACATGGAGGCAGGACAGAGGGACTGCATAGCCCTATAATGGCCATGCTGGGTCAAATCCAATATCGAAATTCTTCCCTGTGAGGGTGGTGAGGCCCTGGCACAGCTTGCCCAGAGAAGCTGTGGCTGCCCCAATCCCTTGATGTGCTCAAGACCATGTTGGATGGGGCTTGGAGCAACCTGGTCTAATGGAAGGTGTCCCTGCATAGGCAGAGAGGTTGAACAAGATGATCTTTAAGGTCCTTTCTAACCCAAATCATTCTAGGATTTATTTTGACCCAGTAATCCTGTCTCCAACAGGAGACAACATGACAAAGTCATTCCCTGTTTGATTTTACCACTCTTAACTTTGCAGAAGTTTCCTTGCTCAACATCTCCTGTTCATGTTAAGCCTGGGGGTCACCTATCTGAAGTCCCCACCACTCAGAACATCCCAGTTGCCCCTCTGTCCATTTCCATTAGCTCTTCTACCTCTTTTTTGAGCCAGAGATTCAACCAGGTGTTTTAGGCCACTTTACCTTCTTCTCCTGTTCTAGTTCAACCTCACTTTTGTGACGCTCCAGCGCTTTGGCCACAGCTGCCTCAAATGCTTTTTTATCTTCCAGTTTCTGCTTCTCCAGGGCAGACTCGATGTGCTGCTGCTCCCGCACGCGCTGCTCCGCCAGCTCCCTGTTCAACTGGTCAATGCGCCGGTGGGCGTGGGCAATGAGGGAATTCAGGTCGTCTGTGGACAGCTGCCCAGCTAAAGGAAACACGGGGAGTCCGGGAGGGAAGGGAAACCACAGGGAAACTGACAGCGCTGTGGTGCTCACCCGCCTCCCTCTGGGGCTCCCAGGGGGTCACCAGTGAGCTGGTTTCCAGGGAAAATCTCTGAGCACTTCAAGCCCTTCATTTGAGCTAATGCCCACCTGAGACCACTTTCTAACAGTACTTTCATTCTAGGAGACAAATTATCATTGTTTCTTCCAAATTATTCCCAGCTATTATTTACACTGCCATGTCCATGTCACATTCATAGACTGTCAACACCTCTGTCCATTTCTTGCTCTTTACACCACCAGGTATTTTCTTTCCCCTGGGCCAGCAGAGCAGCACAGAGCAGCAGAGAATGTCACTGGGAGGGACAGTCAGAGTTATATTTTCTCTTAAACAGCCCTCCAGACCAACTGCTGCTAATCAGATTCCTTACCCCAGTTTGTACCTTTCCCATTTGGCTACTCAAAGAGCAGCAGGATTCACAACCACATTGTACCTGGGAGAGGAGAAGGAGGACCAAAGCTACACCTGCAGCATTTGGTGACCTGACAAGGGCTCTATAAAACACTGCAGCTCATTTTGCACTGGCTGCCAGCTAAATCGCCTCTATGGCAAACCAGGACCACTTGAGAAAGCATTCCTACAGCGTGTAAAGCAAGTAAGATTCCACAGTCCTTAAGTCATCTTGCTGTTGAGTGCTGGAGAACGGATTGGCACAGGAGGACTTGGAGCACTGGTGCTCGTGTCCAGTGGGAAAGCTGACCAGCACTAAGCTCAGCTGTTGGACTTAATCTGTTACAAACAGATTGGTTTGTGGTTTATTAAGCCAGATGTGCAAAATGACTGGAAAGGATCCCAAGGCATACCTCAGCCTGAAATGTTCTATGAATGCCACATTTTACCCCTTTGTTGATACTGCTTATAATTTATAAAGTCATGCACCACACAAACATGAAAAAGTACAAAGAGAAGAAGTAACTTTTCACAGGACCATAACAAGTGACAGTAACTCACCTAAGTCAGTTATCTCTGAAACAGAAAGGAAAGAGGTTGGGAAAGTTAATGCACATTTACTACAGCAAGGCAGTCATGCAAAAGTAAAATAGAAAACTAAGAGCTTATCTACAGTGACTTAAATATGAGTCCAAGTCTTTAGGAATTCAGGAAGAACAGTAGGTCGAGTATAAAAGTCTCCATATTACAGGCAAGATGTAGGCCAAAACACCCCAACCACTAAAGTCACCCTTGGAAACCCACAGATGGACGTTTAAGTTCAGCCAAAGCAAGGATCAGAAGTCTGAAGTAGAAAAGTGCAACAGGACACTGGAAATTTTAGTGACACATTCCTAGGTTCTTACAAACAGAAACAGTTGGTTACAAAACAAATTCCCCAGTGGCAATGAGAGTCAGGGACCCCAGCAAGTCCTTCAGTAGGTCACACCAGTATGAAATGGAGCACATGGAATCTGCCAGGAGTTTCCCTTTCCTCCCACAGAAGGGCAGTGATCACAAAACCCAAGATGATCTCCTATCCTGTTCAAGGAAAGGCAGCTCCATCTCCACAGTGTCTAAGTAAGGGTTTTTTGTTCAAAACTAGTAACACCCCAAAGGCACTCCACAAACAATTTGTTAATTTCAAATGTTTTCCTCACATATACTGCATGTGTGGTGGGCTGTTTTTAAAATGAAAACTGAGCACTCCAGAGATCTGGTGTATTCATTTAGCCAAGAAAATGATTTTGTGGACTAAGGTCCACATTTCTAAAGCATAAAGCAGCATTAAGAAAGAGTCGGTTGCAATTCTTCATTGTATATTGAGGAAAACATTAAGGCAATATTAACACCACACTTTCTTTCAAATGGCAGTTATCACTTCTGTAAAAAAACCTGTAACTCAGGAATAAAGCCTTGACAGCTGCCTCTGAACACAGAAACTAGAAAAGTTCACTCAGTACATTTATGTTAAACCTGAGTGGAAATATCTGGGAAAGTCGGGGTTTTTTAGGGAATTAATTTTTTTGAACTACCACAGGCAGTAACTGTTCCATGGATGTACCACACGTGGGTTCCTGCAGCAGCTCATCCACAGTAATGGTGAACACTCCACTCACTCCCCCTTCAGCAGCTCTGCTTATCTTTAAAATGAAAGCAGTTACGGTGAGCAAGGAACTGTGCACAAGGAGGGTGCAGGAAGGATTACTGTGGGTGAGCTGACTGTTCACTGCTTTGTGGCTGTTGTTACAGGTAAGTTACTGTGTCAGTTTAATTCAGAAATAAATGGTACTGGGGCGGGCAGGGTATGAACAATGAAATCTCTCAGTTTCAGTGATGATGTAGAAAAATTCAGGGAGTTATCACCCTATAACAACAGTGTTTTATAATAGCTATAAGCACAGAGTCAACCAAGTATGTGATCAGTGATAAACAGATTTGACTCAAATCTGGAATGACCTGGCTCCCTTCCTGGAATACCAGGGAGGGAACAGATATTCATACAACCATATGATATTTATCACACAAGAACTACATTTCGTGACACTTCCAATACAGCACAGGTGGTTTCCAGAATTCATAACTCTTCGTAACACCTGCTTTAGATTACTTAATTTAGTTGTGAAATCATTTTTTCACTTCAAACCAACCAATTAATGTGGAAATTGGGATGCTGGACATTGAGTGGCAGAGCACTACAAAGCACAGTGCAACAAGCACGAGGTAACCCCACAGTGGGAGACTTACTCATCCCCTTCCAGCCAGGCTTCACGTCGGGGGTGATGCTGTCGAGCTCCCGCTGGAACTCCTCTCTGGCTGTAGCCACCAGCTCGTGGTACTGAGCTACGATCTTGGCCTCAGACTGTGCTGCCTGAACCTGCAACAAACAAGGATGAGATTCGTTTGTTTTTCAAGGCAAGGACTGAAATTGAAGGCACACATGATTGAAAGCCAGGCCGTGGGATAGTGGCAGATATCATTACCCTCCAGCCCAACCAAAGCAACTCACTTGGAGAGCCACAAAACCCCACGCTGTGATATCAAACCTCTCGTATACAGTAATTATTTCCTGGAACTATCACTAATCTGTTTTGCCTCACTCATCCACTGTAACTACACAGCCATTCTATAGCCTAGACAGGACCAAGAGTATCTTGAATTCAGTTTATATCTTAAAACACCTCCAGCTCTGTCTCTGCTTACAGCTCCCACACAGGCCCAGTAAGCCAAGCCTGCAATGGCTGCCCTCCTCAGTGAGTTCTGATGTTCCCACTGCTGGGCTAAATTCACTCCAAACACACCTGATGAATTATCACTGTCCTGCAAAGGGAAATAAATTTCTTTTTCTTTACATTTTTTTCCCAATCTTCTGAACTGCAAAGTGATTTGCCCACCAAGTCATTAGCACGCATTGTTCCAAACCATCCCTAACCTCGTGCTAAATTCATCTTGGAATCAAGTGGGAAGAATTACAAGTTGCCAACAGAAAGGCCTGACAACATCAAGCCACCTGGGGACTTCCAAGACAGAGTTCAAGTTCTCACAAGGATCTTGCCATGTTTGATTACTGGCAATATAACCAGCTCAAAAAGTGAGTACAGCTACAAAAGGATGGATTTACACTTTACAATGCACTGCAACAGGCTCCCCAGGGAAGTGGTCACAGCACCAAGCCTGTCCAAGTTCAAGAAGTGTTTGGACAATGCTCTCAGGCCACAGGATGGGGTTCTTGGGGTGTCCTGAGCAGGGCCCGGAGTTGGACTCAATGATCCTGACGCGTCCCTTCTAACTCAGCATATTCTGTGATTCTATGAAATATTTCACCTCCTGCAGAGGATTTGGGAATTGGCGGGGGGGGGAGGTCTATGCAAGTTGCCAAGGAGTCCCTGCTCTACTGGGAATTATAAACAGCCTGGGGAAGCTGTACCTTTTTCACCACGTTGTCCAAGTCAACGATCATATGATGGAGATTGTCTTCTGCAGCCGTTATGTGAGGTTTGGCTCCCGCCAGCTGAGACTTCTTGGCCTTCTCAATTACACCTTTCATCCTCTCTAACTCCTCTCTGAAAAGAGAAGCAACTGCTGAATGTAACACATACAGGACCTATCACCCCAAAGAAAATTTACTTTATGCTGTTGGTATTTACAGGAAAACTACTGGGTAACTACTGGTGCTTCCCATCTACCAACTCTAAGATGCTTTGACTAAAGATTATTTTTTCCCCACAGCCTGAAACCTAAAGATGTCAGTGTGGCTATTCCATGTAAAATGAGAATTATTTATACTGCAATTAGTACTCAAGATTTAGCTGGAGGAAAGATGGAAGCTCACTGAAAGGAGTTAGTATTAGTAAGACTAAGTTAGAATCAGACAACAGACATTTCCAGCACTTAACAGCAGCAAGGAAACATTTTTAATATAGATGGCTTACGCTTGCAGAAGTGTTTTGGACATGGTGACTGGTGGAGATTAATGAGGATGGGAGAAAATTTATAGGGCTCTGTAAAGATAGATTATGGTTTTTTGTAATTAGGAAAGAATTGCTTTCCTCTAGCACAATTGGAAATCAAGGAAAAAGTGAAAAAATGTTCCTTTTCCAAATCCATTCAATCCAATGGAGGTTGCCAATGACCTCATTGGAATAAGGAACATGCTTTAAAATAAATAAATAAAGAAAATAAATAAAAGCAAAGATATCCAGTAGAGCAATAGAGAATGAAAGCTGGTGCATGTGGGGTTTGTGTTAGCTTTGTTTTACTCAATGAAACCTCAATTACACTTCCCACTAATTTTAGTCAGCACAGCAACTTAAGAGAAGTTTATAATGAGATAGCAACCACGCAACTTCAAGGATGATATTATCCTCTCAGCCTCAGAATCAAAGGGTTTCCAGATTTATTTCTAAACTCATTACAAGGGCATATTGGAGATACTGTTTGTCATTTTATTTCTGCTCCTCCAGTGCCTGCACAGTTAACCCTGCACAACACACTCAGTGCACATCAGCACAGTTCACACAGAGCCCTGGGTATGAGCAGAGCTCCTTTTCAGAATTCAAGTTTTTCTTAGACATGTGCTTAGTAAAAATCTAACCTTAAAAGCAATTATGTGGACACAGGGAACTGCCAAAGGATGCTGCAAGGTTTAATTTTTCATTACAGCTGAAAGAAGCTGATGATGCTACTGACTCAATACAGAGAGTGCAGTTGTGGAGCCATGCTAGAACAGTTTGGGTTGGAATGGACTTTAAAGCTCATCTTGTTCCACCCCCTGCCATAGACAGAGACACCTTCCACTATCCCAGGTTGCTCAGAGCCCCATCCAACCTGGCCTTGAACACTTCCAGGGATGGGGCAGCCACAGATCCTTGGGCAATCTGTGACAGGGCCTCACCCCCCTCACAGGGAAGAATTTCTTCCTAATAGCCAACCTAAACCTGCTGTCTGTCAGTTGAAGTCATTCCCACTTGTTCTGCCCTCGTAAAAAGTCCCTCTCCAGCTCTCTTGTAGCCCCTTTAGGTGCTGGAAGATGCCTGAAGATCTCCCCAGAGCCTTCTCTTCTCCAGGCTAAAGTCCTTACAATAGGTTTAATATTAAAAAAATTATTCAGCAATAATACTAAAAGCACCGTGGATTAATTTTTTTTAATCTGACTTGAATTTACCAGCACTCTATGTAAGTACTAAGGACATAAACAAGTTCTTACCGAGAACAGGACTGTTTCAGACTCTCTGGTACAGGGAGGACTTTGTGCACAGGCACCCACGGTTTACACACATCAAATTAAAATGCTCATGCTAATGAGTATTAAACCATTTCTTGATTTGGCACAAACAGATCGGTCCAGTATGACCACAGGGGACTCCGTACTTTCCAGAAACTCATCCAGTGTTTGCCAGCCCTCACATGAGCAATACTAACTTATTACTCCAAGACTTAACTCAAGCAACTCACTTGGCTTTCAGAAGGGCGTCAGCAGCTTCGTCCACCGCTCTCCTCCGGTCCTTCAGCGCTTCCTCCAGCGTGCGCCACTGGGAGGATTTCTTACCCCCAGCATCCTGGGAAGCACAGATTCCTCATTAGGGTCATTACAATCTAAAACATTAGGTCATTACAATCTAAACAACTAAACAAGAGTTACCAAAGACTGCAGAGATTCACATGTCGCTGACCATTTCACTCAAACAGCACAGCTGGAAGCTTTACAAGTGATGTTTCTCTCCCATTTTGTTTTGGTTTTGTTTGATTCTTTTTTCCTGACCCACAGACCTTTGTCCACGCAGAAGAACTTACATGAGGATCTGTATGGTCCACAATGTATTGTGGAGAAATCTCCACATGTATTAAAGTACTGTAATGCTTTAAAATTGCTTTTAGGCTTAATACCTAAAGTATCATAATACTTTAAAGTTGCTTAATTTTAAAGTAAGCTGAGTAATTAAGCTTAAAAGCAAACTCTTAAGGCAGTTATTTTACTAACTACTAGAGTAAGTCTTCAGTGCCTGCTTAGTGCCCACATGTCCCTGCTAATTGATTAACAACTGAATTATATCACTGCTTCAGAACTGAGTGGGCAGTGGCAGTTCCACACAAACCCTGGCAAGAGCACACCAGGACCACAACCATTATCACTTGCACTTCCCCTCCTCATTTTCAGATAAGAAACAAGCAATGGCAAAGGGAGTAAGTTCAATGGAATTATTGGGGTGGGCAGCGTGATACCTTAACTAGGTAAAAAAAGGTCTTCAGAATTAAAATAACATGAACTAAAATACGGTGTGAAAACTACTAATGCATTAACTTGAACTTTTCTTCTCAGAAAAAGGAAATAAAGGAGTTGGGGAAAATAACCCAAACAAAATTCAAAATCAAACCCACTGTATTATTTGACTACACCACATTTCACAAGTGGAAAGACAAGTTAAAACTGTGATAAGTGTAAAGATATTGCAAGAAAAGCTTCCAAATTTATTTTTAATTGTGAGATTAAAGTTTTGCTGAACACAATGAAAAAGAAATAAATGTGCCCATTTGTCCAATTTACCTCAGAATTATCCATGGCCTCCTTCAGTATTTGGGAATGGGCATTCACTGCCTGCACAGCTGATTCCTGGGCAGTGATAGCCTGAAGGGTTACACGAGCAGTTGTGTTTAGGGCTCCTTCTAGAGTTGCTGCCAGGGCTGGAAAAAATAGTTAAGTCAATTAAACAATGAAGAAAAGAACTTTATAACTAGTAAAATGACACGTTACAGCCTCTGTGTCTCTTTACATTTTCTATGACCCAAAGGAGCTGGTCGGTTTGGGAACTGCACAGCAGCCTACAGAAGAAATGCTTGTCACCAAAATGCTCTCCTCATTTATAGCAGGAGCATTAAGGTACAAGTCTGCACCTACAGCAAAACAATACCCAGTGGAAGACCTTTCCCATGGGTTTGCAGGAGGTGCAGGTAATATCCCATGTTCACTTGTTATAATGGTTCTTAAGCAAAACCAAGTAAATCTTCGTATCTTCCTTGAACCTTGAAGTCCATTCCAACCTCAAATTTTCTATTATTCTTCCACTCTCAGTTACTTCTGAGTGGGTGGAAGAAGCTTCACCACCACTCACTCTGCCAACTCAACACAAGGACAACAGCAATGGGGTGTGCAAGCAGCTCAGAACTCTACAGCCAATGCAATCCCACACTTCTGTCCCGTGCAACACACACAGAACACTGACAGTGGGGACTTACCTGATACCTTCTCTTGCTCCTCTTTGTCCTGCTGGGCAAGCCGGGCTGCAACTTCTTCTGGTGGCCGTTCTTTTATAGCGTGGGCACCTTCATGTATTTTACCTATTCAGAGGTAAAAAAAGAGTCAAACTGTGGAGAGTCCAAATTAGTGTACAGAGGTTACTTGCAGGGAAGTAGCTTTCTGATCAAAACTGACTTTTATAGTCGGTATCACTTCATAAATCTGACTGCTGCTCAAAGCCATGCAGAAACTACCTCAAGAATCTTTATATCCTTAATTACAAAGGCCAGTCTCACATCTTAAAGACAGCAGCATGGACACCTCACCTGCATTTGGACATTTTACCTTGTCTAGTTACAAAATTACACAAGATTCAGAAGTAAAAGGCAAAGCAAGAAGTGAGGAACACTTATGGAACCAAGTTTAAATTTCAAGTGAATCTCTGTTCTTATTTTTTTTCAGTTCTCCTTTGGCATGCTTAGAGAGCCCAACCAAAACAACGAAGGATTAGTGAGAAGCCCATGGTGGATCACAATTACACTCTATTCCGTTGCCTACAGACTCTTAAAATGCCTTTAAGAGTGAGAACTGAGTTCACTAATGCTCAAGACCAACAGCAAGTTGCATCTGAACTGAGGAGAAAGCCCAGAGCTCTTAGCCTCAAGTGGCAACAAAACCCATCAGGTCACCTCTGACTAATGCTGATGTTACTCTGCAGTATGTACTTACCTACTGCTGGCACACTTTCTGTGAAATGTGTTCATACCTAAAGAAATGAATATAATCTAATCTCATCTGAAAGAAACCATCATCTAGAAGCTGGTGTCTCTTGTTGAGTTTAACAACAAACCCAGTTTCTTCACGTGGCCCTGGGCAGAGATGCTTTTCTGAACAGCAGTCAGAAAGCCACCAAGAGCAGAGGCAAACCAGAATGTACAGGTTCAGTTCAGCATAAAGTCAGGCTTTGCACTTGTGCTCACACCTATACCTGTCCCAGGCATAAATCTCAGCTCTTACTGGGTTAGAAATCTATTAACAGAGGATGAAAGTTTTCTGCAATAGGCACAGAGTCTCACACCTTTGAACACTGACAAATACCAACACAGAAGCAAGAATGCATGCACTTGAGACTACAGGATTTGGGTTTCCTTCATTGTATTCACGTGATTTTTTGTCACCTTCTTCAGTCTGTATCCCCGGAGCTGGCACCGACATGGCTACCCCTGTTGCAGAGATGATCTGTGCTGCAGCCTTGCCTGCTGTTAAACACAGTTGCAGAACACACTGGTTAGTACAGCTGGGGCGACGGGCTCCATCGGCCGCAGAAGCACGGGCAAGAGCATCTTCGGCCAAGCTGAAGAGGGGCTTAAACCAAAGCTGCTGGGACAGGGAAAACAGGAATGGGGAACGTCGCTTCATCCCACTCCTATGAGTTTGATGCCAGGGCCAGGAAAAGATGCCCAGACCCTGCAGAGGGATCCTGGGCTAGCAGGAGAGTACCTGAAGGACAGCACAAGGGAATTCCAGCCAGTAACTCGGCCCAGCTTAAATGCCTCTATTGCAACACACACATGGGGGTATAAATAAGAGCAGTCAGAGATGTGCACGTGCCTGCAGGGCTGTGACCTTACAGGCATCGTGGAGACATGCTGGGATGGCTGCTATGACTGGAGTGCTGGAATGGAAGGATGCAGGCTCTTTAGGAAGGCCTGGCAGGGGAGGTGAGGAGTGTGATCACCCTCTGTCAATTCCCAGCTGGAGCGCATGGAGCTCTGCCTGGGGATGGATGAGGAGCCAACCAAGAGTTTATGGGTCAGGATTAAAGGGAAGGCAAGGATAGGTGATATTATAGTGGGGGTCTGCTACAGGCTGCCCAAGCAGGAAGACCAAGTGGATGAGCTCCTCCACAGACAGGAGCAGCCTCACATTCACAAACCCTGGTCCTCACAGGGGACTCCAACTACCCCAATATCTGTCAGAGGGAACACACAGCAAGCTCACTACTCTGGACTTCAGGACAACAGAGTTTGACTTCTCAGGGATCTGCCTGGTAGAGTACGATGGGATAAGGCCCTGGAGGGAAAAGGGGCCCAAAAGAGCTGATTGATGTTCAAGGATCACCTTCTCCAAGCTCAGGAGAGATGCATCTCAACCAAGAGGAAATGGGGCAAAAATACCAGGAGGCCTGTATGGGTGAACAAGAAGGTCCTGGACCAAACTCAAACAGAAAAAGGAAGCCTACAGAAGGTGAAAACAAGGAGAGGTAGGCTGGGAGAAATACAGGAAGATTGACCAGTCAAGGATCACGTTAGGAAAGCTGAAGCCTTGGTAGAATTCATCTGTCCAGGGATATCAAGGGCAAAAGAAAAGCTTCCATAGGTATGATGGTGATAAAAGATGACTACAGAAGATGTCGGCCCTCAAGGCAGGGAAACAGGATACTTAGTTACCAGGGACATGGAGAAGGCTGAGGTTCTCATTAATTCTTTTGCCTCAATCTTCACCAGCAACTGCTCCAGCCACACTGCTTGAGTCACAGGAGGCAAAGGAAGGGACTGGGAGAATCAAGAACCACTCACTGCAGGAGAGGATCAGGTTCAAGACCATCTAAGAAAACTGAAGGTGCGCAAGTCCATGGCACCTGATATTCCTCTGTGAGTCCTTGAGGGAACTGGCTAAGCCACTATCCATCACATTTGGGAAGTCATGGCAGTCTACTGAAATTACCACTGACCAGAAAAGGGGAAACCTGGAGAAGAGAAGGCTCCAAGGAGACCTTCTAACACCTTCCAGCACCTAAAAGGGGCTACAGGAGAGCTGGAGATGGTCTTTTGACAAGGGCATGGAATGACAGGACAAGGGCGAATGGCTGAACACTGATGGAGGGCAGGGTTAGATTAGATATGAGGAAGAAATTCTTCACTGTGGGGGTGGTGAGGCCCTGGCACAGGTTGCCTGAAGAAGCTGTGGCTGCCCCATCCCTGGAAGAGCTCAAGACCAGACCGGAGGGGCCATCTGGGTCTAGTGGAAGATGTCCTTGCCCTTGGCAGGGGGTTGACACTAGAGCATTTTGAAGCTTCTTTCCTACCAACCGTTCTATGGAAAGTGCTATAATTTAACAACAGGGATATAAGACTTCAATTTTCCTCTGTAGAAACACAGTAATTGGACATGGATGTTATTATTTCCAGAAGAAGATAATTTCCTGGATAAAGAGCAACAAGATATTAGTTACACATACACAGAGCCATAACAAATAAACGTAAAAACACATCACAACTGCTTCTCTCTAAACCAGTTCCATTTGATCTGGCTTTACAGTAGCACAGTAATTATCCAAAATTAAGAGTCTTGTGCTTGCAAGAAGAGAGGGCAAATGGCCTCAAGAGTCCACCTGAAGTTCCTTTCCTGCTGAGTCTCACATCTAAACTACGCAAATTAGTAATTATTTATCTTAGATTCCAAATATTCTATAAAGTGAACACATTTCCTTAAAAAACAGGGAAAGAAAAGAGCTAAAGCCATTCTAGGCAAATGTTATGACTTGGAAAGAAAATAACACTAATTCTAAGAAATTATAATATTTATCTTCAACCATTCAAAAGACTATTTTAATCTACTATAACATTTATGATATAGGAGATCATGAGGTCATTTGCTTCTCTGTACATGACATTCTATAAATTTACCTCCTTTTTCCTCTGAAGGAACAGCAGCTTCTGGTTTGCTTATCTGGGATTTGGGAGCAGGCTGTTTAGACTCTTTCATTACTTCTGCTACAGAAGAGATCTTCAGTGGACCTTGTATCTTGAAAAATCAAAAGTAAGAAATATCATCAGATTTTCTAATCCTGCTACACCACTAACTACATTAAGCCTTTAGTTAAGCAGTTAAATTCCAGTCTGCCTCTCTCTCTCCCCAGTTCATTTCTGTGTAAGCAGAGCAGCTATTCAGTTGAGATTCTATTGGATTATTTTGCTGTAAATAAAATTAAGTTTTACAACGCACAGACCACAATCACAAGATGATAATGGGAAATGCACAAGCTTCATTCATGCAGCACAAAGTAGTACATTTGTAAATCTTAAAAATTCTTAAACTTTTAAATCCTTAGCACACAGCAAAACTAATCAGAATTTGAAACCTGAGAGTAGACACTCTCTTTAAAACGCAGAAAAATGAATGGGTGGGAGCGAATGGGAAACACTTACTGGTTTCTTTGGCATTGGTGTGCTGGAAGGTGCAGGGCCAAGTGCCATCTCAAAGAGTTTGTCAGAGTAGGGAATGGCCTTCTCCACGCTCTCCCGGAACTGTTTGTCATAGCTGGCATACAGGACAGTTCCACCTATTCCTCCACCCACAAACAGGACACCTGCACCAATGACTTTGCCTACAGAAACACTGAGGAGGAGAGAAGAGTCAAAGTGATGTAAATTACTTTATATGGCAAACATCAAAGTCTGTGAGTCTTCAGCATATTGTTAGGGACCACCACTCTGTTGCAGGACCTGCCAACAAACCCTGCACTCACTTTAAATCACCTTCACCCCTGGAACCACACTGGTGACTAACCCAAAGGTAAGATGGCAGCCCACAATCTCCCTCATAAACACTGATCATCTTCATTAGCTTCATCTAAATCTGACTGAACCAAACGAGGAACACACAAACCCATGAGAATAAGAGTTACTCAACAAAAAAATCCCACTGCAACCCGTCTGCTCTCATGTGAAACCAAGGAACAGATCCCCTCTTGGTGAGTGCACCGGAAGAAGCAGTCCCCCCTCCGAACCCTCCTACGTACCCGGACTCTCCCGAGTGGGTGGCATATCCACGGTACAGCCACAGTGGACGGAGCGAGGCTCTCACACACTGGCTATTCTGCAGGGGGTGGAGGAGGCCAGAGTTAGCAGTGAGCACAGTTAAGCATCTCCCCCCTCAACAGCACTACTGGAATGATTTGCTCCATCGCCACATCTCACACGTGTCCAAAGGAAAGCGACAACCAGCACTAGAACTGCGGCACTGGAGTCTCTTCCCTAAAAAAGGGGAGAGCTTTCCACGTGCAGCTTCCAGGTCAAGGGCTTTCTAAGAAGTCATTAGGCATTTTGAAAAAAATGACAAGAGAAAAAACCCTACCCCAACTTACTGCTGCATTTATTTTGCTGGTGTATGTTCTCTGCCTCTGGTCTGGGTTAGTTCAGACGCACTTCAACAATCTCATGCAGTACAACAGCTCAATGTGAGCAGTGCAGAACACAACAACAGCTGTTTAAATACTTTAAACTAATTTTAATTCTGAAAATGCACAAGCAATTCTCCTTGAGCTTCCAAACCAAGACTTCTTTAAAAGAATTAATAACACGTACACTTTCCAGACAGACATCATATTATAAATATAAATTAGTATATGAAGAGTGATATTTTATTACATTCTCCTTAACAAAATCCACATTACCAAGATTTTTATCTTTTCTGAAGGACTGGTTAAGCTACTCTAAGCCTACAGAAGGAAACACACTGCTGCCCTCAGAGGCTTTTTCCCCACGTGGGAATTACTCACAGAGAAATAGAGGACTCATGAGAAATCAGGGCCTAAGGCACAAAAAGAACTTTTCCCACAGTTAAGATATTTTGTCCAACTGGGAAATTTTTGTTTAAGAAAAAAAAAACTGAGAGATGCTTCACTACAACGTAACCCCAGAAGACAAGTTTCTCTATTTCCTTTTGCACATGGCAGTAACAAGCACAGCTCTTGTGGTTTAGGTCCCCTCCTTGTCCAACAGTGCAGACAGGAAAAGGCAGGAACACTGCATTCTTATTCTTTCCAGAAAGGCAGCCAAAACATTTTTAATTAGTAGCAGGAGCACATGTACAGCAAGAGGAAATGTGCTCCTCTTACCCCTGAGTCCTTCAGGAGCCCTCACTGTGCTCTGTGGTTAGTTTCCTGGTTTGTGATGGATAGAACAGGTGACAAAATAATAAACATATTCTATAATTTTTTGATTATCTGACTTGATTGCCCCAGAAGCATTTACTGAGGCTTCACTGGTGCTTTCATGGGGAATTTCACTAAAAAAAACCTAGTAAATCATTTTGTTACCAACTTTTGAACATGCACCTGACTCTCAGCATGTCCCTATTACACTGTGAAGCACAGGAGGAGCAAAATAATTCAGTATTATGCATACAGCTCAATCCAATCAAATGAGAAGGGAAAAAAGCCCTGATTTTCTATTGATCAGTTTGGGCTAATTTCCAGTCCCTTCCAACACTTTGGGATTATGCTATTTTGCCTAGGGCTCACCTGGAAATCAGTCATTGCTCCTGAGCTCCTGGCCAGGCTTTCTGGAGGTTATCCCACCCTGCAGCACTGTCACTCCCACATCCTTGCTCGGGCTGGACCTGCCTTCTGGGTGATCCTGGAGGCTGCCACAACCACAACCCCAGTGCCTGGGCCAGCTCACCCATGTCCATGCTGACTAAAACCCCTACTCACACCTAGTGATGGCAAACACCACCAAACCCATTTAGCTCTACACCCTCAGTAAACACATCAGTTCCTGTCCCTGGGATCAGGCTGTGCTTAGGGAGTCACCAGGGCAGAGGAGAACACCTGCTCCTTGTAGCTCAGCATTTATGTTTTGTACACCAGGAGGGTTTTTTTGGCGGGATTATCGATTTTAGTGCAGATGCCGTTTGGACCAGATGATCTCTCAAGATCTCTTCCAATCTGAGCTGTTCTAGAATTAGCCAAATCCTCATTTTTGTTCATTTTTCATCAAGATGAGAGGAACCAAAACGCAGGCCCTCCATCTACAGCATTGGGACTTTCACACATGTAGCAATGGAAGCAATAATTAAACCCCAAACAAGCCCCCACCAACTCCATATTTCAAGATGTTGCAACAAATTTCCACAGCTGGCCACGGAACAGCAAACGAAAATCTGTAGGTGTCAATGTTTTATGAACAGAAGCCCAAGTCTGATTTTCCTCCCTCACACTCAAATACACTAATACCTCCAAAAATGACTCATTTTTAAAATATCAATCTTTAAAGAAGCATTGCTCTCTTTTGGCAATCATAATATTACTTATATCTGCTGCACCACCGTAGCTCTAGCCTTGGGGAGCAGAAGTTGCTTTGCTCCCCCATCCAGCCACGCTCTGCTTCCTGGTTCCCTCAGGCTTCTCAAGCAACTGAGCATCATCAGGGACCTGTGATCCCTCAGTCCTTACCAGGTCTGGCTCTCCTTAGAAAACTGGACTTTTTAACCTGTAAAGCAGTACCTGAATGTCACAAAACAGAGGCCTATCTCACTGTCAGCTTCCACAGGACAGATACGCTAACAGCCACAGGGTCTTACTTCTGTGATGGAAGTTTTCACTTCTGCGGAAAAACTACCTCTTATTATCTCAGATCAGGTGAGCACATCTTAATTAGTACCCAGCTCAGCACCTCTTACAATACAAGCACTATAATTAAACATTGTTTTCTCATTTCCAGTTTCTGGCTGTTCTGCCACCCAAAAATGAAATCAGTTTTAGTTGCAGAAAGTCCATGGGACCTGAAACAGTCTTCATGTGTATATGCTGCAGTATGGAACAAAACCTCCCCTCAATGTAAATAAAAAGAATCACAATGTATAAAAACTATTTCATTGCCTGCCCACTTTTGCTGACCAAAATAAATCTCTGTTGTGTTTGGTCTCATCAGGAAATATCAGTAGCAATAAAGGAAAAAAAAGCATTATTTTTTAAAGTAAGGAAACAAACAGTAAAGGTACAAACAACAACTTTACAGAGTGCTGCAGCATCTCTGTGTTTGTACAATTATCAGGGAGAAATTCTTCCCTGTGAGGTTGGTTGCCCAGTGAAGCTGCGGCTTCTCCAAACCTGGAAGTGTTCAAGGCCAGGCCGGACGGGGCTTGGAGCAACCTGATCTCCCTGCCCATGGCAGGGGGGTTGGAACGAGACAGTCTTAAGGTCCCTTCCAACCCAAACCATTCTGTGACTCTTCCACCAAGCGTTTATAGCCCGATGACCCACTTACAGCTGCAAAGCACCACCCTGGCAGTTCCGGAGCTGTACAGTCATTCCAGACACATTCTGTTAAAGGCTGAGCGCGTTCTAGTAGCCCCAAGTGATAAACATCTGCCAAAGCCTGGTTTCCGTCTTCTCAACTTCCAGCTGAAACTTTCCACAGCCCGGCAAACCCAGAGCCTCATTTCAGTGGGTATCAGGTGACCCGGCCCGAGGACTCTCCAGCCTTATAGAGCAGCAGAGGAAATGCAGCTGCTACAGTGGGAAAGGCAGGAGTTTTATAGGGGAGAATGTACAGCCTCTTCTTTGCTGAACCGTGTGAACAGAGAGTAATGAACACTGGGATGGAGAGCAGGTTATAAAAGTGATCTAATCAGGTTATTTTTTATCAGTTAAGCAG
This sequence comes from Atrichornis clamosus, assembly GCA_013400975.1. NCBI lineage: Eukaryota > Metazoa > Chordata > Aves > Passeriformes > Menuridae > Atrichornis > Atrichornis clamosus. Next base: position 95,942 of record WBMZ01004195.1, read on the forward strand.
GCAGCTGAAATAAAAGCTGAGGGCTTGGCAGAGAAGTCACCCTCACCAAAAGACCCCTGTGGCTTCCAAAAGTTGGCCGACTGCTTTAAAAAGGCTCCACATCACATCACCATCCTTATCTCCGCTGATAAGGAGAGGCAAAGTTCCAGGACACACAGCACGAGTCCCACGGGCATCTCTGCCCTCGGCATCGCGTGTTGTCTCCTCCTCGTGCCCACTGTGCGGACAGAAAGATCCCCTTAAACCCGAACGCTGACATTACTGGTGTCCCCTCGCTGCGCACCGGGACCCCCGGGCCCGTCCCGACCCTGCGGGCAGCCGGACCCACTGTGTCCAGGCGAGGCTGCGCGGAAGGCCGCGCCGGGAAAGGCAAGGTCACGTCCTTCCCCGTCGGGGAGTGCACCCGCCACCCGTCTCCGCGGAGCCAGCAGGGCGTGTGCGGCCCTGCCGAGCCCTCGTCGCCCTCCGGGCCGCACCCGCGGCTCCCGGCGCTCCTCCGGGGTCTGGGCCGAGGCCGGTGGAGCGGGGTTGCGGACCCGGTGCGGCCATGGCGGCCGGGACTACAGCTCCCAGCGACCACCGCGGCGGCCCCTCGCCACTCCGTTGCGGACTACGAGTCCCAGCGTGCCTTGCGGCAGGACCACACTCGGTCCCGCTCTGGACTGCCGTGATGCACGCCGGGACTCGCAGTACTCCCCAAGACAAGCCCCCGCCCCCCGCGCCCGTTGGCGGTCGCGGCCGCCCGTCAAAGGCAGCGCAGCCAATCACGGCTCCCGCGTGCGGAGTCATTCAGCGCGCGCCGAGCCGCGGTCACAGGACCCCACCTTCCCCGCTCCCCGCAGGCCTGGCCCAGCCGCACCGGTCGCAAGGCTGGTTACAGCGGGGACCGGTCGCGGGGCTCCCCCGAGGAGCGCTCACCTGCCTGGCCGCGGCGAGCCCCGCTCGGCGGCACGCCCGCAGCATGGCTCGGAGCGGCGGCCGGCGCGGCCCGCGGGAAG